>JAWZYV010013693.1:0-256689 GCA_038373885.1 Cheiracanthium punctorium
ATTAATGTTTAACTATGGGTATCCAATAAATTAGCATAGAAATATAGTTTATACTGAAAATAGAATTTTTTAAAGAGTTTTTTAAACAAACTGGTGTTAAATAACTTAAAAAAAAACATGGGAATAAAACATTTCATTAAATATTAAATTAGAGAATGAAACATTTTAAAATACGAATGCATGCATTTGAGAAACATAAAATAATATTATAAATCCTGTTAGTAGCTCCCTTCAACTGCAATGCAACTATGCACGCGTGTAGAAAACTCTTCCTGTACTGTGCATAGCATACTCGGTGTTACACATCTGCATGCTACACATATACGATTTAGTAAGTCTGTTGGACCTGCTAATTCTTTTTCATATACTTTATTTTTCACAGCAGAGAAAGTAATCTAAGGGATTCAAGTCTTGTGATCTTGGAGGCCACACAACAGGACTGCTGTACCCAATTATATTATTGCCAAATATTTCGGTTTGAACAGTACGAGGCTTTAGTGATTTGTGTGCTGGAGCACCATCATGAAGAAACCACATTTGTGATAGATCTCATAGTGAAACACATTCATCTAAGAAGTCAGTCACTGGGCCCTCTAAAATCTGTGCATATCTTTCAGATGTTACAGCGGCATCGAAAAAAATGGTCCAATTAAGGTCTCTTTCCATATGCTGCACCAAACATTTCCTGACCTATGCACTTGATGTCTGTTCAGGCGAATGATATGCAGGTTTTGAAGAGATCAATAGCGACTATTTTGTGTATTTATAACACCCCGTCTTGTAAATTGATACTCATCAGTCCAAAGAATGTCGCTAACTAATGACGGATTATGTTTGCTTATTCAACATGAAATTGCAGAAATCAAATCTATGTTCTTTGTCTCCTGACAATAATTCTTGTACCAAAATGGGGAAATATGGATATGCACCATATGTTACTTAATATGTTCCATACTTGCAATTTAGAATAGCCACATGCTTCGTTAATGCTTCTTACACTAGACTGTGGATGAGCGAGAGCACATCTTAGGACATCTTCCACAGGCACAGGCTTTGTTGAGTCCATGACACTTCTCGATCTTGGACAATTTCGAATGCTACCGGTTTCTCTTAAGCACTTCACTACTTGTAATATAGTAGTACTAGCATATGGGCAATTGTCATTCAGAATTTTTTTAGCATACTGCTTCACTGCCTCTCGTTTATTCCAATGAAATTCTCCATAAAGTAACACCATTTGAGTGTATTTATTACTATTTAGCATCATCTTTTGTTTTTTATTCTCAATTAGCCAAGAGTTCGAATATCATGAACTTTAGACAAATAATAAGAAACTAATTTAAACAACAATTTTATAACACTAGTAAAATATTAAACTTTAATGCTTGTCGTCTGTTGCCATATCAGAAGAAAAACTGAAGTAATTATCATCTGCCAACCATTTTAACTGAAACATGATATTTCATTTCAATTTATTCAAATACACTCAAGAAATGTTTTAGAAATTTAGGCGTTCTAGCTTTTTAATAAATTTCTCCAGGGTGGCTACAGAAATTGAGAAAAAAAGTTCCCTGATTTCCCTGACTATCTTTATCAAATTTCCAGAACTAATTACTATATACATACCATAATCTTTCATGTAAATCACCATTGTGTATCATGCACCAACAGGTGAATGCTTCATATAGGGAAATAAATAATAGAAAACTACAAAAATGCTTAATATTAATAAAATTGTAGTTCAACCAATCTATCGTTTGAAATTTTAAAAAATATGTAAAAAGGCTTAAAAATGAGCACTATCTATTTAAAAAAAAATCGTCTTGCGGGGAAGCTTAGCAGGCATCACTCAAATGTCCCATCACTTTAAAAAACATAACGACGCAGTAAAAGACTAAATCATCTTTTACCATTCATTTTACCTATGACTTTATTCAGGAAGCAATTCACATGCGAAATTGATTCACATGCCGATATGATTCGCATATCCGGTTTCTTGTATGATCCACATCTTAGAACGAGTCCGAATACATGCACTTTTCGGATTCGTACAGTGATAGTGCACTTGAGTCTCGGATTCATATTTCTATGTTCTCATATGATCTGTATTCTGGTTTCGGATTCGTAAAATGTCTGTATCTGTGCATCAGTTGAGTATCGTGTGATCCAGAACGGAGCCGCGCATCAGATTGACAATTAAAAATGATCTAGTTCACTAGGCAAAAACAAAAGTTCCCTGATTTTTAAATATTTTTGCAAAATTCCCTGATATTTCCATGATTTTTCCAGATCGATAAAGTACCCTGATTTTTCTAAGATTTCCCTGATCCGTCGACACCCTGTTCTCATTGTTTATATATATAAAGCATATTTTATTTACACAACTTAAAATTCTGTAACTTCATTTACAGAGAAGATTTTCAAAAGACCCAGGATAGATTTTTATAGAGCCAGACTATAACCCTCGGCTTAAAGATTAGTATTCTAAAATTAGTTTTGCTTCTTTCTTCGCATTATGCCAGAAAATGCAATTAAAACCTATAATTTAAAATTTTAATATTTATATGGTCCCTTAACGGGACATTTTTAATTAAGTGACTTAAGTCAAAAATGTTTGCAGTTTTAAAACTCTGCAAATTTTGGTCGTACAAGGGGGATTTTTTTTTTTTTTTTTCATGAAATTGCATAAAGAAAATTTTTCTAAATATAACTGATAGGACTGGGAGACCACATAAAAATTTAATTTTTTTAATTTTTATAGGAATTGATTTACTGACTTTGATTGTTTCTGATATAACAGATTATACAATTTAGAGCATTTTTGCAATTAGAAGTATGTGTCTCCGACTAATGGCTGAGGAAATAGCCATTGGACAGCGTTAGCACTGGACACCCTGTATATATATACAGGATGTACAGCCTTAATGTGACCCAATAGATAATTCCCGAAATGTTCGGTTATGATATGCACTTCCAATTTGAAAAATGTTTTTAAAAAGGTAAATAATATTTTTACATACTTTTCGAGCCAAAAAACCCATTTAGAAAAAAATTACAAAAATTAAATTTTTATACGGTCCCCAGGTCCTATCACTTATATTTAGGAAAAGATGCAGTACACAAAAACAAAGTAAACACAAAAACTTTCATTTTATTATGATAAAAACTGACCGAGTTATGGAACTTTGAAAATCATACATTTCATCCATTTTCTCGGCCATTTCCAAGAAACTAGTAAGGGACCATCTCCAAAGTGAAATTAATTGGAATTCTGCCAGGAAACTTTCGCTCTTGCACGTCAATCTTATGTAAATCGTATTTAAATTTAAAAGTACATACATTACATTAATAATACAATAATTGAGTACTTAAGAAATAAAATTTATTCTGTGTATGTGCAAAACATAGACAAAATAAAATATTTTGGATGAAGAAAACTTTTCAAAAGTAGTTCCAAAAGAAATAGACTTATTTGCTGCGGCTTCAGACTGATTTGCTGCGGAACTGCAAATGGTGAACGTTAAAAATCTGTTGTGTAGTCACTTGCAATTGCAAACAGTCGTATTCTAATATTATAAATTCTAGTATAGGAGAACAAGATGTATACAAATGAAGAATACTGCAAAATGGTACTGTTGTATGGGCAGTGTAATTGAAATAAGAGAGAGGCAGCAAGACTTTATGCCATTAAATTTCCCAGTCAAAGACATTCATCTTATTGTACAATTGCCCGTGCTGTTCAACGCTTGTATAAAACAGGGAGTTGTCATAGATGTATTCCCTTGTCTCGTGCCACACCTTCAAGCTTGCGGATACCCGCTGAGGATGTTCTAGGATATGCCCTGGCTCATCCTGAAAGTAGTGTCTGGGATATTAGCAAGGCTTGTTCCTACTCAAATTCGAAGGTGTGGAAAATATTACATATGTACGGTGCATATCCTTATCCTCTAGTCCTGGCGCAGGAACTAATGCCCGGAGACCAGAAGCGTCGTTTTGATTTTTGCAATTTCGTGTTAAACACACTGGATGAAAATCCAGATTTTTTGAATGAAGTTTTGTAATCGGATGGATGCCAGTTCTCGGGGCAAGGCACTATTAATACACAGAATACGCATTATTGGTCCCTCGAAAACCCACATCTAACACAGTAGAAGACCAAAATCCGCACAGCTTGGTTCCAGACCTTGTGCAGATTTTAGTATTTTGGGGTCATAATAGGAAATTTATTCTATTTCCCTCTACCCCACCTAGAAAAAAAAAAAAAAAAAAACCCAATAAAGATCAAGGGAAACAAATCATGTTACTTATAATCAGAATCATGATATAAAAATACAGAGGGATAATACAATACATAAAATTACGAGATTATAGTACAACTTATTTAAACATGTATATTCAATAGTAGTTTAGGACTTTGGGATGTTCTAATTATAGTTTGTTTTCTTCCATTATTTCTTGTTTTGTAACACAGCTTTGCTGCTCTACAAATCGAAGATATTTCTTTCTCAGAGCCTAACCTTGATTAAATGTTATTTTATCAACTTTTTGATTATCCTCACTTGTTACTGTGTCATGTGACCATAATTGAGTGTTAATTATGTCACTGTCAGTCATTTCAAGGATATCAATCTTACCATCAGAGTTCACAAACTCTTAAAATATTTTTTTCAAGTGGGAATAGCTTATTTAGTTTTACTTTGTGGTTATAGTGTAGTTTTCTGAACTTGCAGCTGGCAGGGCAGATTTCATTGTTTACATTGAACAGACAGTGTGGATTTCTAGTCGGTGGATTTTGGGTCTTCTACAGTACGACCAAATCGACATCAAGTGCGTTGGTCGGTGAATGTGTGGTGCGGAGTATGGAAGAGCACCTAATTGGCCCATTTGGACCTTTAATATGAGAATCATACACGGAAATTTTATCTGGACCGTTAGCCGATTTTTTAGAAGATGAAGTTTCCTTACTGGATTTGTCACACATGTGGTACCAGCATGATGGTGCACCCGCGCACAAATCTACGCAACCATGTACATTTTTGGAACAGACATTCGACACTTGAATAATCGGCTACGGAGGTCAACAGGAGTGGCCCCTGCGATCACCCGACCTAAGTCCTTTGGATTTCTTTCTCTGGGGCTTCCTGAAAAGCAAAGTGTACAAACGTGAATCCACAAGTAAATCCGATTTACTCAATCGAATCAGCATGGCATGCAGGTCTGTGACATCAACTATGTTGCAAAAGCTACAGGCGGAGTTTCTAATAATATGAGACTAAATATAAGTGATAGAACTTGGGGACCGTATAAAAATTTAATTTTTGTAATTTTTTTCTAAATAGGTTTTTTTGGTTAGAAAAGCACGCAAAAACATTTTTCAAATTGGAAGTGCAATTCTAAACTGAAGTTTCGGGAATTAGCTATTGGGTCACATTAAGGCTGGACACCCTGTATATATATATATATATAAAATTAAATGTACAAAACAGAAATTTTTTAAGCCAATATATTTTAAATAACAATCTAGTAATATTGAAGCAGCATGCATCACTTTCAGTGACTTACATGAAAATTATTTAATAAATCTATGCATAAGTTACAAATATAAATACTAATAAAAGTATAAAGAACAAGTTTAATTGGACAATTTATTAAATGGAACAAATTCAAATTACACACAAAATATATTTATTTGAATGTCACTTAAAAATTACAGGAATAGTGTTGTTAAATTAGTATGATCCTTATTTGAAAATATAACACATTTACACAAATATTTATAACAGCATACACAAATTTCAGTAACATCAACAAGTTTTATTCATTAAAAGTATCACATTATCTTGTTAGGTAAAATTATTCAATATAGTTATAGTATAACTTTTGCTTTTCTTAATTGTATAATTTCATCATCTGAATATGATAATATTTCTGACAAAATAAAATCGGTATGTTCGCCCAGTACTGGTGGTGGTAAAGTGCTCTTATTAATACTGGTGCTAAATTTTACAGCAGGGCCTGGAAGAAAAAATAGCATTGAAACAGAAGAAATAGAAACATAATGTACTTTTTATAACTGTGAATTAAGAAGTAAAAGAAGGACATAGTACTGCATTTTATTTATTCATTTTTCTGTTTGTTGATCCTCTAATGTTTTCTCTGAAAGCGTAAGTTTTATTTTGAATTGCTTATAAAAATTTTTAGTGAATGTGGAAATTTAATGTACAAGTATTTCTATGAAGGAAGCAAGCAACAAAAATTGTCATAAAACTAAATATCATTAACTACATTTAGTCCATGTAGATTGCAGAAATATTCATGCAAGTTGGGACATAGATGAATTTCGTAATAAATATTTTTGCACTTATTATTGTATTTCTTACCATTCCTGCATAAGTATTTTTATGTTGCTCACCAATCAAACTTTAGTAACTTAGTCTTCAAATCAATTATCTTTTGTTTGTTCTGAATTTCTCAAAAATAAGCTTATTCTATGCTTAAAAAAAAATCTTCTGGAAGTATAGGCACACAACTAAAGTCGACTCTCAATATCTCGAAGTCGGCAGGGGGTTGGCAAAAATATTTGCGATAACCAAAATTTGAGGTATTGAAGATCACACATAATATTTTATTTAAGGGTATATTTCAATCGTGTGGTGAAGTTATTTCATGAAATCAAATTATGAAGAAAATATTTTTACTTTTCGGATACAAATGCTTAATTTGATCACTAAGATTAATGTTAGAAGAAGAATTGATATACACTGTGTGAGATTGAAAATGCAACAGCAAGAAGAAGTAGTAAGAAAATTATGCAAATTTCAGGGTAAATGCACTTTGCTAAGTTATGCAAATGATGTAAAATTGGCAGCTCGCCAGTGCACATGGAAAAAGATATATGGGAAGGAACTGGTAGAATGGACAATTTTTGTGACAGTATTGCTGCTAAAGAAATTATTGTAGAAATTTTATTCTCGTCTCAGAGAACACGTGTAACCAGAGAATGCCAGGCTGCCTTCAACGTAGGCAGTTCCAGCAGACGGACAATTGTACAATAGACGTGGGGGATCGGACTGGGAAGGGCAGGTTGATCCATTTGGCAAATCTCGGCAGACACACACCTGGATGTGTCCACTGTACATCGGCTGTGGTAGAGATGGTTGGAACAAGGAAATGTGGCACATTTAAGGGGTGCTGGTGCAGCCAGAGTGACGTCAGCAAGCATGGATCGACGCATCCACCGACAAGCAGTGTCAAGTCCCGCAAGCTACTTCAACCTCCATTCTGCGACATGTTCAAGACACCTTGGATGTTCCTATATCGACCAAAAACCATTTCCCGCCGGTTGGTTGCTAGTGGCCTACACTCATGGTGTCTGTTAAGAAGACTGCCATTGGCTTCACAACATAGACAGCAACGACTGCAATGATGCCAGGCTAGAGCGACGTGGATGACAGAATGACAGAGGGTCGTGTTCTCAGATGAATCACGCTTCTGATTCTCCAGTGATAGTCACCGTGTACGAGTGTGGCATCGACATGGAAACAGGTCCAATCTGGCAGCAATTGTAGAATGCCTTACAACACGACAACATGACATGGGGAGCAATTGTGTATGACTCCAGGCTACCTCTAGTTGGTATTCGGACCAGGGCGAGAAATTGGGAGCAAAAATCTAGGCATCAATGACGCCTAACTTTTTTTTTCCGGTTGCCGAACTGTCTCATTCAGGTGCACTTTCGAAAACCTTTGTTTTGTTTTATGCATAAACTATAAACAGGCAGGCTTAATGATTCTGTACAGTAATAATAAAGAAGATCAGGACTATTAAAATTAAGATAGTAATAAATAGTAAGTAAATATAAAATCAATTTTTATAGCTTTCCACCTATGCATCCAGAATAAAATATTATGATACATTTTACAAGAACATGGTCTTTAGTTTTAGTTTAGAAGTATTTATAAATTGTTGCTATATAGCTACAATGCTTATGATAGATAAACTTATGCAGTATACGTATACTAGCCTCAAAATGTCACCTGATCAACCACTGCTGTAAGCACACAGGTAGTACATATTAAAATTGTGAAAATATGTATTTGTATTCTCAGTGGGTTGAACTGAAGTTGGGAGAGGGTCTATGAAAGTTTTCAATGTCACCAAGAAGGATTTATTATTTTACATAACTATTTTACTTATTAAAAATTATTTTTATTTAAATGACTTAAAACATATTTTAATACAAACTGAATTTTATCTGAATTATTAAAATTTTTATATTTAAATAAAAAGTTTCTTTTTATATTTTCAAATAACTAATTCAATTTAAGTTTTTTTAAATTTACATTATCTCATAAAGGAGTTTTATTTAAAAAAGATAAATTTTATTAAGTTTAAACCATCAACATTTTTATTCAAATAATATTTTTATTTGTGAATTATCGTAATTTAGGCCGGAAGTCCGAAATTTATAATTTCCCAAAATCCAGACGTGTTGCTAATGTCACCCCCCCCCCCACCACACACACATAAATAAATAAATCTTCTTTCGTTTTTTCACAAAATTGTATTAATTAATTGCAATCAATCCATGTATTGTTTTAAGTCACGAACTGCTGCACTTAGCCAGTCGTTATTGCGGTGCTGCAACGCGCCGCGGCAAATAAAATCCAAGATGGCGTCCGGACCGGAAGCTGTACTCTCCCGTGGTAAATACTTATATTTTATTAATGAATATAACTAATCCAAATAACTTTTACACTGCTTTATTTAAAAGGATCTCGCGCGTTCATCAATATTGATATCAAGCATTATCATAGCATCTTCCCACACTGCCGTACCATACGAGCCGAGCTACCGCTAAAACACACACTTGCAGAAAGAATCCAATATGGCGAACGCGAGCTCGTAGTTTCCTCCAATCAACTTCATTAATATTCATGGAGTTAAAAAATTATCACTAAATTTTTTTACGGTTCTCTATTTGTTTACATTACAAAACGTGCGATTTAAATAATTACACATCCGCAGAAGACAAGAAAGTGGACTTCTGCGCGTTTTTCAACCACAGAAGACTTCAGAGGATCGTTCTCTTTCTGCCACATAGCGGTGCTTACGAAAGCAAGTTTTTTTCACGGAAATTTACATTTGTATTTTTTTAGCACATTTTAAAAAATAGTCGTCTAGACAATAAAAAAGACCCTAGAATTTTCAAAATATTAATTTTTCGTGGTATTTTTGTTTAAAAAGTCGCCGTAGTCGGCCGATGCCAAAATAGTCGCTTTTTAGTCGCCTGTGGCAGCCCTGTATCGGGCAAAATGTTAGGCGTCAAAAATGACGACTGGTTCTTAAATCTCGGTCGTCAAAACAAAAATTAAAGTTGCAAAATACGACTAACGACCGCTAATTTCGCGCCCTGATTCGGACCACTGTGATGGCTCAACAATATGTGGATGATGTGCTGCGGTCAGTGACACTCCCCTACCTTCAAATGGTTCCAACACTCTGTGTCAGCACGATAACGCTTGACCGCACACTACTTGCATCAGCCAAAGTGTTCTGCAAGGTGTACAGACGCTTCTCTGGCCACCGTACTTGCCCGATCTGTTGCCAATCGAACACATTTGGGATGTGATTGGATGCCATTTGCAGACCCTGCCACTAGCCCATTCAGAAGATGAAGTGTCAAATGGTTGACAGGGAATGGAGAAACATTCCTCCGGACGCCATCCATACTCTCATTGACTCAGTACCTAGACGTGTTGCTTCGTGTATCGCTGTCCACGGTGGTCCGACAACCTACTAAGACGACGCTGCTCTTCCTCTGTATTATGCATATCATTTTGAAATAAAGATCACTTATTGTTCACTGCTGTCTCTCTCTGCTTGCCGAGTTTCAACACTTTCTGGCCACTCCACTTGGGTGTTGCATTTTCAATGTTGGGCAGTGTATAACACACAAAATCAAAACAATAACCGACTAATTTTATTTAGGACTGGGCTACTAGGTATTGTTAAAATCTTACTTATTTTATTTTGATGCCTTGTTATCCTCATGTATTAATTAATTTTATACAAAGCACTAGATATCTTCCGGAGCGTTAACACAACTTCAGTCGAATGATAAATAACTAATACGGCATTATGAAAATCAGTATTTGTTGGCACATTGTTATTGATAGAAACTGAAGTAGTCTTCTTCATCAGTGTCTTCTGAAGCTGTTACAAATTATACCTTAATCAGCAAGCTGAAGAAGTTTAGATTTTGTGTTCAGTGGAAAGAATTCAAGCTTGATTGATTTTAAGTGTTTTTAAATTTAGATGCTCGTGTAAAAATATGAAACAATTTACTGAAAGACATTTTCTCAGAAGTTTCAAGATCAAAGAAAAACCAGCTAACAAATTTATAAGTAAGAGTAAAAATCAAGATAAGCAGAGTAGTAGATTTTTTCTTCGATGAGAAAAAAATTCTATTGAATTACATTATGTTAATTTGGAACTTTAAAAAAACATCGAGATATAGAGAGTTGACTGTGGTTTTATATGCAACAGTTACTAATTATAGTTTTTAAAGAAACTTTATTTAAACCATATTAGTATATTTAAGTTTTAATTAATCTACTATCCAACCATTTTGAAATGAAACAACTTTTGTTATTTAGGACTGGGCTCGTGAGTGAAACTGGGCTCGTGAGTGGACTGGGCTCTGAAAAGTGAAAATGTAAACTCATGGCTTTTTTGGCAGATAATAAGATTTTAGCTTCTTCTTGTAAACCAAGTTATTCACGACTCAAAATATAGAAATCATAGATTCACTAAGTGAACAGTAGTACCTTTACAAGAGTTAGGGATGCAACGAATACCATATTTTGCTGAATAACGAATATTGAGTTAAAATTCTAACAGAATATTTGGCCAAGTACCAAATATTTTGTTAAAATTTATGAAACTTATTAAACTATGATCACAATGATTAATTTAATTAGTTTGTTTTAAAGCAATATTTCATATAGTATACAACTTCAGAAATTAAAATACTGCAAAATTTAATATCCAAGCGTTTCCTTTAACAATATAATCACATTTTAAAATATTTGATAATGATATTTTTTTAACGTGCATATTTTATAAAAAATAAACATTTAATTGACTTTACATATTTATAAACACTTAATATTACAGTCAACTCTGGTTATAGTGAACCTGGATATAGTGAACTTTTGGCTATAGTGAACGCAAATTGTTAGTCCTGATTCACTTACATTAGAAATGTGCATAGCATTTTTCGCTTTTAGTGAACATGACTTCGGTTATAGTGAACCTAAAAACTGAACTTCGAAAATTCTGGAAATGGCGGAGATGTAGTTTTTCCATGTCTACATTCTCAAAGGCTGTCTATATTGCATTTTATAAATACACACAGAGATTATCAAGCATCTGTTCCGAAATATAGGGGAATTGTCAGTGGCTAGGCTGAGGTCTGTGGGCTAACCAACATGGCGAGGGGGAGAGGGGAACAATAGCGCACTAGAGAAAGTGCTTTTAGACTCTTGACCACTGTGAAACCTGGAATTTATTCATTGCAGTGATGCTTACTAATCTTTAGCTCTTCAATTCCCTTGCAAAATAGCCCAAGTCTTGAGATGTATTCCTCCCCACATTCTCCTTTTGTCCGATACCCCCAGTGCTTAAAAGATAAGTTCATCTTTTCCACCCTGCATGAAAGCCCATGACACCCACATTTCCACAATGAAGAAGGTAGCAATGACAATTTTCAAAAGAAGCATGCAACTTTTTTTCATTCTCATTCTTGACCAGAAAGAAAAGACCACAAGCGTTTCAATCCAATTCATCAAACTGTGTCCCTCCTAATTGTATTCACGCTTGCTATCCGGGGATGTCTGAAAAAGGGGATTAAATTCTTATTCGGCAAGAATCAATGGCATTTTTCGGCTACTAAGCACTTAACAAAAAGTAGTGTACATTTCATGGTGAACAAAAAACAGACATTCTCTCGTACTTAAACGATTGCATTTTCCATTCCCGGTGCATTAACACAGGTTAAGAAATACCACTGCTCGCTATTGCTTGATTGGCTATAGCACTTTCCAGCCAGTTGAATGGAATTTCCCAAATTATTGTAGCACTTAGGAGTAATAAGACATAAATACGCTGAATTATGTTTGATTTACACCAATATTCAGTGTGGGTATAAAACACATTTTTTAGTTATGTATATAATGCATTCCTTGCTCACATGGGGAACACTTCGCTTATAGTGAACGAAATTTGCAGGTCCCCAGAGGTTCACTATAACCGGAGTCAACTGTATGCCCCCCCTCCCCCCCCCCGGTTGCTGTTTCATATTTAAGTGAGCTAACTAATAGTAAGGTTAATGTAATGTGTCATAAGATTTAAGAAAAATTGAAAAGCAACGCAATTTAATTTTAATACCTGAGTGTTTGCTCTTACACTAAAATTACTTTGAATGTGATATTAGTAAGTAACAATTTGAGTAAACTTTGTACTATGGTACTATACTATAACTTTCATTCATGTTATAAAAAATATTTTTTTGTTTACCAATTGTCAAATATTTAAATTTGTTTACTATTTGGTTACTGAATATTAAAGTACTCAGCTGAAAATAATATTCAGTTTTTCTGCCGAATAGGCTAAATTTTAAAAGCTTCTCCTACAAATCTGTCCAAATATCTCTCAAAATACAAACAGATAAAACCTTAGTTAACCATTTTGTTTGTGGCATAATTTTTACATCAAAGCCTGTTAAACGTAATTAGGTTTCTAATTTATTTTCAAACTTGAGACGCTATTGCATGTCATGGTTGAATATCTGTAGTATCTCATGCATAACAGAATCGTATTACAATTGCTTAATTTATTCATGGACTTGAATAAATGACTTGTTTGAATGTTGCTTTAAATCTGAGTTTGTCGGGTTAAGCTGCATGGAGCTACAGAGAAGCATTTTAAGAAAATGTTTGCATTAATAGCTATCTATATTTATTTATTTAAATAGAAACTACTGTAATAGCTACTTGTGCTGTATAATAAAAGCTAAATGTCACATTGATATTATTGTGATGCCATTCTAGCTTCAGTCCTTCTAATCCTCACTGAGAGATGACGCTACTGCGAAGTATCCCTGGTAGCCATAGCAACGATCCGACGTAAGAAAGAGTTCCGCACGCACTGAGAGAGACGAAAAGAAACTTTAGACATGCTATGATGATTATTGATGACCTTTCTTTTTTTTGTATTCTTTTCCCTTTAAAATTGTAATTATGTAAATATAATTGTCTGTTTGTAGTTTAGATAGCCTAGAACACTAATGTTCAGTGAATTAGACTCAAGATCAATTAAAAAGTATGGATTCGACCATTAATGAGATTTCCTACATTATTTGTACTATGTATTTGATATTTTATAAATTAATTTACATTTACATACATATGCTTTCAAGCAATAGTCAAAATAGAAAAAGAAAAATTACCTGCCAATTTGATTTTTCCTGTTTTAGGGTGCTCCATTTCAATTACTAGCTGGTTGTGAATAACCTAAAAAAAGAAAATGATTAATGGGGGGGGGATAGTGAGGTCATTTAAAGGTAAGATGATTATTGTTTTGATAAAATAGTTTTTTTTTTAAGGAAAAGGAATATATAGAACACTAAAAAATAACTGGTTTAAAGTATATATAAAAAAAGGGAATACATTACCTGTGGATCACTGAAAACATCTTTCATAGAATTAACTGGCCCATATGGAATACCACTTCCATCAAGTTTTGTCAACCATTCTTCAGTGGAATATTCTGAAAATCTATGAGATTTTTTTAATAATTTAGAAGTAATAATACTAACTATGCTGTGAGCGCACTTGAGAGTATTTATATGTGTTCAGCTAGACCAGGGATAATGAACCTTTTTAATTAGTGTGCCAGTTAAATTTAAAGTTTATTATTTTCAGATGTTCAGTGTGCCACTTCTTACATTTAAAAAAAAATCTTTAACAGGGATTGGAGTGAAGTCTGATAAAAGTGTGTTACAAAGGCCCATTATGTTGAGAAATATGGGTTTTTGCATATGCAAAACAAATTATGTGCATATTTTTTGCATCAGTCAACAAAATTTGGGTAAATTACTCAAAAATCTGAGTAAATACAAACCCTGTTTACACTCCTGCTTTGATTTCTAACAAATGACTTAAATTGTGCAACTAAATTTGCTGTTTAGTTATTATGCTTCATTAAATGTACACTGAATAAATAACATTTTAAAAATATTTCAAGTTTAATATCAACATAAGGTAAAATGCTCCAAATAAAATGTTTTTGGTGAATGTAAGTGAATAAAATTAATTTAATAAGTACCTGTGGCATGTCACTGAAATACTTGTCGTGTACCACTTAATGGTACACATGCCATAGGTTTGCCATCAGTGAATTAGACTCAAGGGGTGACAGTGTCACCACGGGCCTGTAGAAAACGCATTAGTTTGCTGGGTTACTGGATGTCTCCTTCCTCTTTGATGACACCCTCTGAATGAAGCCCACTTGAAATTGGTTTTCAATTTAAACATTACAGATTTTTTTAAATTTCAGCATTTGTTTTCAGGTTTAAATTTTTCAAGTTATTTATTTTTTTTTAAACTGAATATATTACATTCATATGCACTTAACTATTTATCATTGGAATAGTTTCTCCCAAGCTTTTTTGAAAATTTTATTTTACAGTTTAAAATAGCTTTGGGTTTCTTGAAATAGTAATAAATATAACCAAATAAATACTTAACAATGTGACTACTTTTTTTGATTACCTGGTGCAGATAGCACCGTTGGCGTCGTGGACTGACGCACAGTCCATCGCAGTGGCGAAATTGAAACTTGAGGGCTCTGCTCTTCAATTCTAAGCCTCCACTTTGAAAGAGGTTACTTTTGAGTCCCTGCAGGAATTTAGGGCACGTTTTGAGGGCCATTTTGCAGAGTCAAGTGACGTTGCTCAACAAATCGCGAACCTTACAAACTGCAAACAAAATTTTAACGAAACTGTAAGGGATTTTGCTACCAGGCTAGAGGGTATCGCGCAAAAGGCTCTTAAGTCTTCAGCTGGGGAAGAAATTCCAAAACGTTTTAGTGACAACATGCTTCTCTCGCAATTCAAAGCAGGGTTAGCCGCAAACATTCGTGCTCAAGTAGTGATAGCGGACCCAAAAACATTTCAGGAGGCCACCGAATTGGCCAAACGTGTTGAGCGGGCACTTCAATCTTATGCCTCGGACATTAATGTAGTTAGTGCACGACCTACCACTAGCGACAGTGAGTTAGCGCAGATTTTTCGATCCACTACGGATCAGTATGCAAAATCATTGGAGCTTTTGACGAAACAAATGGAAGAAATGAAGGTGAAAATTGCATCGTTACAGGGCTAACGGAATTCTTTGCCACATAGGCCTTATGCTCTACAATCTCAGCGTTCAGTTGTCTGCTATTATTGCAGAAAAGTGGGTCATATTAGTCGGGTCTGTAGAAAAAAGGAGCGAGATATGGCAGCACAAGCTTCTGCTAATGCAAATCAGAGCCCGTCAACATCAAATCAAGGGCAAGCTCAGAGTACAAGTGATGAATCCAGTAGGAACCCAAACTAATTGAGGGGGGAGTTTGTACCGGATCGCAACACTCCATGAGTCCCCGTGTAGATCCATTCATTGATATGTCCCTTTTGCCAGCTAATTTACCTATAATTTGTGTAAAAATTGAAGACATTTCACTTCGTGCTCTCATGGACAATGGAGCTGCAGTAAATGTAATTTCCAGCCATGTAGCTGATGTTTTGAAAGATGCTAAGGAATTAAATTGTCCAAATTTTCAACTTAGAGCTCTAACCGGTGTAGATATCAATACTGAAAAATTAATCGCTACCAATTTATTTATTTCTGATAAGTCTTTTGATTGTAAATTTTTAGTTGCTCGTGGTATTTTATCTCCAAATTTTGATCTTATAATTGGATTAGACTTTTTAGTAAAAGCTGGCTTTACTTTAAATTGTCATGACTGTCTCTTAAGTAATAAGGATGTGTGTGTCAGCTGGCAGCATGAACAGCCTGAAAATACTCAGTTATCTGTCCCAGTGACGAGTACTGAACCTTGTCAAGTGTCCTCTCTTTCTCTTTTCGGAAGCCTACCAATAAGAGTTACTGTGCCGCCTTTTTCTCAAAAACTTTTTCATGTAAATGTAAATAATGTTGACTCTTCGTTTATTGGCCAAGACATTTTGTTAGAACCTAATCCTAATTTAAATTTTGATTCGTATTTAATTGCTAACGCTGTTTCTAAAATTTCTCAAGATCTCCAATGTTTGGTTCAGGTCATTAATTTTACTTCCGAATCAATTCAATTAAATAAAAATATGAAACTTGTCTACGTAACTCCTGTAAATATTGAAAGGCCTGATGAAATTGTTAATGTTGTTGAGGGACAAGAAGAGAAGGAAGATGATTTTAGCCTATGGGCAAAAGATAGTGACTTAACCCACCTTGACGATCAGCAGCGTGAGACCCTTAAATCTTTGCTTATCAAATATAAGTCTGTTTTTTCTCTTACTCCTTCTGACTTAGGTGCTTGCTCAATAATTAAACACCGCATTCATTTAACTGATGACGTTCCTGTAAGATCAAAACCATATCGTGTCCCATACCATCTTAAGCCCGAAATGCGTAAACAAATTCAGACACTGTTGGATGCTGGTATAATTGAACCCTCTACTAGTAGTTATGCTGCCCCAGTGCTTCTGGTCAAGAAACCGGATGGTTCTTTTCGCCTAGTTGCTGACCTCCGAAAGTTAAATGCCAAGACCATCCCCGATAACTTTCCTTTGCCTAATCTTCAAGAAATGATTGATTTCCTGTCAGGTGCAAAGTTCTTTTCTTCCCTTGATCTCACCTCTGGTTTCCATCAGATGCTCATGCATCCAGATGATGCACACTTAACGGTTATTGCCACTGAAGAAGGCCTTTTCCACTTTTGCCGGATGCCTTTTGGATTGCGCAATGTGAGTAGCAGTTTTCAAAGACTCATGTCAGTGGTGTTGTCCGGTCTCTCCGACTTTCAAATAGGAGTGTACATAGATGATGTAGTTGTGGCATCAGAGTCATTTGAGGAACATGTTCACAGGTTAGAATTAGTTTTTGAACGGTTAAAACAATCTAATCTGAAGCTCAAACCTAAGAAATGTACTTTAGCAAAAGATGAAATTACTTATTTAGGCCATCGTGTAACACAAGGTAAGGTTATGCCTGATCCAAAAAATTTAGACACTATTTTAAAAGCAAATGTTCCTCGTACTAAAAAGCAAGTTTGCTCTTTTCTTGGTTTAACGGGTTTTTACAGAAAGTTCATTCCTAATTATTCTAATATTGCATTGCCTCTTACTAATTTGACGAAGGATACTTGTAAGTTTGCATGGGGAGATCTTGAACAGGATGCCTTTGATCGTTTAAAACTTGCTTTAACCCAGTCTCCCTGTTTGGCCTTGCCAAATTTTTCCAAACCATTCTCAATCTGCACTGATGCAAGCAAACACGCGATAGGCGTGGTCTTAGTGCAAGAAGATGATTCGGGGTTTCAACATCCTGTTTGTTTTGCCTCAAAAAAGTTTTCTCCTGCTGAGGTTAATTATTCAGTTGTGGAAAAGGAGGCTCTTGCTGTTGTTTTTGGCATAACACATTTTAAACAGTACCTCTACGGTTCTCATTTCACTGTATATTGTGACCAGCAATCTCTTTCGCAGTTGTTTAAATTAAAAGATCCCACTTCACGTATTGCTCGTTGGATTATGTCCCTGCAACAATATGATTATAAAATTATTCACAAGCCTGGTCGTCTTAACTTAATGGCAGATTTTCTTTCGCGTGAAGTTAATACTCTTAATTCCGAACCTTTTTCAGTTCAAATTCCTAAGTTTCCTCTGCAAGATATCATTAGGCTTCAAAAATCTGACCCCTTTTGTCAAAAAATTGCTGCTTGCCTCAATAATGAGTCTCCTTATATTCAAAGATCCAATAAATTTTTTTTTCAGCAAAATTCTATTGTTTGTCAGCCTTTAAATAGTAATTCAGAGAACGTTCGTTTAGTTGTGCCTCACACCCTCATCCAAGAAGTATTGCATTTGTGTCATGACAACAAAACTGTCACCCATGCTGGCCTGTCTCGTACCTTACACCGTGTACGTCAAAGTTTTTTTTGGATAGGTCTCTATAACAATGTAAAAAAGTATGTTTTATCTTGTAAGTCATGTTTGGAAAGAAGGGGTTACCACAAAAATCAAAAGGCTCCTGTGCAAGAGATTCCTGTTGTTGATCGCCCATTTCAGAAATGTGCAATTGATGCGGTGGGTCCTTTTATGACTTCTAGAAATGGCAATAAATGGCTCCTGGTAATCTCTGACTATTTTACAAGATATCCTGAAGCTTATCCTGTCCCTGATATTCAAAGTTCAACAGTTGTAAAAGTTTTAATTGATTTTATTTCACGTCACGGAATAATGGAAGTGTTATATTCGGATAGGGGTTCAAATTTTATTTCTAAGGCTATGGCGGAGGTGTATGACATCTTGGGTATAAAAAAACAACACACTGTGGCTTATAATCCGCAAGGAAATGGTTTAGTGGAGAGGTTGAACAAAAGTCTGATTGATTCGTTAAGTCATCTAGTACTCGAATCTCAAGAAGATTGGTGTGAACAGGTTCCCTTAGCTCTCTTAGCTTTTCGTACAGCCTACCACCGCACCATCAAGGAATCTCCTGCTTTTCTTACTTACGGTAGAGATCTGTTGATGCCATATGATCTGGTTTTCTCTTCGAAATTCAGATCATATGCTGATACTAGATCCTACGCTCAGGAGATAGTCACCAATCTTCAACATACCTTCTCTGTCGTCAAGACCAACCTGGAAAAGGCTTCGTATGCTCAAGCTCATCCTCCTACCTCTAACTTTTACTTTAAAAACATTAAAGTCAGTGATACTGTTTATTTACACCTTCCCGCTAACAAGCCACATTTAACTAAAAAGCTATGTAAATTTAATAAGGGTCCTTATAGAGTTTTAGAGCAACTTTCTCCTGTCTTGTTTAAAATTTCTCTCATTTCTGATCCCTCAGATACTCAAGTTGTATATGTAAATCGCATTTTTAAGGTTATTGACAGGGAAGTTTTTCCAACACCAGATAGTCAAATTTTGTCTTCTCCGCCTTCAGTGATTCCAGAGCCTGCCACTAGCCCTACTCAAGAAAGTTCAGAGGATAGGTTAATAAGAGAATACCCTTGTCCCCTTTTACCGCTAGATTTGTCTTGGGAAGCTGATACTATCTACATGCCACCTCCTGTAGTTACAACAGAAGTAGATATGACAGATTCACAACTAGATACCTCGTTTGATTTTTTTCGGGATACCTCAGTATCTCCAGTTTCCTTTTTGAATTCTCCTCATTCTGATATTGATGATTCTGATGCCCAACCAACATCCACCTTTTCTCCTATTCGCACTAGATCCATGCCTAAACATGGATATTGTCTCAGACCCAGGGATGCTTTTGGATTTGTCAAGAAGTAGTTTTACATTTTTGCGCAGAAATTTTCTTCGAGGTTGTGCCATATAATTTTACTATATATATTTTTTCATTTTTAGTGTTAGCATCTGTGTTTTCTTTTTATATACAAATTTCTTTTATGGGTATTTTTGGGGAGTGTAAAATACACTATTTTATGTTTTATGTTTGACCTGCCAAAAGGTAAACTTGCACATTCTTTTAGTTATGTGGAGACAAGTAACCACATATGATTTGTTCCTATTTTTATTGCATTCCTATTAAACCAAAGATTTTTTTTTTTGCATACATGTATTGTATTTTACTGATTGTTATCTGTATATGGCCAAGGAGTCATGTGCAATGTGTGAAATACTTGGTTACACTAAGCAACCACCTCCTAATTGTGTCTACCTGAACAGCACAGAATTTTTTTTGAGGTTTGATAAGTCTTCATCAAACCCTCCTGTGTAGGAAATTTATGGTTGACAAATTTTGTGCGAGCAATCTCTCCTCTTCCTCTTGTTGTAAATTTTAATTGCTGTAGATAGATTTGGCCAATTTATCTGCCTTTTGTACTTAGTTGGGTGTCCCAGTAACTTATAACCAGTGTCATATCTCTTATTTTGCTCCTTTTTTTAAATTTAAACATGTAGTTTAGACAATTTTAAATGGGACACTTGGGAATGGTTAGTGACTTGTGGGTTTCTGCAGGCCTTCTTGGTCACTTGGATTTCTTTCTGTGTTTGGTTCTGTATGACAGTTGGGTCCTGTTGGGCTGGTGTTTAGTCCGCTGTACCCCCTTCATCCATTGCTGAGTGCAGGGGAATTCAGGGATCATTCCTCTGTGTAATTGGGTAATTAATTTATGTAACTGTCTAAAACCAATTAAGGCAATTTGTCTCTCCTAAATTAAATTCTGTTTACTTTTTAAATTTTATTTTCTCGCCTCTTCACTGCTTATATTAAATATGTATCTTAAAAGTTGTTTCAAAATCACAATTTTGCTGAGATTGTCTTGCCATGGTCAACACCCTTCTGAAATTTTGGCTTGTTGTTTTGTCAAAATTCTGGTAATTTCTCACCTGCAATGTGGTGATGTTGCTGTTTGAATTTCTGTGCTGTTTTACTTAAGATTGTGTCAAAAATTACTAATTACGTCCCATTACCAAATGTGTCGTGTTATGGCTACTGATTCTTCGGACATTAAACATCTCAGTAAGCCACTTCAAAAATTGGTGTTCTGCGTCATTGTTATTTGGTGTTATGTACTTAAATGTTCTCGAGATCTTTGTTTATGGTTAATATGTGTTTTCTGTTAAATGTGCGGAATGTGCAAGTAATGTTGTTTTTGGCTGGGTCTTTAGGAAAATTTTTCTTACGTTTTTACTTTTATATGTTGGGTGTGTCAAATTTTTGTTTGTGTGGTATTAATAGCCACGCTTAGGTTGTTTCCTCACCTATTGGTGGGATGTTAGAATTTTTTCAGTGCGCGTTATTTTGCCTTGATATTTTCTTCGCCACTGTGTTTGGTCCTGTGCATAGGTCAGTATAAGTGGTTATTTTATATGTGTTTGGGTTTGTCTATACACTCACTGCACTTTTCTGGTTTAATGTATTGTTTACAAAAAAAAAAAAAAAAAAAAATTTTTTTGGGTGTAAAATTTTTTTTTTTCTCCGAACGGGGAGGATATGTGGTGTTGTCACTATATTATCTCTTTTCTTTGGTTAATAATTAATTTAATTTACCTCTACCCAGAACTTTTTAGTAATTTAAGATCTTTCTAGTTAAAAATTTAAATAACCACTGTGTAATTTCTTACTTTTGGGGGGCTGGTAATTATTTATTTTGTTTTGGCAGTGTAAAGTTTTCTCTTTTTGTTTACTTTTTTTTGTGATTAAATTTTCTCTTCACTGGCCGTTTTTTTTGCCTTCAGGGTGTTTAAAATTAATGTTTACCTTTTAATTGCCGTTCTGTGGGTAATCAGCATTTTAAAATATAGTGGCTATACTTCATACCTCCCTTTTCATTAAAGTTGTTTTGATGGGATTTTTTATTTTAAATTAATTTTCGTAACTTCCCGTAATCCTGCTTTTCCTTTTTTTTTTATTACTTTATTTCTCCGGTTAGGCGTCTCCCTGTGAATTTTCAATAATTTTTCATCTTTTAAGTTTTGCTTACAATTTCATGCTATTGCATCATTTTCTGTGCCTGTTACATCAGATCTCGGAGAGGATGCTAATCTTTCCCGCGATTTTCCTCCGAAATTGTTCTAGAACATTCTTCCCCCTCCCAGGTCAGACTATCCCGGAATGACTTAAGGGGCACTCTTGGCTCTGATTGGCTGAAGGTGGCGGTTCCGGAGTGAGGAGGAGAGGCAAGCGCGCGATTTTTCGGCAGTTTCAGCTTGAACGTCCTGACTAGGTGGTGGTGTTTTTTTTTTTGCTCTTGAGAGCTCAAGTTCAGCCCAGCCTTGGGATGACTTGACAAATCGTGCAGGATGACCTGATTACTGAAGAAAGACCCTCGACACCCAAGTTGACGCGATCTACCCCGCCGTGAAGAGATAGCCATGATTTTCTTTTCGTCTACTGGCCGCTGAATGCGTACCAAGCTCAGCAGATAAAGGAGTGCGGATGTGATGCCCTGCTAGGCCGACGCACGTTCCAGCCCCCGCCGACTGTGTCGCTGATTAGCACATGGCCCTCCGTGCTCCCATCTAATCGCCAAGCCGCCAGCACCCATGTAATGGTGAGATGTTTCCGTGCTTATCAATCTCTTGTTATAATGCGAGTCGGTGAGTGGCGCATTTAGACGGGTGTCTGCAATGTGGGCCTAGCCCCGAGTCTCCGGACTGACTAGAAGATTTTGATCCTTCTTTTTCTACCAAGATCTAAGTGAATTACTGCTTCTCATGCTGTCTCAAAATGGTGGACTTCGCGTCATCTGCCCCCCCCCCTTTTTTTTTCTTTTGTTAAGGTCCATTTTATTTCCTTTTTAAGCCTATTTTTTTTGTTTAAATTTCTTTTGACCATCGGTCATCCTATAAAATTATAAAATAGGGATTGAATGTATTTTATTGCAATGTATCATTCTTTAAAGTGTTAGTTCCCTTACAACAGTAGCATTTAAGCTAAATTTTTGTAAATTGTGAATTTCAAGCAAAACATGATTTTCTACTAAATTTAAATTTTTGGTTTGCAACCATGGGTACCCAGGGGTTAAAATTTAATATTGATTCTTTTTTTTAAAATGTATGTGTATGAATTGCTCGTCCTGTTTAATTGAACATTGCCGGATCTTGTGGTAATTTGTCCAAATCATATGCAAATGATTTAAAAACCTGCTTTGTGACCTAATTTGAATGCTGCCTAACTATGATTAAAAATTTCTTTATTTTGTCTTTACTGAAAATGGGAAAATGCTGTTGAGTCATTCCTAAAGTTTGGAGAAGATCTTGGTACTGCATGATGTGCTCAAAAATTTTTTTATCTATGTTTAATATGTTAATTGGTTAAATAAAATGTTTCAATCCCATCTTTTGGTTGTCTTTGCTTGGACAACAATCTACTCTAAGGGCGGCAAGAAAAAACCTGGGTTATTGTCATTATTCAAAACAACGCATTGCTGATTTTTTTTTTTCTTTAACTGTGAAATTTAATTGTGGTGTTCCAAATAGGAACAACACCACATCGTCAGCTGCCGCACCATGGGTGGGTTGGGCGGCAGCCGCCTTCCAGACACGTAAAAAAATAAAAAAAATTCAGTCATTTCCTCCCGGTTGAAAATTTCTGAAATAGTAGTTGGCATAGTACTTGTTTGAAAAAAAAAACCGTCAGCTGGCCAAGCAGCGGTGGATTATATGTCAGCTGCTCATACAAACATGTAAAAAAAATTTTTTTCAATGATTTCTCCTGGTTGAAAATTTGACAGATGTTAGTTTACATTCTACTTTAAATAAAAAAACAAGTCAGCTGGCTGTATGCCGGTGGAAAACCCGTCAGCTGGAACAGTGAAAGTGTGGCGCACAAAGGTAGTGTGGCCGCCGCTGGCCTACTTCAATGCACTAGCTGACGGGGTTTCCCCCAGCATACGGCCAGCTAAAATTTTTATTATGGCAAGAATTATGTCAACTATTATTTGACAAATTTTCAACTGGGAGGAAATAACGCACTTTATTTTATTGGACACAACGTGCTGATATCCTCAATAATCCTACTATTTTTCATAATTATGTATAGAAATAAAAAAAAACAAACAATCTGTGTTACTTTAAAAACATGAAAACCACCGGTTTCCTCATTTTTAAGCGATTTTTTGGCATTTTCAGCTCCATTTTATTTCTCCGAGTCAAAAAAGTTTATCATTTGTGTGACAAAATTCGGCTCTGCAAACGGAAAAGGACGTTATATCACGTGATCTATCACATTTGTCAATTAGACTTCGATGCAAATATAAGGATTCGTTGTTCCGATACGGCTGTATTAATTATCATGTTGGCTAATATGAGTAAACTATCAAGTTTGCATGGAAGGTTGAGTTGGAAACCATCAAGGTTTTATTAACGTCTCGAAATTGTATGAAGCTCTAGGAAGTAACGTGAGTGCAGCACTACCAGCTTTTCACGCTAACACAGGGTGTGATTTTAACCCGGCCTTTTTTAGAAAAGGCAAAAATTGACCGTTTTCTATTATGAGAAATTCTGCTGACTTTTTCGAAAGCTTCATTCAGATGTCAACGCCATTTGACAACAAGGAACATATTCTTTCCAAGATTGAAGAGTTTGTTTGCTATATCTATGGATTTAAGCGATTAAAAAGCATTGATGAGGCAAGAGTAGCAATGTTTCAAAAAACCTATAAACTGCTCAACAACAACGCTTTCCGATTACCCAAAAAAAGCATTGATGGCTCAGCTCTACCACCGTGCAAAGCGGAGCTGTATCAACATTTTTTAAGAGCATGTTTCATCGCAATAATTTGGACGCACACACACCTTAAAGTTCCCACCGCCGAGACCCCTTCCGACTATGGCTGGGTAGAAGTTGAGAGAAAGTACGGCTTTACTTGGTTCGCTGGCAGCCAGTTACCAACGTCTGTTACTGAAATTACAATTCAGCCCGAAAAAGGTATGAACATTTTTTCAGTTTTACTCATATCGCTTATATACATATATATATATATATAGATAGATAGATAGATAGATAGATATACTTTTTATCTTGTTAAAGATGATGATGATAGACACATGATGGCAGACAATTTCGATGATTCACAAAGTGATTCGGAGGACTATGAGAGTGCCACAAGTGAAGATGAAACATTATAGTATTTAAGAATTATAATAATTATTTACTGTAAATAAAAAATATATTGATATATTTATATTCAAACTTAATTTTTGTTATTCGGTCGCTTGATTATTTCCTGATTATGTTTGCAACTCACCTGCAGGGCGCGTTGTGTCCAATAAAATAAAGTGCGTTATTTCCTCCCGGTTGAAAATTTGTCAAATAATAGTTGACATAATTCTTGCCATAATAAAAAAATTCAGCTGGCCGTATGCCGGGGGAAAACCCGTCAGCTGGTGCATTGAAATAGGCTAGCGGCGGCCACACTACCTTTCCGCGCCACACTTTCACTGTGCCAGCTGACGGGTTTTCCACCGGCATACAGCCAGCTGACTTGTTTTTTTATTTAAAGTAGAATGTAAACTAACATCTGTCAAATTTTCAACCGGGAGGAAATCATTGAAAAAAAAATTTTTTTTTACATGTTCGTATGAGCAGCTGACGTATAATCCACCGCCGCTTGGCCAGCTGACGGTTTTTTTTCAAACAAGTACTATGCCAACTATTATTTCAGAAATTTTCAACCGGGAGGAAATGACTGATTTTTTTTTTTTTTTTTTTTTACGTGTCTGGAAGGCGGCCGCCGCCCAACCCACCCATGGTGCGGCAGCTGACGATCACCAGGCTTCAACACACAACTATCTTAATCATCTCACGAATTATCGGCCGGGAAGAAATAACTGACCAAAATCTGTCGCTGGCTCCCGGACTATAAGGTTACTAGAACTGGAGACAATTTTAGCTATGCTGTGCCACCTCCTCTATATCTAAGTTCCATGATTAGACTATACCAGTTAACAACTCTGAATTGAAAGTCATACATAACTTTTCGTTAAGCCATACATTGTAAAATTATTCATGCTTAAACTGGAACTTTACATTATTTTTCCTTGCATTAAATGTTATGCACCATTGGCAGTTTTTATAATCCTCATTCCAAATTTTACATTTCCTCTTTAATATTAAATGATAAAATATTTTGCCTGATTGATAAATAAATAAATACATGAATGATCTGAGTGCATATATTAGGCAAGGGGAGAGCATGCAAAAATTTTGATAAGCTGATTGAAAATCTGTTAAATGTTTTATAGTACTATTTTATACTTTATATTGTGCAAAATTAGGATGTAAAAAATGCACTCAAGTTATTAAGAAATGATTTTAACTTGCGCTGTTGAAAAGATTGCATTTTCGATTTGTATAAAAAATTTTTGAGCAGGCCTAGGAGTGGTAGACCATCTCATAAGAAGAGGGAAAAGACTTTTTGATAGAAAAAACAACTGAAAAGATACAAAGTCATCAAATGCTGATATATGTGAATTTCCCCACCAAAAATGTGAATAATCTTTTTAATAATCTCCAACCAAAAACAGGCCAGTTAAGACCAGTAAAAAGTGAAAGGTGTAAGGTACGTAAGACTTTGTATAGTTACACAATGATACAGAATAAATATTCTTCTTAAGCTTAACATAGGATGTAAAATTATCACAATAATTACCAAATAATAATGATAATTGTGCAGCTTGATATAATATGCAATAGCCTAATGCTTTTCTTCCTATTCAATTTTCTTAAAAGTTTGTGAATTTAACTACTTTTTACTATAATCTACTTTTTACTATACTTTATGTAATATATAGTAGTACCAGTAGAATAGTACTATATGTGGGTATACATCCATGCATAATATATAATTTGATATTTTAAGCTAATCATTTGTTTCTGGTACTGGGTATGAGGTATGACCTGTTTATTTATTATTAAATAAAAATTACAACTATTTTTCATTAATTGAAATGCAATTTTTCAGGAACTAAAGTACAACAACAAATTTCAACTTTAGCAAAAAAAGTTACTGAAAGAATCAAAATTTGTTCTAATACTGAAAATGACAAGAAAAACTGGTAAATACATTAACAATCAACTCCGTATACAGTGAACTTTGGTTATAGTGAACACATTTCATTAGTCCTGATTCACATACTTTAGAAATGCACATAGCAATTTTCGGTTTTAGTGAACTATGACTTTGGTCAAGGACGTGCCCAGGGGGTCCAGATCCCCTGAAATTTCAATTTTTGTTTACAAAATAATAATGATAAAGTCTTTTTGTGAAAAATTCTACCTTTTCATTGTTTGGATCCTCCTTGAAATTTTTTCTGGGTACAGCCCTAACTTTGGTTATAGTGAAATAAAAATTTCTGGACACTAGAGGTTATGTTCAATTCCTACAGAGAGTACTTTTGTGTTCGAGTAGAGAGAAAGATTATCATGCACCAATTCTGAAATAGAGGTGAATTGCCAGTTCTAGGCTAACATGAGAAGGGGAGGGGAGGGTGTCATAATTTTTTTCATTTCTGTAATGCATTCTAATTGTTAAGAGCGTTGATTAACAAAAGCAGGGTACTTTTGAAAGTGAACCAAAAGCGGAAGTTTCACCCATGACCTTGGACGAGCTCATTTTCCATTCTCAATGCAATATCATACGTTAAAAACAACAGCCCTTTTGCCAACTGAATGGAATGTACATTATTTCCATAAATGTGATTAATTGTATTCATTTTACTTACTGAAGTAGTTCTATAACATTAAATGCGATCAATTATGTTTGATTTGCTAAATAAACATTCCATATTTGTATAAAATACTAATGCCTAGTTTTGTTTTATTGTTCAACATAAGGAAACATCGGTTTTAGTGAATGAAATTTGCCGTTCCTGAGAAGTTCACTGTATCCGCAGTTGACTGTGTTGTCAAAAATTTAAATAAACAAATCAAGAATTCTTGGTTTTTTTAACACAAAAGGAGTAATCAAATGATTTTTCCTTTTCTCTACTACTTTCTAAGAGTTTTCATTTCTTTAAACTTTTGTTGCTCAGTTTCACACATAGTTTTAACACCCCCCAACATGCCCTGTGCGACACTAACTTCCTGCATATTCCCTTTCTCTATTGCTCTTTTCAATCTTTCATTGGCTTCTGTGAACAAACGATCAGATGCTTCAAAAGTTGTGTCATGGTCCTTATTGGTTTCTGATATTTTACTTTTCATCTCAGCAATTCTTTTTCTAGACTCTTTAGCTTGTTTTGCCTTTTCTTTTGTCTCTCTAATTAAATGTATCTTCTCCTCTTTCCCATTTTTCTTCTTCCTCCTTCAGTCTTTTTTGCTTCTCCAGGTACATTATGTAATGTCTATGTACATTTTATCTATGTACCTGCCAAAGTCCATTCTCGATACTTAGGAATGCCTTTCAATGTTTGCATACCCATGTGATAGACATAGTGCAGTCTTTATAACTTTTGGCAATTATTGTTTTTTTTTCCCACTTGCTTCATTACTTTTCTTCAAAACTTTATTCCAATCAGGCACAATCAATCATGAATCAGACACAGAAAAATTTTCATCTGTATTACAAGTATGCTCTCATTGTAAGAAACTTAGGAGAAAAAATTATAGAGTATAAATTTATTATATTTAAGAACAGTATATTAAACATGCTAGTTTTCATTTCTTGATCACTTGAAGCAACAAAAAAAAAAAAAAAAAAAAAAAAAATATATATATAAAGAGAGAGAGAGAGAGAGAGACTTATTCTGAAAACAAAAAAAGAGATTATAAAAAACCTAAACAACCTAACCTAACCGATAAATCTAAAAAAAAAAAAAAAAAAAAAAAAAAACCACCATATGAAATTAAAATTATTCATGAACTTAAAATGTCATGAATGTTTATAAACTACAAATTTAAAGAATGATGTTGATTTATTTAAACTAATATACTTACATATTTGAAAACAATAAAATAAGATGCTTTCTATTTTTCACCCTGTTTGCATTGGTGGCAAATAATGGATCAGTTGAAAGTTCTTCACAACCTAGACACTGAATTTAAATAAGTATTTTAAATGCTTTTGAAATGAGTAATTTAATAAATGTCATTTAGCATATGAAATAAGTAAAAATATAGTACTTTGCAAAGCACTTTAAATTGTTTATTACTCCCAGCACCCACTGTGATATATCCATTTTTAGTTTTGAAAGACTGATAAGGAACAATGCTTTCATGTGCCGTGCCCCAGCGCTTTGCTTCTGTCTCTGCATTGAGATAATTTGAGCCAATATTTGCCAATAAGGACACCTAAAATATTACAAAATAAATAAATAAATTCATTTTTGAAAAATTAAAACTTTGCAATGACTTTTTTAAATAAATGAATAATTCAGCATTCTAATGTGAACAATGAACATGCTTAAACTTTAAAACCATTTTGTCATTTAAATTCAAACTTTCTTTTCAAAATTAGAAAAATTTTAAAAATAATGCACATCATCGGGAATCATATATTGAATCAAGATATGTAAAATTTTAACATAAAGCAAGTACAGTGGAACCCCGATCTATTGTTCCCGCATTCATTGTTTTCCCGTATTGATCGTTTTATTTCTATAGTCCCTGCACAAACTGTATTCAAATAACGTTAACAAAACCCACATGTATCGTTCATCAAAAATTCGCTTTCCCGTGTTCATCGTTGTAAAATGTTTCTTCTGACCGAAATGAAATTGATGATCAAGTGGATCTATGGCTTACAAATCTAATTACTTCCTGGTATGATATCTTGGGTTGATGATGGTATAGGTGAAGAGTTCTTACATCTAGCAGGGATGAGTATGACGTGAAATGCAGTGATTATATTTCCATTGATTTAGAAGTAGCAACGTGCGGTATCCTAAGAATGGAAAAAATGTGACACAAAAAAGGAAAATAATTGCGAAGAAGCTGAGAATTCATGCCAATGAGACTGAGCCAACACTAGTGCCAGTTTATCCTACGCAATAACGGTATTTGAAATTGTATTACTTTTTATATACAAACATGAATACACATTGAAAGACAACAAAAAAAAAATTGTAAATCTTGAAAACTTTGTTTAATTAAAAGATTAATGAAAAACCCAGTGTAAAATTACAGATTTTTTAAAAATAAGTATCCCTTAATTTCTACACAACTTCAATTTGTTTCTTTTACAGTTTGGTAACAAATATAGTATTTTTGGTATACTGTATACATTGCGTGTATTCATAAATACTATTTTCTTCGTATTTTGACTATAACCTGCATTCTTCGTTTTCCCGCATGCATCGTTTTTTACTGCGCACCCCTTGAAAAACGATAGATCGAGGTTCTACTGTATAATATTTTTGAAAAAATAAAACACTCTCTCAAAAAAGGGCTTTTACAGACAAATGAACTAAAAAAAAATTATATACAACACACATAACAGTAATTATACATACATTTCAAGGGGTACAATAGCTGACCCTCACTAGTAATTTTTTCCCCCCCCCCCCGCCAATGTATGATATGAGTTGATGCTTTTCATCACCTTGAAATGTGTGCAGTTTTTATTACTGTTACTCATGTTGAATATGAAGTTTAATACATTATTTTTTGGTTATTAGGAAAATAAGGTACAGAAAGGCTATGAGAATGTGGTTACATTAAGGAGGACAAATTACTGGCATAAGAAATAGCTCCCGCCCAGAAGTCTGCCTCATGTCCATTGACGTGCAAACAAGCCTCATTCTTTTTTAACAGGGAAGCCAGAAGAAAGGCACCCATTTTGGATGACTGATTGCATCAATGGCTTGTTGGCAAAGTTTGTAGTATTATTATGTTTGTAATTACTTAAATCAATTCATCAATATAAAGAAAACTATTTCATATACAGTAAAACCAGCTTAAGAAGTTTTCCAAGGGGATGAAGGGCAAAAACTTCTTAAGCGGGAAAACTTAAACAGGAGACTAATTTTTTGAAAAACAAATAAAATAATTTCAGTATAAATGTTAAAGAAATATCTTTGGACATTATTAAAATATTATATAAATAATGTAAAGTTTATAAGAATTTATATAAACTGTTTTGCACACTTAAAAAATTAGTTAATAAAGCAATTTAATTATTCTACATTAAAACTTAAAAAAAATATTTGCTTTAAGCATCATTGGAATCGATTTTACAGAAAAAAAAAAATTGTTTAGTTTTTGTTTTTTATCGGCAATCTTTAATTGGTCTTTTATTTTTTTTTTAAATTTGTCTTCACATCTTCAATGCTTTTAATAAAATGATTAAACATTCCTAGTGAAAGCATCCAGAAAACTAAGAATTTCCACAACCTCTTATTTAGTTTCATTCATTTCTTAATATTCTGTAACCTCACGAATTTCATCCGATGTTAGCATTTCACTGGCCAATGCTATCGTTTTCAGTCCTAAACATTGATTTTTACAAACAGTAATAAGAAATTGGGGAAAACAAACAAAAAGAAAGTATGTTGTGATATAAGTATCTGCGATGTGCTAACACACCCTGAAAGTAAACTTAAAAGTGGAAAAAAAAAAAATTTCAGCGGGAAAGTGTTTGGAACGAAACTTTTTAAACAGGTTGTTTTAACATTGTAAGAATAGAAAAAAATTGGGAACTGCAAATAAGAACTTTTTAAGTGGGAACTTCTTAAATGGGTTTTACTGTATTAATTGTACGGTAATATTTAAACTTTACAAGTGAAAAGAAAATATACATAAATTTGAATTATCATGACATTTATTACAGTTAAAATGAAATGAAATGAAAAAAATTGTTTCAAATTAATATATTCATAACTACTAATAATTATCTGTTCATTAATGTGGACTTTTAATCAGTAGCGGATCCAGGGGAGGGGCTAAGGGGCTTCAGCCCCCCCCCTAAAAGATATTGCTAAAAAGTAACATTCTCCTTTATAATACACTTTAAATAGCTAAAATGATCATATTTTATGACTTGGCCCCTCCCAAAAGCATGCACATTAGTTTAGACTAAAATTTTGATTTATAGTACATTTTAATTGGGCGAAAGAAGTTTTTTTTTTTTTTTAATTTAGCCCCTCACAAACAACATTTCTGGATCCACCACTGCTTGCAGTGCCATTTGTTGGCACTAAAAACTGCAGTTTTGTGTAAACAGTGAACTTAGTAAAGAGAAACAGGTCATCGACTGGAGTGTGATGGCTTTTGTGCAGTGTTGTGTATTGTGTTTGTAGTAAATAACAATTCAGTTTTGTTTATAAACAAGTGAAATTTGTTGTGTGTAATGTTCATCTGGTCCAATGAGACCGGACAGAAGTATGGCCTATTCATATTTGCGATAATTAAAAAGCAAGTTTCAGCAGTTTGTTTTCTGAGAGCAATGTGTTGGGCATTCTGCAGCTTATTGCATGTTGCAATCTTGATTTTTACTGAGAGTGGGAATTAATTTGGATAAATGTTGTGGGGTAAGTGATATCATTATTTAATTGTTATCTTAAGTGAATTTTGTGTTTAATGTTGTTTTCTGGCTTGGAAAAAGACGAATTAAAAGCTTTGTGTGTTGAGTTAAATACTGAATTCCCTGCATCGGCTAAGGTTTTCGAATTAATAAAGTTATCTGACACTAGTGAAGTTTTTAAAGAAAATGCTGAATTAGTAAAAAACACAATTGAACATATTTTAGAGAATAGGAGTAAAAAAAAAAATGACCAGGTTGAAAAGGAAAGAAAATTAAATATCAAAAGACTTTTGCTTTGCTCGAGACTTGCATCTCGAGAAAGAACTGGAAGTGTTAAAACTTACATTGGCTGTGTTTGAGAACAAATCGCTCAGTGATGAGGAGCCAAATTGTGATTTGGAAAGTTTCATTAAAAGCTTAAAACACTGACACAGTTCCTAAGAATGGTGAGTCTTTTAATCTCTTTTTCAATTCATGTGAGAAAGCTTTCAAAACAAAGGGTGTTAGTAATAAATTGAAAGAAGAAATTTTACTAAACATATTGGGAGATAGAGTTGGTAATTTAATGGTTTTATGTTAAAGAGGAGGAACAGGGTGATTATGAGAAATTTGAAGCTATTGTTTTGAGGGAATTTTAACTCACCCCACAGGAATGCCTGAAACAGTTTAAAGGCAGGGTAAAATTACCAACGGAAAATTATGTACAAATATGTTCGAGAGTTAGTTCGGTTTTCAAGTATTACTATTACATTTGGCTGTGTTTGTGAACGAATCGCTCAGTGATTCACCAATCAACTTCTTAAAGTGAATGAAATTTCAAAGTTATACAAAATAATTGTTGCTGATCAAATATTTAATTCTCTATATCAGGAACTGAAAAGTCATATATAAGTATTAAACAAGGAGAGTCATTCTGTTCACTGCAGGATCTAGGGAGAGAGTGTGATTTATTCTTAGCTTCCAAAATCGGAGTACATTTCAGGTTCACGATCGGTTTCTAATAATGGTCAAAGGAGATTGGGAAGGAGTAATTTTGAGAATCGTAATAATAAAAGTGTATCCAAAGTGTTCTTATTGAATCTTTCGAAATGTGTAATGTGCCAGAGTAGCCATTCATTATTTGCTAGCGATTTCAAAAATCTGTCTATTAGTGATAGAGTAGCCTTTGTAAGGCTCAAAAGTTGTGTTTTAAGTACCTTTGACTGAATTGTAATTTTAAAAGGTGTTCTGCATGAGACTATTTTTATAAATGGTTTCATAATAAATTACTATATTTTCCTAGAGGAAACGCACAGTCTGGTGGAATAAACAAAAACGAAACTGGTTCAATGAGTAGTCATGCAGACGACCAAAATTCTTCTTTGAACGCAAATAGCAGTGTTTTTTACCTAATTTCTACTGTTGCAAATGAAAATGTGCATTCATCATTTTCAGCTACTAGTACAATTGAGAATCTCTCTATTCTAAAAAAAAAGTAACGGACACTGCCATCACTGTCAAAAGCTTGTTCTGCTATCTCCTCTGAAACCACGGGGATTTGAGTTTTGATGAAGGTGTCAATGAATTCGGAATATTCTGGAGAAGCTGATAAGCTGACTTAAATTTCAAAAGTCCAATTATTTTAGAAGATATTAATAAAAAAACTGAAAAAAATAGGTATAATGGTTGCCAGGTTTGGCAATTTTCGCCAGCATAAAATTGTTCATGCCTTTGCAACAAAGCAATTCTAAGTATGTAGAATCCCATGAAATTGACAATCATGAAGTAGAGTTACACCAATTTTATGCCAAATTAAAAAGTATGTGAAATAAATATTACACAAAGTTCAGAATTTTCAAATAGTAAGTTCTCTTAGATAACAGGAGTTTAGAATTACCAATCATTCTTTTTTTCCAAAACAGAATAACTAATCGTAACTGACTTAAAAAGTGCAATTTTGGCATCAGGTACAATCTGGCAAAATCAGGTACAATCTAGTAAACAGTATCTTAAAAATGAAAAATAATTAAAATGCAGATTATAGTAAAGCTAGTTAGGCGAAAAAAACACTCAAAATACTGGTGTTAAACAATAAAGTAAATAAAAAACTTTGTAAAAAACACACATAAGATGTTATAGGTAAGAGGATACGTACGTTTCAGCCAAAAATTGTTTTGGCCTTCTTCAGTCCAAGCCCTTCGTTGCTTTGGACTGAAGAAGGCCAAAACAATTTTTGGCTGAAACGTACGTATCCTCTTACCTATAACATCTTATGTGTGTTTTTTACAAAGTTTTTTATTTACTTTAAAGCTAGTTAGGTTCAGCTTGGGTATTTGCTACCAGTAGAAATATTTGGGCAGCGTTAACTATGCTATTATAGCAGCTACAGTACAGCTTGAATATTTACCAGCACAGGGAGATGATACATTTTGTGGTGAAAATATGCCAATCTGCAAATATATGGATAATGGTTTTCCCAGTAACTTTATATGCAGTAATTATTGGTTATGAGCATGTGAAAAATAGCCAAATAATAAAAAGTCACCATTGGTGGCAAGCTATCCTATCTAATCCATAGTTTTTATCAAAGAAAACGTATGAAGTACTGTTTTCTTAAAACAAATTATTAACTATACATCTACGTAAGTTGCCAAATTTTGAAAAATTGCTATTAGTCCAGTCATTTGGTAGTTTTACCTGGAAAGTTTTCCGGGAGTTTTGAAAATGGGCAATTTTATAGATTTCGATGTGCTCTTTCCGAATTTCAACTTTGCCCCCTCGTATCTTTGCCGCTCGCGCCGCTATATTCGAAAAAAGGCGCCCAAAAGCAGATTTTTTGTAATATCTCCTTTCCGACTCATTCCACGAAAAAAACAATTACAAAAAAGGAAACTAGAGAAAATTTCCTACAATTTGTATAATTACCTTTTTTTCTTAAAATCAATAGTTTTGGCGTACGAGCGCCGCAAAGTGTAGTTCAGTATCGTTTTGGCCAAACAACGCATTTCCACACCATCTTGTGAGGTAGAGTAAGCATTTTTTTTTTCTTTTTTCGTGGTATCCCCAGTAGGCCCCAATAGTTGTTGGCGAAGATGTAGGTATTCTTATTGTTTTGACGGCTGTATCTACGCGTTAAATCATATATATTCTCAAACCAGGAAAAGGAAAAATTTTGCAACAAATATATTCAACAAAAAGTATCATAGATAAACCAGCCGCAGATCATATTTTATTCTTGCATGTCCTCAGCGGCTGTGATACAACATCAGCATTATTTAATCAAGGAAAAATGAAATTTATTGATGTACTCCGAAAAAATCCAGATTTAAAGGTGGTTATCCAGGTATTCAAAAATCCGAATGCTTATCGAGAGAGCATTGCTAAAGCTGGAGAACGCTTCCTTCTTGAATTATACAGTGACAGTAATGTGAAAAGTATGTCTTCAAATAACTACAGATATGCATGCTTCACAATATCAGCATATAAAAGTAAATTTAGTATTTCGTAGCTACCACCAACAGAAGGAACAAGACAACATTCTCTCCGAACCTATCATCAGGTTCAGCAGTGGTATGGGAATGAACAAAATGCAGAGCTATGGGGGTGGAAAAGAAACAAGGACGGACACCACACTCGAGCCCCCAGTTCCTGAAAGCTTGTTAAAACATATTTCTTGCAAACGCAGAAAGAGATAGAAGCCTATGAAAGATAGAAAGCCTGACTGGGTTAAAGTGCTCCGTTATATCAACACCTCCTACATATAGAAAGCCTAACAACTGAAGCTTTGACGTCACCACTAGGCCTTCAAGAGTGACATCATCACAGTTTTACTTTCATAAAGTAAATCTATTTAAATTTTCTGGTGAATGCTACAAATATTAGAAAATAACTTAAGATAAAAAATAAAGTACCTTTGTGATACAAAACAATTCATTATGATCTATTTCCTTATTACACTACATAATTAGTTACAGTTAAAAACTTGCCTTTTGCCGTAAAATTAAAATTTTCTATCTCAAATCAGTAAAATGCTGTTGTGCGTGAGTAAATTCACCAGAAATTTTAAATAGTTTTACTTTATGAGAGTTAAATTGTGATGACGTCATTCTTGAAAGCCTACTGATGACGTGAAAGCTTGGGGACGTACCAGATGTTAGGCTTTCTATATCTAGGAGGTGTTGGTTATATGCACGAATTGCAATGATACCTGTGATAACTCGCAAGTTCCATTACAAGATAGTGATAAAGAGGAAGAATCGGAGACTATTTTCGAGCAAACGTATGATGAAATCGAGAACGAAGAAGATTGCGATGAAACTGATAATCCCATCGCGGCTGATGTGGAAGAAATTTCGGGCTGTGACATTTCGATCGGTACTAGAGACAATGAATTTGCAACATCTGGTCCATCAAGAACAGCGAAGCGAAGGAGAATGCGCTAAATTTTTCATTAGTTAAATCAGGGATGGGCAAACTTTTTCGGTAGCGGGCCGAAAATCGAAAAAAAAAAGTTTCGCGGGCCAAGATAAATTTTTCTAAAATTTTAAAAACAATATACAACAATTACAATTTAAATATGTTAATGAGATGAATAATATTGCGATTTCATTTTTAAAAGTTCCTTATATTGAGGTTCGAAGTGAGATGTACTCATTCTAAGGAACGAGGCCAGTCTACTTCTGAAAGAATTCTTTCTAAGGATCATAGTTGAAAACACTTGTTCACATATATAAGATGAAGGAAACATAGCACTGATTTTCTGAGCGTGAGATATTAAATTTGGGAAACGATAATGATTTGTAAAACTCTAACTTTGGAATATTTAGAAACAACTGCTTGAGATGATCGTTAGATTGCAACTCAATTAATTCAAGCTGCAAATCTTACCTCACTGCTTCACAATTTAAGTTCAAAGGCATGGTAAAAATATCCAATTCTGTTTGAATGGCACTGAAATCTTGAAATCTGCGTTCGAACTCAAAATGCAGTTTTTTCAAGCCATCTTCATAATTCTTAAGCTTCTCTTCATTTATTGAGAGTATTGAATTTAACCTCGAGGAATGAGGCAAGTTGTTCTTAGCTAGCTACCCAGCAAACAGATTGGGTTTTAGTTTAAAAGCTTTGAGATGGGCCCAGATATCGTCGATAAATTGATTTTTCCCTTACATCTTGACATTCAAGTTGCTCATATGACAAAGAAGATCTGTGAAAAGTGTAAAGTCCGAAAGCCATTCTGTATCTTCTTACATTTCGCACTCCGCAGAACACTGTCTCTCATGGAAGAACGACACAATGTCGTCTTTCAGCTGCCAAACTCGCTCAAAAACACATCCTGCAAAACTCTATCTGCGGGCTGGATAAAACCTTCCGGCGGGCCATATTTGGCCTGAGGGCCGTAGTTTGCCCATCCCTGAGTTAAATGCATGTGGATTAGGCCTACTGGGGATACCACGGTTAAAAAAAAAGAAAAAAATGCTTACTCTACCTCACAAGGGGGTGTGGAAATACGTTGTTTGGCCAAAACGCATACTGAACTACACTTTGCGGCGCTCGTACGCCAAAACTACTGATTTTACGAAAAAAAGGTGATTATGTAAATTGTAGAAAATTTTCTCTAGTTTCCTTTTTTGTAGTTGTTTTTTTCGTGAAATGAGTCGGAAAGGAGATATTGCCAAAAAACTGCTTTTTGGCGCCATTTTTCGAATATAGCGGTGCGAGCGGCAAAGATACGAGGGGGCAAAATTGAAATTCGGAAAGAGCACATCGAAATCTATAAAATTGCCCATTTTCAAAACTCCCGGAAAACTTTCCAGGTAACCCCCTTTTTTTGACCAAATGACTGGACTATATGGGTGGCAAATACGCAAGATGTTCCACAGGTTTTGCATAATTAAAAATAGTGTGAAGTTTAAATTTTTATGTTCCAAGGAATATGCAAAAACCAAGTAATGTGTAGCTTGATAACATTCTATATCAGTGGTTCCCAACCTGTTTTTAATCGCAACCCCTTTTACATTTTTCAAAAATGTTCGCGACCCCCCCCCCTCCTCCTCTTCCATCCATCATGTTTGACCAATAAGACAAAAAAAAAAAAAAAGTATCTTGGGGTTTAAAAATGATTATCTTTTTATTCCGTACTGATTATTATTACGATGACTGAGGTTGTATTTGGCTGACAAGTTATGCTATTCTTGGCTGAATATTGGTCAAAGCCAACCGCATCTTGGACAGCTAATTTATTACTGGCTTTTGTCTTAATCTACAAAAGAGTTTTAAATTCAACTTCACGCATGTAAGTGGATGCAAATAGCACTAACATTTGAAGTGAAAGCTTAGAAATTATTGGATATGAGTGACACATAGCACACCAATTTTGAATTAACGATTTTTCTTGGTATAAATCATGTGCTGAAGAGTCATTTTGCAAATTCAAAAATTCGTCCTGCGCTTCATCAGGAAGATCGGCGACATCTAAAGATGTGTGAAGTGGATTTCGCACTAGTGCTGCCTCTTGTTCACTGTGAGCTTTGGGATATATCTTTGAATTTCAGATTTAAGAGCTTCAAGGTGGTTAATAATTTCTCACCTTAAATTAACTGCAATTTTTATTTCTGATAATTCTGCCTTAGTGCACACGTTTTCAAAATTGGTTGACACTCCTACATACACTTTACGACGTCAGTTTTTGTAGATTTGATACAAGTGCCCTGATGAGAAAAAGGAATTTTACTTTACAAAGAGAAAAGGGAGAAAGCGTGTCTCGTGGCAGAGACACATGGAAATATTTAGTCATTCATTTCCTGCAAAATCGGTCTACGGCGACCCCCTTGTAAAGCCATGGCAACCCACCTGGGGGTCGCGGCCCCCCAGTTGGGAACCACTGTTCTATATGATCCAATCTTTCAACAGGCTTTTGCCTGTTGAAATTATGCCTTTTTTATGCATAAGCCTTATTAGGGGCCGAATGCCTCCATATGAAAAGCGAGTGTAGTAAGTTTAGGGGCCTTGGCCCCTAGTAATATATAAAAAACGGTACTGTTGAGTACTGCTATAATTTACATTTGAGATAAATTTGGAATTTTGCAGTTTGTAAGAGGATTACTCGATGTGGGTAGCTATTCAAACATTATGTCTAGAAAGTGTGCTTATAAATTGGGATTAAAGCAGAAAAAAATTAAAGTGGTAGTGTCCTGCTTAAATAATTCCTCTGAGGTGTCTGCCTCAGTTTATTAATCCTGAAGAGGCCAATCATGGTTATTCAGTTTATGAAAGCTAAGCCGATTTGCAGTTTTCTTCAGTTTATCAACACTCCGGAAGCAAACCAAATCTGTAGTCGAAACTCAATGGTTTCTGTCTTTTTCAGATAGCTAACAATATGAAAATGCACTTCAAGGATGAACTGCAATATATAAGGTGAAACACCAGCATGGCAGCTACTGCTCTTTCTTATGTTACGTTATGTAACCTTTTTGTTTTGTTATAGTTATTGTTTACGTTTAAGTTAATGTTAATAAAATTGTTTCTGTTCAAATTCAAGTGTCATGTTAATCGCCATGTTAAAGCTAGTCTAACAACAAGAAGCTAGACCAAGCTAAACCTCAATGACTGTTACCACTTTTGTCAAAACCAAAATTTCAAACCTCAATAAGAATTTTAAACAAAAATTTGAATTTCTAAGCGTAGACAAAATTACTGATCTAACTGCATGTAAATATTTACCGTATTTATCCGTGTATACGTCGATCCCGCGTATAAGTCGAGCCCCCCCACCCCAATTTCCCTATTAAGAAATCTTATTTTTTTTTTCAAAAATACATGTATTCAAAATCATCTGGAAAAAAGAGAAAGTACTAAATATACAATAATAAGGATAATAATATACAAAAGTAGTATACATAGTAGTATACAAGTTAAACTGTAACGAAGGAACTTATTCAAGATCCGATTCAGTACTGGACTCACCATACAATTCATAAAATTCCTTCGTCGTCATCGACTCATCACGGTACACGTTTTCAATCTTTGTATCGCTAAATTCTTCCTAATATGGAAATCGACGTCACTGTGTTATGGAATGCACGAGCAGAACAATTGTCTTTCAAAAGGGCATTTTTGATTTCTGATTTTTAAAAAAAATTATGGACCCTCATATAAGTCGACCCCCCCCCCCCCCCCCACTTTAAAGACTTTTTTTTTTTGGTCCAAAATTTCTCGACTTATATGCGGGTAAATACGGTAAGTGTTGAAAAGCAAATGCCTTTAAAGATCAACTTAGATGACAACTTTAGAGGTTGTCTTTTTAAGGTGCAAGGTGGTTTTATCAAATGTTGAGGCCTGGAGAAATATATTCGCCAAATTGAAAGTTATTTTTTCAAAATGGCTTTTTTAGATTCTTAACTAGTGGTAGTGTTACAGAATCAGATTATGCAAAAGTTCACTGTGGACTAATTATAGATGATGATTTAAACAGCACCATATAGCTAGGGTTAATGGTACCCAGTGAGGTCCTTCAGTTTGCCACCCCATTATTTCTTAGCTTCAGCATTCTGCCGGCCCCTTATCTTTGTTTTTATCTTGCTGCTTTGGCAGACCATTCCTCCTTCTTATTACACAACTGTTTTGCTTATATAAAAGTGGAACAGCTGCAGAATTTCATAGTTTAGACTATTGACAAGATTTGTTATTCTAAATATTCAAAACATATATCTTCTGAAATTTTGAAAATTCTCAGCATTTTACTAAATGAAGTTATTTTTTTGAGGAAGCTAGTTCTGATAAAGGCTGTCTTCAAAAAACTAATTAAGTCATAAGCTAACAGTTAGGTTATTCTTAGAACAAACTATTATCAATTTAAGCTTACGCTCATTAAAAAAAAAAAAAAAATTAAGAAATGATTCTGGAACTTTTCTTCTCTCTTTTTCGTCTTCTTCTCTTTCTCTCTCTTTTTTAAAAATTATTTAAATACTTTTTATTGCAGGATGCTACTTAATCAGCTGATTAAAATTTTATTAGTTAAAATAAATGTTCAATTAATACAATTTAAAAATACTTTTCTTTTTGATTCTAAAAAGATTAAATCAACGTTTCAGAAAGATAATTTAGTGTTTTTAAAGAGACTTTTTAAGTATGTCACAAAAAAAAATTTTAAAAAGCTTTTTTAAAAAAAAAGAAAATTATTTAAAATATTTTAAACATTTTTTACCTATGGAGAATTCTGTGAGCTTTAAATATTTTTTTATTTATATTTATACCTGCTAAAACTTACATTTCTATGATAATTAGTTTTATTTATTTATTTCAAGGATAAAATAATATTGCTTTTTAAAAACTTATGTTAAATTGCATGAATGAGCCAATATAAAATCAGAAATGAAAGAGAAAGAACAAAGGAAAGAGGAATCCAATTACATTTCAGTAATTGGATTTGAATTGGTGTTGTACATCCAGCAGTTGGAAGCAGTACAAAATTCTCATGACTATCTGTCATTTATTCCAGCAAATTTCCGCGTTCTGAAGCCAATTTTTTAAATTTCTATAATTCTCAATTAACGGATGAGGTTAAATTGTTTGTTGCACTACTTCTAAATAAAGTCTAATGAAAGTTTCTGTTCAGTAAGTATGAAAATCTTTGCCTGGTACTCATTCAATAATTATTGCAAACAAAAGAATTTAAATAAAGTTGATTTATTTTATTAATTTTTATAATTTTTATACATCCTGCATTGCAAGATATTTTTTATTTTTATTGCATGCTAAACACATGTACCCTAATCCACATACACTGAAAGTCCTTTTTTGTTTAGAAGTTTGTACCAATAAAGATGCAATATCGAATATGAGTGTGCCCAAGTATAAAAACTTGTTGCCCAATGACAGAGCGATAAAATTGAGGAACAAGAAGTAATAGTCCCCTCCTCCTCTTCTTTCTAACAAATAATGTCTGGCTAAAAATTTCTAAAACCTTCTTCAATAAATGTACTATGCATTCTTATCAATAATAAATATGTAATGCAATTTTGAGAGCAAAAATTAAGGTCAAAATTCATATCATAAATTAATTATATTGACTAATTAATTGTATTAAGACTTTTCTTCTTCTTTTTTTTAAGCAAAAAAACTTCTAGTTTAGTACACATTTAATTAATCATAGCATATTTTATTTACATCATATTTAGGGCAAAATGATGTCTACAAAGAAATTTTCCTAGTTTGCTTAGTTACAGGAAATTTTCTCCAAAAGAGAGGGGGGTGGGGAAAGAAGATATGCTAGAAAAAAAGCTAACTATGCATTGTAAGTCAGGACACACATTAGAACCCTACATGTTAAAGCTTTATGAATAAATCCTAGTCATTTTGAGATTGTTACAAGCCAGTTTCTATACATGCAATCTACCTGTAACATTCTTGTAGAATTCAAAAGGGCCCTTTTTTTTTCTAGAGTCAGCACTAGCCTATGAGTTCATAATTAATTTTTTAATAAAGTGCCCTAAAAATGATAGAAGTGCCCTTTTTAGAACTTGGAACATCCTGCCCTTTTTCGATCCTAGAACAGGGATGCTACAGTCAAAACCTCAGTTTGTCTCAGCATCGTCTCAGTCAAAATCCCTTTTTGTCTCAGTTTGTCGCAATCAAAATTCCTTTTTTTCTCGGTATGTCTCAACTAAAATTGGTTTTTTCAAGTTTGTCTCTCAAACCAATTTTATTTGTTTGTTTGTTTATGTGTGTTAAGGCAAACCTGTACGTGGGGTATCTGCCTAGCATGGAGAGTGCCTTGGTAGGAGGACTTTCTAAGGGGTTCTAACGCGTATTCACGTTACATTTGGAGAAAACCTACCAAAACTCCAGATCCCAATTTTATTTATTTTATCTCAGTTTATCACTAAAATAATGTTTTCCCCATCAATTTGATAATTAAAAGAAAGTTCAAGAAAAAAGAACCAAACAGTACGACGATTCTTAGGCTTGAACCAGGGATGACAATATTTAGCATGCCAGAAGATTTGAAATGCAAGAAAAATAAATTAGGGGACTCGAGGGGATTTTTAACAGGGATGTGATTGGCCAAGAAAAAAGTTAGCTGAAATTTTTTTGGTCTCCGGGGGGGGGGGGGGGGGAACAAAATTTTTAAAGGTATAATGTATGTTAGCACAGTGATATCAAATAATCATGTTTTCATATTAAATGAAGTCAGGGGTCTCCCAATATGGAACTAATGATAAAAATTACATATTAGGTATATAAGTACAGCATAGGACTGATTATCCGGAAGTACCCAAAAGCCGGAATGGCTGCCAGTCCCTTTTTTTTCCGATCATCATAATGAAATAGGGAAAAAAAAAAAAAAAAAAGGTCTTAAAAATTTAAAGCAATCTGAAGTTGACCGGCAAAACGGAGGGGGGGGGGACGCACGTACATACAGATATATTTTTATTTAGGTATTTTTTAAACAAAGTTTTTAATTTATGTGTTTGAATCTGTTGGAAGAATAATAAAAATAAAAAAAATACAAGAGAATGATTAAAAAAAAAAGAAAATGAGTGTAGTTCTGTGCTTCCTACCTCTTGCATTTCTGCTTATGCGATAGCATAATTGAATCATTGGAATGTCGAGCCGGAAAGTAGGTCATGACTCACTAGAATTAAATAATCCGTTATCAGCCTTTCTGCTGTTGGGCTTTTTTTTTTTTTTCGTGCTGCCGCTTTGGAATCTTTAAGAGTTAAATAAACAGAGCCAGCTGGCCAGGGTTTTTTTTTCCCCCTCCCCATCCTCTCTTATATACTAGCTCCGCAGCTGTAAAATATATGTGTTTTTGTTATGTATCTGTGGTAATTTGAGAACATATGCAGCTTTTTTTGTTCTTTTTTTTTTTTCCCTCCACCGTAGGATTTGGCAACACTGAATCCATCACGTGCAGTTAATCCATTCTGACAAAGGAATAATGCGTTCAGATAGAGATTCGCCTAATTTCGAATGACGTATTTGGATGGATATTGGCTAGTTGGGGGGGGGGGGGGAAGAGGCAGTAAGACGAAAAGAATTTCTTTCCTCCCCACTTGGTAGCTACGAAATGAGCGAGGTTGCTGCAGTAGGTGTAACGTAGACCGGAAACTCAACTGTCAACCCACCCACCCCCCTTCCCTTTACACCAGGAGCTTTTCTTTCTCCAATACCGGCCGGAGGTTTATTTTGAGGACCCGAATGTTCGGCACAACTCTCAGCACGTGGTCGCGCAGTGCGCGCTCCCGTGAGTCAGATTCAAAATTACTCATGTTCGCTGTTTTGGCGCAGAATTGCGCAGATACGGCCAAAATCGTATCGAATGTCGCAAAATGGCGCAGGCCGGCTGTTTTGTCTCAGTTCGTCGCAAATGTCGCAGGTGTAGCATCCCTGCTAGAATGAACTCTGAATTGTAATATTTGATTGTATTATTGTTGTCCTTTTCCTGAATTGTTTATCATCTGTTTTAAATGTCTTTGTGAATGATGGAAGATTGCTGTGAAATCTTCCAAGGCGAGCAGCATGTTCATTAATGTGGACTTGTAGCACCATCTGTAGATGCTAAAAGCTGCAGTTTTATGTAAATAGCGAACGCAGTAGAGAGAAATGGGTCATTGACCGAATTGTGATGGCTTTTGTGCAGCGTTGTGTATTGTGTTTGTTAATAATAATGGAGTTATGTTAATAAACAAGTGAAATGAGTAAAATTGGTTGTGTCTAGTGTGCATTATCATTAATACATTTTATATTATAATTATTATAATATATGTGATTATTATAAATTTCAGCATATACTTTCAAACAATGTGCAAAGGCAGAGAGATTTTTTATCATTAAATATATTATTTATATATATACAGTGAAACCTCTCTGAGCAGCCACCCCACGGTACCGAGAATATTTGGCCGCTCTGAAGGGTTTTATTTACTATGATAAGATAATTGCTATAATGTGTAATATAAACAAGTCTGACACATATCCCTTATTTAAAATGAAATTTAAAACTTTTCTAAATAGAAAATAGTACTTTATTTAATGCTTTCTTACATTTTTTGAAAAAAAAAAGTATACAATTTGAGTCTGTTTTAAGTTTTTACTTTTCTCTGAAACAACATTTTTTTCAAGTTTGTTTTTTACTTTTAAAAGCAGATCTGTAACCGATTTTTTTGTAACCACTTCGGAATCTTCATCGACTTTCCCTAAAGTCACTTGTGTTGAAAGTTTAGGTTGCTCGCCATTACAAATATCAGGAAATTCCTCGTCAGGGACAAAATCAGCGCCTGACAAAAATTCACAGGGGGGAAGGGACAAAATTCACTTGTAGGACACCTGCAACGCCTCATTGTTCTGTTCCTCCTTCAGTTTCCATGGGTGGTGCTATAAGGATTCCCCATCTTAAGGGTGTAGGGAGAATACAAAGAGAAAACAGATTCAATTCCAATTATTCCTGGGTCTTATATTCAATCAATAAACCTGACCTTGAGTTTTTCCGCTCAAAATTAAAGCATGGAGTGAGTAGAATGTCCCGAAAAATGAGATGGGCGATCCCACTCAGTGGCCGTTCGATGTTCCTTTTGTTCTATTTTTTCCCTAGATCAGCGGTCAGGTGGCCGCTGGTAGAGGTTATTTTAGCATTAAGTCTATGAGCCGAAAAATCCGTGCCGTGAAAAATTGGCTGTTTAGAGGGGTGGCTGCTCAGAGAGGTTTCACTGTATATATGTGTGTATATATGTGTGTGTATATATATATATATATATACCTATATATACAGGGTGTCCCAGGAAAGGTGGTAATGGGAATTAATTCTTCAGCTATTACAGTTGAGTGTGCAATGTAAATTGAAAAAATGTTCAAAATAAGGTTGGGAATAAGACTCACTTGTTAAATAAAATTTCCTCTTGTTAATTTTCAAAAACTTATACTTTTTAAATTTTTATACAACCAACATACAAAAAAATTCCCACTAAGTAAAATCTGCCCCATACACTAAAGATGTGATGTACCCAATTCAACCTTTCATCATAAAACATCTCAGAGATATCTTAACAACGATGATCGGGCAAACATTTATTGCTAGAATGCAAAAGCATATTTTCTTTTGTAATTTCTGTATGGCCCCTGAAATGTGATCATTCGATGTTCGCTTTGTTCTATTTTTTCCCTAGAAGAGCCATTGAAAAGTGGTTTAAATCAGCATAGATTTATCTTCATACCTCTGATAGTTTTTAGGATATAATTCTCAAATTTTGTAAATCACTAGGGATTGACCGATAGTAGCGGCGGCGATACAGAGCCGGCCAAGGGGGGGGGGGGGGGTGCGAATGTAGGCGATCGCCTAAGGCCTCACGCTAAAAGAGGCCCCACAGATGGCTCTTTTTTAATCACATTAAGAGAGAAAATTTGAGATTCTAGTTTTGTGCAATTTCATTTGAACAAAACAGTAGTTTTAAAGCGGTTTTCACCGTGCTGGACAAGGGAATGCACCTACACTCTTTACCTAAACTATCCTTTGCAGCATAGGAATCGGAAGAAGCTATGGCCGTCTTTTATAAAAATGTGTACAAATTGAATGCTAAAAAAATTTTTGCGATGATTTTCTTCTTCTTAGGACAATATTTTCCGGGTTTCATGCCCCACCAGCATGCAAATTGAAAATTGGGATAAGGATTACCCCAGATTGTCCTCCTCTAGAGTAATATTAATGGTTCCAAGTTAGGGCACTTCATTTATCCCCTTGAATGCTGAACTAATGTGACTATAAAGTTTTATTCACGGAGAGATAGCATTTAATTTCAATCAACTGGGGATGGCTGGCTGCAAAATGTAAAAAGGACTCTCTTCTTGTATAAAAACTAAATCTGTCTCATCTCGCATCCATACTGACACAACACTATTAACCTTTAGAATACGGCTCGTTCTTGACAGTTTCAGTCCCAGATAACGGCGCAACCTGTAAAATTTCTCTCCCCTACTTTTCAGCAGATGAGCATGTCTTGTCCTTTGTTCGAAAGGTGGGCGGGGAGAGACGAGAGTGGGAGCCAAATTTTCTTATCTTTCCCCCTCTCCGTGAACAAAAGGTTACTGAGGGAGAGGAAACTTTCTCAAAGAATCACCTGCTTCCATGCACAGAAATGAGGGGAAAGAACTGCCGGGCCTACTGTATTCCCAAGTGCCGGCATGTGGTCAGAAACATTTCTTGGGATGACTGTCGTCCCAGCCGGATTCAAAAGGTTAATATGGTAATAAATTAAACAAAATTATACTATACTGTCAGAGGCGTAGAGTTCAAACAGAATCCCCCCCCCCCCAAGTATTTACAAGCAACGATTTTTCCCCATAAAGGGGATGGGAATATTTGACGCCATATCTGGGCCACAAAAGTACCGAGCTGGTTAAACCAAATATCACAACGGAAAATAATACACAAATAACAATTAGCTTAGGGAAATTTCTATATAGAATTTACCTCGATTCTATTATAAATGAGGACTTCTCAAACTCAGATACGCTACATGACATACTGTTCCGCTGTAATTTTAGAGTAGAGGTCTGCACTGCCGCCGAGGTCTAGGCCAGAGCGCTGGCGAATAATGCTGATTCTACGCAGCGGCGTACAATCAGCTTCAAAACTTTTTTAAAAATTGTACCTAAACTTTCAACATTTGATTGCTTTAAAGCAAATAATGTATCAATCGTATATTGATAACTAAATGTATCGTGAATGTGCTGTATAAACAATATAAACCTATCTGATTTTGATAAAATCTATTGTTTCAGTTTTGCAGTAGAAGTATTTTAAAACTTTACCACAATGGCAACCTCATACTCTGGAGCTCCACCAGTGGTCAAGCGCATAGCACTTCGAACTGGGAGATGGAAAGTGCCTGGTTTAAAACCAAGTCATATCCAACAACCTAACCGCTTGTAGTTTTCCATGGTTTCCTCTGAAGTTTAGAGTAGATACGGAATAGGACCCCTTAGAAAGACCCCCCCACAGAGGGCCCCTACTCCAGATGAGTTCGGGCTCATTTATTTAAGCCGAGCCCCCAGGACTTTTAATTCGGGCCCTCCCAAGCAATATGATTTAAGTTGGAGCCTGAGCCCAAAATTTCAGCAAATAGATAAATAGAAATGAATTACTTCATTGGCAGAATATCATAAATTTTGCCGTCTGTGCAAATCAAAGACAAATATAATTGAGCCCTTCCGAGCCCGAGCACAATCGGGATCTCTACACCCCACCACTCGGCCTAGAGTCCATGTGTAGCTAATTGGCCGTAATCGCACAACATCTCATACTCAAGACTAATATTCATAAAAATTCTAGTCTTAAAAATATCTCATTTTAGTGCCAATTTATGCATACGTGTGTGTTTGTGTATGCATACACCCGTTTTCATTATGATCCTTTTTCAAAAAATTTTCCACGCTGCGGCGTGCCGCCAGGTTTCTGAGGTCATTAAGCTGCTGCCACAAATTTACGCGAATACGCCATGCGGCGCAAACCTCTATTTCAGAGACATAACCACACCCTCTGTTGTGACCAGAACCCGATCAAGGCAGTTGTGGGTCCTGGGCAAATGAAAATAAACTGGATCCTCCTCCACAACCCATGGGAAAGTTTTGATTTTCATATTCCGAAAAGTTTTAAATATATATTTTCTTTTTTAATGCTATTGATTTGGAATTTAAAAATAAAGATTAATGAAGAACGCCATTATTCGAAGGGAAATTCATTAAATAACGAGCCATGTGCATCTGAGAAAACATCAGCTACAACTCCGGCTCATTATTTTTAAAAATACATTTTAATTAAATTTTCACCAATATAATGTCTACTAAGTAAAAAGTACGCAGTAAAAGAGAAGGAGGAGAGCAGAGTCGAACACATATGCAGAGTGAGTGCCCCATTATTTGTAACCCAGGGAGGTGCGTTTTGTGGATTTTATACATTTCCCTTACTATTACGATAATCACTTTTTTTTTTCTTCTTTTTTTAATAAGCTGAATGATGCTTTTCATTCCAAGTTGGAAAATAGTTAATTTTTAGAAGCAGCAGTTATAAATCACAGGCAGTAATTAAAATACTTGTAAGAGGTGTTTTTCCCTGTTATCTTACTTGATTTGATTAATGATATAAAATTAACATTTTTCATGTGCTATTGAATTCTACTGCCAACCGAGCTTCTTATATGGTTGTGATATATCCTGAAAAAAGCCGAAAAATAAAGCTAATATGTATTAGCAGTGCTAGTAGTAACTTACATACGAGATGATAGAAAAGAGGCCCCTACTCTTCCAATTTGCCTGCGGCCCTGCATACCCCTCAGGCAGGTTCTGGGCGATACCTCCTATTTTTTAGGTATCGGTATTGGTTCTTTCACATTTCAAAGTATCGGTTCCGGATACATTCATCCATTTTTACTGATACTTTTCAATCGATACTTAGTTTTTCAGAAGAAAAATCACGCAGACGCAATACCACTCAAGAATCTATTCTGGTGATGGGATTAGAAGCGCCGCTTCATTGGCATATTTGTTTGTGCAACTGTTTTTGAACGGTGTTTTTTTTCCTAACCAAGGCCGTACCCAGGGGGAGAATTTAAAATTTTGTTACCAAAACAATAATAATGAAGCCTTTTTGTGAAAAATTTAACCTTTTTCATCTTTTAAATCGGCCTTTCAAAATTTTCATATTGTGATTTTGCATTGGAAATTAAACCGACACTAGCCGTAAGACTCACACCCTATTGAAAAAGTATTTGAATGTAGGTCCCATGTCAGTTTCATATTTAAAATTTTGTTCTCTGTAAAAACGAATTACTTATTCACAAAACGAAAGTAGGAAATTAGGCTATTACTCAAATACTTTTTTGAGTGATTGTATGGTCTGATGGTAAATACTCTTTAAAAGTCCGCTGCCCAAGGCACACTCAGCGTATGACTTGACATAACACAAAATGCTCATTGCAAATACTGAATAACGCACAGAGAAAAACAATATAGCAATCTGGATAAAAGCAGTCTTTACTGGCAATGCGAAACCGTAAAAATATTAATCAAGTAATGAACTAAAAAAAAACTAATGAATTAATTAATTTATTGTTTTAGGAATAATTTCATTGAACTAACTACCATGTTTAGGTTAAACTTCAAAAGAGGGGGGCCTCAAACTTTGATTAATGATATGAACATTTTCCTTAAGAAAAAGTTTGAAGAGGGCCCAAGCACAACATCGCTGCTTTCCAGCCTTATCCCGAAAACGTACATACAGTGACTTGACTTTGGTAGGATAACTTCTGCTTCCACTAGTATTTTAGGGACAGTGGCATAACAGTTGGATGGCAGGATGGGCAAGATATGACAGGCTCCCAGCCAGAGTCTCCATTCTCCCTCCCCCCAACACGAGACTGTCGCTCATTACATTTACTGAAAAAAATGTATATTAAAATTTTTTAATTGTATTGAATTAATTTAAGTTACCAACTGAAGTACATAAATTAAACAACAAACAAAAGATATGCATCAAATTTAAAGGTATCAGTGAGAAAAAGTAATAGCTCTGTTTTGTAACTTGTAGTAATAAAGGGGCCCAAAAAATGAACTCACTACGGGTCACGGCAATGTAGCTATACCACTCTTTGCGGATGCTATTTTCATGAAGATTTTGAGGCTAGCAATCGCAAACTGATCAACTAAGTCTTATATTTTTTAACTTTTTAATATTTTCTTTTTATTTAGTGTTCTTATTTCTACTAAGATCACTGCCTACCTTTAAAAGACAATTCATGGTCAAAAATCATATTTTTCTTTCTTTTATTTAACAGGAACATGGTTAGAAAACAGTTAGGAGCATGGATTTTTTTTTTTTTTTTTCAGCAGCTATATATATTCTCTCTAAACTTGTTACTATTATCTATTGCATGTGGCTCATGTTATTGTTTTATATTTTACAAGTTTTTTTTATAGATATTAAAAAATTCATAAATGCAAACTTTTAGGACTGTTTGTATGGATTTATGAATTTCTACATAATTATAATCAATTAGCGGCTAGGAAAAGTTAGTTTATACTTTTTGTCTGTTTTAAAAATTTAGTATGTTAATAAATATTGAAATGATTATTTTCTAGGTTTGAGATATCTGTGTGTAAAGTTGAAATTTAAATTCTTGAATTTTTTACAGTGAAATTCTCGGTTCGAGTTTTTATAATTATGACAAAAATGTGCACTAAAAAACCACTCTTTTATTTTATTTATTTACTTTTTGTGAGTGTGTGTGTGTGTGTGTGTGTGTGTGCGGGGGGTAATTGTTTTATCCGAAACTAATGAAGATTTATCAAAGATTTGGAAGGATTTGAAATTTTTAGATAATTTGATCTCAAACATAAATCTTACGATAAAATTTAATAAAATGGGTTATTTTATGTTGCTTCAAATTTCTCTTTGATCTATCTCAACTTAGGAAAAGTAATTTGTTTGAAACATTTTTTGTAATCATTTCATTTCTTGGATTAATTTTACAACTAGCATAGAATATTATTATACATGCTACAGTGCAATCAGCAGTCATCATGATTTTTGCATGAAAAAAAAAACTTCTTTTACGATAGTGATCTTTTGATGCCGAATTTGCTCTGATTCATCACAACATGTGTGTTGTCAATCGTATTCATGAAAGAATTTGGAGTTTCAGCTTATAAATTTTGTGCTTAGTGAGGTTTTTTATTATTTTGTCTTGTTTGATGTTAAAAATAAATTTTGCTTATTAAAAAAGTTTGGTGCTCAGTGTAAAATTAGAATGTAACTAAACCCGGTAGACTCAAAAAGCATGACATACTGCAAAGTTTGAAACCTAGAACAGGTAAGTTTTCTAAAAACACTGGTAGAACTTTTTGAGGGATTCTAACACATATTCAAAATACATCTGGATAAAACCACCCAAAACTCTTGACCGTTAGATCGATAGCCACGCGAGGAGAAAGAATCTCGAACCTGCACACTTCAGTCATTTCCCAATGTTCAGCGTTTTATAAATTCGGCCATTGGTCGGCAAGTTTTAAAAGAAAAGGACTATAAAAAATGTATACTCACTTCAATGTATTCACTGCTTTTTCTTTTTAATGCTTTTTACTGGGTTCAAATTTTTATCAATGGGCTCATCACAGTGCTATTCATTTTAACGAGAACTGCACTTTCGTTACAATAATTGCCCACAGATGTAGATTTAAATGGCATTAAATCATGTAAAGTATTGGTAGCGGTTAAGTATCGGTATCGGCCGATACAATAACTGTAAAATATCGGTATCGGCTATTTCTGAAAATGAATTTATAGGTAAAGTGTCGGTATCGGTTATCGGTGAAAATGTGGTATCGGTCGATCCCTATAAATCACCTCATTAGTGTATGGGCAACATTTAGAAACTGGGAATTTTTTTTAAAGTGTTATTTCCGATATTATATTGAACATTTTTTAAAATTTAGATTGCTCACTTATCTGTAATAGATAAAGAATTAAAGCCTGTTACCACTTTTTTGGGACAACCTTTATTAAAAAACACAACATTTTATTCAAACATTTAAAAGTGCTCTTCTGATTTAGAATCACCGGGATTAATAAAAAACACTCAAAAAGAAACTGGTGATAAAAGATGAAATAAATAAAACTTTGTATGACAACTCACATAAAAAGGTACTTAATGCACTGGACATGAGGGATTTGTTACTATGCAAAGTTTTTATTTATCTCACCAGAATTAATGTTAGGTGACAATAGGTTCATGTTATCTGACAATATATTGGACAGTCAATGCGACACCGCACGTTTTACATAATATTTAAAAAATGTCCAAGGGTAAATATGCCCCCCTCCAAAAAAAAGAGCATTAGATGTAGCATTGTTTTCAGATGCTAAAAAACTTTTTTATGAGTTTGTAAAAATATTCATAACATAAATGTTAACATTTCACCATCACACCATGACTAAATTACCTGTGTTGATAACAGATCACAGTCTATTTTCTGACCTAGGCCTGTTCTTAATCTTTGAAGCAAAGCAGCCATTATGGCACCTTGTGCATACAATCCTGTCGCTAAGTCAGTCAATGCGACACCTGTTTTACAAGGATCTCCGTCTTCAGGGCCGGTTATACTGAGAAGTCCACCAACAGACGCAGCAATGACATCATACCCAGCACGTTTGCTGTAAGGGCCAGTTGGGCCATAACCTGTGCTGAAAATAAATTGAAGATTAGAGGTAATAATTACAACATTACATTCAATATTACATGGCTGAGCAGTTCAACTCAAGTTTATGTCATTTGGTCAAGTACAAGGGAAGAGTTTATATATTAAATATATATATATATATCTAATAAGTAAAACACAAAACTTACTGCAAATAAGACATACCTTGCATTAAAAATATAACATCTATAAGTAAGAATTAGAAACCACAATTTGAAAACATAATAATAATAAAAATTAATAAAAGCTAAACCAAATAAAGTGCAATAATTAATGTGAAAATAGAATGGAACGATAATCATAACCACTGTCACCATCTTCAGGAGCCATGGACAGAGGATTATAATTAAAAGCAAAAAAAATAGTAGGGTTTCGGTTGTGTGGCATATCAAAAGAGATATTCACTCCACACGTTCTGGGCTCTACCCTACTATATAAAGGGAAAAAAAGAAATCAAAAAGATAACAAAAAATAGAAATAGCATTGATAAATCTACATACCAGACTTGAGCACATGGAAAACAAGTAATACGTGTTACCAATGCTAAGAATTGTAAAAAGTGAAAAATGGTGTTGCCACAAAATAAAAGTGGAAAGAAGAATGTATAGGTGTTGCCAAATACTAAAAGGTAATATTATTATACTTTAAGAGTATGCAGGTATATTAATATAATTACATATATATAGAATAATAATAAATTAAAATTATTGAATAAAATAGATAGTATAGCCAATTAAATATAACATATTGTTTTAAAAAATATAATGATTATTATTAGTGACAAAGTATGAATAATAAGTTATTGTATGACAGAAGATTAATTTAATAAATTTAAAAAATGTTTTTTGTATTATTAAATAAAGGTAGGACAGAATAATCACAATATAGGAAACCCCCCCCCTTTTTTTAAATCCCTCCAGATATATATATACATGCATATACACATCCAGATTGTTTTTATACATATTACTCGTTTTTTTTTGTTTTTTTTTAATATGAGAAAAACTTCCTCTGCCCGACCCATCCATCCAATTACAACCTTAAAACCAAAACCCCAACGAACCTCCAGTAAATTAACAAAGACAATAGACACATCATTATCAAGAATTGTATATAATAGATTTTAGGAACTTAGTAGGAAAGTTGTATTGTCTAGCTGACAGAAAAAGTGATTTAAAATTGGAGACTAAATTCTTAAGAACAGAGAAACTTGATTCTACAACAGTGATTATAGATAATATTCTGGAATACAGATTTATGTAAGCAGGAGGAAAAATGAGTAAAGCTAAAATCTTTTCTCTTTAAAAACAGTTAAAAACCGTTTGTAGCACTTTCGGTGGCAGCTACCACCTTCTTCAGCTCAGGTCTTAGTTCCAAATGCCCAGCTCTCTTCCTCAGCAAGGCATTCCACCTAGGATCTATCTGCGCATGCGTCATATCATTTATAGCGCCATCTGTGGTTATAATCTGTAAGGCTTCCATGTTTAGGGCATAATAACTGTTTTTGCAATTGGCGAGTTTTTGGCTATTGTTAAAGTTGATTTCTATGGGGCGTTCTTGGGCTATTTTTGCGAGGGCAGTAGTGGTTTTATTGAATTTAATGTCATTGTGGTGTTCCTTTTTTCGGTCATTGATTTTTCGTTTCGTCATACCAATATAGCAGCCTGGTTTATTAGTACTATTGTCTATAAAGTTTATTTTATAAATACCGGCGGTTTAATCAGGAATAATAGTATCTTTATCACTGCGAATGCGTTTGAAGATATTTTGATTAGGTTTTATGGGGATTTTGATATTTTTCTTGGCGGCTTCATTTGTAATTTTTTAGAGCGGCTCTCCTGCAGTAGGGAATGGTGTTGGTAAATTTTGGTTTCGGATTTTGATAGTTATTAATTTGTTCCAGTTTTTTGATTCTCTTTTTGAAAAGGTTTTTTACGATTGATTTTGGGTACCCTGCATTTTTACATTGTGTTTTAATAAATTGGATTTCTTCATTGAGTAGTTTTTCATTTGAGCATACTGTAATTGCGCGATTGACATATGATCGTATGGCGGCTATTTTGAGTTTGTATGGAGTTTTTGAATTAAAATGTGCAAGTTCATTATTATTGGTGGCTTTTCTGAAAACTGTAGTATTGATATTATTCTTCTTATCTCTATTGATTTTGACATCAAGGTAATTAATGGTGGCATTTTCCTCTATTTCTATGGTGAATTGAATGTTATTGTCTATTGAATTGATTTCTTTGAGGATATTTTCAGTTTCATTTTTGTTAACTATTGCAAAGATATCGTCTACGTAGCGAAACCATGTTTTTATGTGGTTGGATAGTTTATCGAATATGGCCCTTTCCACTAGCCGCATTTTCCAGTCTGCGATGACACCTGAGATCGGCGACTCCATAGGCATGCCTTTCTTTTGTTTGTAGAAATTATGATTAAATTGAAAATATGAGTTGTGAAGGATAAGATTAAGTGTGCTATTTATTGTAGAGGAGATAGAGTTATTGTCAATGTTGGAGGTACTTTGTTTATTGATTGTTGCATTCATTTCTTGAATATCTATGGATGGGTAAAGGTTAGTAACATCAAAGCTGACGAAACATTCCTGTGAGTTTATTGTGATATCTTTAATGCGTTGAAAAAAGTCTTCAGTTGAGGATAAAATATTGTTACTTTGGGGCATGAGCTCTTGTAGGATGGGTTTTAGATATTTTTCCAGGTCATAAGTTGGTCCTTCACATTTACTGACTATGGGTCTTAAAGAGGGAGGGGTTTTATGGTCTTTGTATTTAGCAAAAGTTCTTGGGGCTATGGGGGCAAAATTAGTTAAAGTGGGTTGTTTGTTAGCTGGCCAGGATCCATTTTTGATTAATTCTTTATTGAAAATTTTTCCTGTTGGATCTTTTGGTAATTTTTCTATTTGTAGTTTATTGATGGTTTCTTCCATTTGGGTGAGATAATCATTTTTATTCATTATTACTATTTTGCCGGTTTTGTCTGAGCTTAAGCAAGTTATATTATTGTTTAAGTCATTTATGCATCGGTAATCGGCATCGTCGCGGGAGGGGGTGTCAAGTTTATTGATAAGTTCTTGTTGGGCTATAATTCTTAAGTAGTTTTTGTCCAGAGGGGGGAGGTCGGCTATTGCGGTTTCAATGCTGGCTATTGAATCAAAAATATTTATATTATCATCTAGGATATATTTAGGTCCTAAATTTAGGACGTCGTGTTGCTGTTGAGTTAGAGGGTAGTCTGAGATATTTATATATTGATTTTCTACTTTTACGGGTACGGTTTTTAAGTTATGTTTGTTTTTAAGCCAGTTTTTTAATTTTCGTCAGTGGTTTCGTTTCTGGAGGGGGAAGGTTGGCTATTGCGGTTTTAATGCTGGCTATTGAATAAAAAATGTTTATATTATCATCTAGGATATATTTAGGTCCTAAATTTAGGACGTCGTGTTGCTGTTGAAACTACTTAAGAATTATAGCCCAACAAGAACTTATCAATAAACTTGACACCCCCTCCTGCGACGCTGCCGATCGCCGATGCATAAATGACTTAAACAATAATATAACTTGCTTAAGCTCAGACAAAACCGGCAAAATAGTAATAATGAATAAAAATGATTATCTCACCCAAATGGAAGAAACCATCAATAAACTACAAATAGAAAAATTATCAAAAGATCCAACAGGAAAAATTTTCAATAAAGAATTAATCTAAAATGGATCCTGGCCAGCTAACAAACAACCCACTTTAACTAATTTTGCCCCCATAGCCCCAAGAATTTTTGCTAAATACAAAGACCATAAAACCCCTCCCTTTTTAAGACCCATAGTCAGTAAATGTGAAGGACCAACTTATGACCTGGAAAAATATCTAAAACCCATCTTACAAAAGCTCATGCCCCAAAGTAACAATATTTTATCCTCAACTAAAGACTTTATTCAACGCATTAAAGATATCACAATAAACTCACAGGAATGTTTCGTCAGCTTTGATGCTACTAACCTTTACCCATCCATAGATATTCAAGAAATGAATGCAAAAATCAATAAACAAATTACCTCCAACATTGACAATAACTCTATCTCCTCTACAATAAATAGCGCACTTAATCTTATCCTTCACAACTCATATTTTCAATTTAATCATAATTTCTACAAACAAAAGAAAGGCGTGCCTATGGGGTCGCCGATCTCAGGTGTCATCGCAGACTGGAAAATGCGGCTAGTGGAAAGGGCCATATTCGATAAACTATCCAACCACATAAGAACATGGTTTCGCTACGTAGACGATATCTTTGCAATAGTTAACAAAAATGAAACTGAAAATATCCTCAAAGAAATCAATTCAAGAGACAATAACATTCAATTCGCCATAGAAATAGAGGAAAATGCCACCATTAATTACCTTGATGTCAAAATCAATAGAGAAAAGAAGAATAATATCAATACTACAGTTTTCAGAAAAGCCACCAATAATAATGAACTTGCACATTTTAATTCAAAACTCCATACAAATTCAAAATAGCCGCCATACGATCATATGTCAATCGCGCAATTACAGTATGCTCAAACCAGTGTTGTAGTCCTAAGAAAAAAAGTGGGGGGATGCTCGTTTTTGACGAAATTTAACCTAAACTTATCGGATTCATTAAATGTAATTATAAAACAACCAATAAAACTAATTTAACCATCACTTGTTTATTAATTAATTAAAATGAGCTCATAGTTTAGATTGTTAACAAGTAATCAATAATTTAACAAAGTCTTTTTGATCAACCGTGAAAGCTACTTAATTTGTTGTTGCGAACATGTATATCGGATTTGTGTGCTTGGCTCGCAGCCCTCTTATAAATCCTCCTCAGAAGAACAGCACAAAGGGGGTGCCTTTCCGTGGGGGTCTTTCTAAGGGGCCTAAAAGGTATTCACGCTAAGTTTCGGAGAAAACCACGGGGAAACTCCGGACTGTTATGGACGTGCGATGGGGGAGCTACTTAATTTTTTCCATTTACATTTGTCAACAATCCGATGTTGTTGTTGTTGTTATTGTGAACACGTATAGTGGATTTGTGTGCTTGGCTCGATTCCCCCTTATAAATCCTCGCCAGAAAGACAACACAAGGGGGGGGGGTTGCCTTCTAAGGGGTCCTAACCATGGAGTTAACCCGTATTTACGCAAAGTTTCAGAGAACCACGGTTAGGTCGATGGACGTGCAATGGGACCCAAAACCGGTACCTTCACACTTCACCCGTCAACCATTTCCAGTAACATAACCACTGTGCCATGGTGAGGCAACAATCCAATGTCAAAGTGATAGATTTTCTTTTGGATTGGTACGTGACTATTCGCTACCCGATTTTTGTCACTTTTTCGGCCATTCGGAAACGCATTTTTTAAATGGAGTGCGGGAAGATTAAAATCTGTTCTATTCTTATGGATATGTTTTCACTACTGAAGTGTTTAAGAACCCTTACAATCCCATTTGTAAAGTCTATTCAAACAGTCGAAAGTTTCCCTTTGATTTTTATACCGATGTACTTGCTCTCGCGCGAACAAAAAGGAAATTTTAATTTCTTCACAGAATTTTTGAAAAAATCTTGTAAATGAGCGTCCCCTCTGAGAATAAAAAGTGAGGGGACGTATGGGCTGAAATGAAAAGTAGGGGGACGGCGTCCTCTTGTGTCCCCCTTTGACTACACCACTGGCTCAAACAAAAAACTACTCAATGAAGAAATCCAATTTATTAAAACACAATGTAAAAACGCAGGGTACCCAAAATCAATCGTAAAAAACCTTTTCAAAAAGAGAATAAAAAAACTGGAACAAATTAATAACTATCAAAATCCGAAACCAAAATTTACCAACGCCATTCCTTACTGCAGGGGAGCCGCTCTAAAAATTACAAATGAAGCCGCGAAGAAAATATCAAAATCCCCATAAAACCTAATCAAAATATCTTCAAACGCATTCGCAGTGATAAAGATACTATTACTCCTGATGAAACCGCCGGTATTTATAAAATAAACTTTACAGACAATAGTACTAATAAACCAGGCTGCTATATTGGTATGACGAAACGAAAAATCAATGACCGAAAAAAGGAACACCACAATGACATTAAATTCAATAAAACCACTACTGCCCTCGCAAAAATAGCCCAAGAACGCCTCATAGAAATCAACTTTAACAATAGCCAAAAACTCGCCAATTACAAAAACAGTTATTATGCCCTAAACATGGAAGCCTTACAGATTATAACCTGTTAGGACAAAACTCAAAGTTAAGTAAATTCCTGCCCCTTATAAAGACTTCCTGAAATATTTGCTTACCTTTTTTTCTTTCTTGAAAACGTAACTACATAACAGAAGTCCCATTAATATTTAAATAACTTTTGTCCACGTTTAAGCTATTACGCAATCGATCTTAGCGATTACGCAATCGTTGCGTGTGTTCAAAACACAGCCTTCTCGGCCGAGATTTTCGTCCGAAATGAAGTTTCTACCTTTCGCCGCTAGGCGGCGCTCCTCAGACGATCGCTGTATCCTCTCGCCCCGTTCCGGCAAATCGCGGACCTGTACGGAAGCTTCTCTGCTCCGCGCTTCCGGCAATACCCGTATAAATACGGCTGCTTCGGCAATGTCTAACGCTGCTGCAGAGTTGGGCTAGCTTGTTCTTGCTTGTGCCATAAGAGGAGTTACTTAACGTGTAATGTGAAACCGGTGTCTATAAAAGTTGTTACTAAGCTAATTTTTAATGTTTACACAATGTTTTTAATAGTCCAGTAATGAGAAAAAATTTTTTTAACTGCCCTGCTGTTTTTAATTTTGATATTTTGTGCTGAGTTACTTTAAGCAATGTAACATTCTGAAAACAAGTAAATAAATGAAATTGCTTTTGAACTTTTTTTGTCTTCTGTTGCTTATTACTCTGCAACACTGCACTGTGCTAAAAGTACAAGAAGTGTATTAGAATTGTCACGTAAGTGACAACAAAGGGTTATGGGCATTAGCAAGAGGAAATTTCTGCCCTATATAACCAATTCAAAAGGCAGTATAACTTTTAAAAGCAGAGTGGATAAGCGAAGATAGAAACCTTCATAAAGACGGCTCATTAAAGGACTTAGTCGAATTTTTCGAGGGGGGGGGGCGTGAAGTTATTTTGTATAAGAAAAAGTTCAATCCTATCCTAGACAGTAAAGGCGTTGGTGCAGCCTGTCATAGAAAAGCTTAACGCAACAAACTATGCCAACTGGGCTGAAGATGTTAAATATTTATTAATCGAAAAAAATGCCTGGGATATCGTTACTAAGAAAGAGCAATTGCCAGTTGTAGATGAAAAGACTGGAATCACAGCTAAATATGTAAAGGATTACGAAGCCCGTGCAAGGTCGGCACGATCGACTATATATTTAAATGTCGAAAGCACACATCGCCGAATTATCGAAAAATGTGAAAGTGCAGCACAAGCATGGGAAACGCTAAAACGACACTACCAACCAGACAACCGTTCTCGCCATATGCATTTATTTTCTGAACTTTTAGCCTGCAAAATCCAAGACGATGAGGGAATCGATTTGTTTTCTTCCCGACTTTCCAGAATAAGTGAACAATTAAAGGGGATTAACCAACCTGTTCCAGAAGTATACTTAGCCTTCCAGTTAATTCGTTATTTACCAGGAGAATTTGATCCCATAGTACAATCTATACTTCGTTGGCCGGACGACCAATTTAAACACGACAACATTCTGCTGGAATTGATCGTGGAAGAAGCTCGCCTTAGGTTACGGGAGCAAGATAAACAAAGTGACTGGAATGTGGAGGTGCAGTATGCACACAAAAAGGTCATTCAGTGCCGAAAGTGCAGAAAATTCGGCCATTTACAAAGCAACTGCCGGAGCCACATGAAGTCCAGGAAAGCAAGGATAGAGTCTCCTCTCCCCCAGACATCTAGACCTGTGTCACCAGACGGCCTGTCCAACTTCCGCACTACCAGACGAGACCAGAGTCCGGAAAAGTTTCCCAGACCAAGGCGCAGAGGTGCACGTCAATCCACACCAAATTCCAGGGACAGTAAAAGGTCAGACAAATTTTCCTTTTTTTCTCAAGCAAGTTTCACTAACAGTAGTTGGTCAGAGAACGGCTGGGTTTTCGATTCGGCCGCTTCTCACCATTTTTGTAAGGATCGTTCTTTATTTTTAAACTTTCAACCTTTACAAGAGGAACTTTTTGTGGCCGTTAAAGATGTAACAATTCCTATAGAAGGTACCGGTACCGTTGAACTAAAATTTGGTCAACAAACTATTGAATTCACGAATGTATTATACTCTTCTCGCCTACGGCGCAATCTGATATCTGGCCCTCAATTAGATGTTAAAGGTGCCAAGTTTTCAGGTGGTGAGGGGGAGGTAAAGGTAACCTGCAACTCTGAAACCCTTTTTACGGCCGTGTTAGATAATGGTATTTATTACCTCTACCCTCGCATCCCTAATAAAACACCCAAAAAGGTTAGGTTTGAGGCATCCGTTACTCAAAAGGATGACATGTTAAAATGGCATAAACGATTAGCCCACATAAGTCCAACATTAATAGAAATTACAAGTAGAAACAATTGTGTTAGTGGTCTTCCTCAAGTTAAGAAGGGGGATTTTTTTTTGCGAAACATGCAAGTTGTATAAGCAGAAAAGGGTATCTTTTAAACCACTAAACACCATTAGAGCCAAGCAGCCCTTAGAATTGCTAGTCATGGACGTGTGGGGTCCGACCAAAACTACTGGGAGAAGGGGTGAATGATTATTTTTCTATAATAGATGAATATTCTAAAAAGGTAGCCGTATATCCCATTAAACATAAATCTGACGTATTTGATATTTTTAAAAGACACGTAAGTCGTGCAGAGAGATTTTTAGACAAGAAAGTTAAAGCTCTCCGGTCGGATAATGGTTCAGAGTTTGATAACGAAAGTTTTAAACGTTTTTGCCAAGACAATGGCATCAAACATGAACTTACAAACACTTATACTCCCGAACAGAACGGGATTTCGGAACGCTTTAATCAGACTATAATTAGTGCAGTACGCACAATTTTAGATGAAAGTAAACTGAATCTCAATTTTTAGCCGGAAGCCGCCCTTTACTTTGCTTACACATGGAATCGCGTGTGTCATAAAAACCAAAGTAAAACTCCTTTAGAGCTGTATGGTGGATATACGCCATCTGTAAAGCATTTAAAGCCTTTCGGCACAACTGCATATGTAGGCATCCCAAATCAACTCAGGAGTAAATTTGATGCTAAAGCAAAGAAAGGCATTTTAATCGGCTACGCATTTAAAACTAAAGGTTACAGAATCTGGCTTCCAAACGAAAATAAAATTGTAGAAACTATTAACGTTTCCTTTAGAGAGGACTTTAGTGATCAAACGCGCAGTGGAGCGGTGATGGGCACAACACCCACATATAATTACACTTCTGACTCATGTTCAGATTCCGAACTTACTGATACCGACTACAGTGAGGATTCAGATGTAAGATCTGATAGCACTTTTGACGAGGAAACTGTACCTCAGTTCCCGGTGCATCAGCCATATGAATCTCTTGAGTCATCCTCATCAGAAGAGGAACCTAAATCTAGTCGAGATGTAATTAGTAGAACCCCACGGCGATCAGCAGTTTGGGTCCGTAAAGTTGTTCAGAGACCAGATGGAAGTAGAACAGATATTTACTATTACGAAGATAAAAAGTCACAATGACTGCGTTCCTTAAGAGATGTAGAAAATTATTGCGACAAACATCACCTTGAATTTGAACCCGTAATTTTTGATTTTAAAGGGTCAAATAAATATGAAGGTAAAGTACTAGGCCCCCAAGGTGGTTCAACCTCAAACGCCAGCCCTAGCTGTGCTGAGAGTAACGCTAGTATATGACTAGGCGAAATAAAAATTCCAAAAACGTATAAGCAAGCTCAAAATTCTCCTCAATGTACTTTTTGGGAAAGAGCTATGCAAGATGAAATTAAAATGATGAGTGAAAGACAGGTGTGGACATTAACAAAACCACCTAAAGATGTTGAACCCCTGGGATGTAGATGGGTTTTCACAATTAAACACAATGACCAAGGTGAAATGGCTAGATACAAGGCACGCCTTGTGGCACAAGGTTATAAGCAAATAAAAGGTGAAACATACGAAGAAACATTTTCCCCCGTAGTTAACTTTAGTGTGATTCGTTTCTTCTTTTCTTTACTTGTGTCATATGAAGGATGGTCCCACGTCCAGTGCGACATTAAATGTGCTTATCTATACGCGCCTCTAAAAGAAACCATATACATGACTCAGCCAGCCGGATTCCTTACAGAAGGAAAGGAGCAGTACTTGTGTAAATTAAATAGAGCTCTGTATGGTCTCCATCAGAGCGGGAGAGTCTGGTATTTTGAGCTAAACAAAGTTTTAACAGATATTGGTTTTAATAAATTTAAATTGTGCAATTGCGTTTATATTTTTAAAAATAAAGTTGTTTTACTATTATATGCCGATGACATAGTTTTATTTGGAAAAACTGACAATTATATAAGCAAAGTTTTAACCCTTTTAAGTAACCATTTTGACCTCAAAATGCTGGGGAAAACTAAGAAGCTGCTAGGCGTCGAATTTGAAGGGGAGAGGGAGTCGCTAAGAATCCACCAAATAGCGTACATTGAGGAGATGTGTACAAGGTTTCAGAAATTTAACTTCCCAATTTCCTCGTTAACTATCGCTAAAGGATCTGTGTACTCTAAAACGCAATCACCTCAATCCCAAAGTGAAATCGACGAAATGAAACATTTTCCTTATCGCAGCTTATTAGGTTGTCTTTCATTTTTAGCAAACCGTACTAGACCGGATATTGCCTACGCTACTAATATATTCAGTCAATTTCAAAGCAATCCCGGATTCGTACACTGGAATGGTTTACTCAAGATTTTAGGGTATGTCAGTTCAACAAAACACTTAAAATTAACTTTAAAATGTAAAAATACTCGGCTCATAGCATATACAGATGCCGATTTCACCGCAAATCGCGACGATAGGACGTCAATGGGGGGACAACTTATTGTTCTAGACAAGTCTCCAGTTATGTGGAGAACTTTTAAACACAAAAATGTCAGTCTATTGACCATGGAATCGGAGTTTATCTCGATGGCTGAAGCTTCTAAGGAACTCATGGTTCGATAGAATCTTAGGAGAATGCTACAAACGCAAAGTTTTAACTAGTCAAAAACAACAATCTTTGCTTTATGTGGATAACATTGCCACTATAGATTTTGTAAAATCTCCCATAGAAAATCATAGAACAAAGCATATCAACATGAAGTTATTTTTAATAAGAGACTTATACTTTAAGGAAGTATTTGAAATTAAATATGTAAAAAGTAAAGACAATCTAGCAGATCCCTTTACCAAACCTCTCACCAAAAATGACCTGAAAAGTTTTCAGTGCAATATTTTTATTTAAGGTGTTTTTTTAGAAAATATGTATTCTTTTAGCATAAAAATTGTTATGCCTGAAGTTGACTACATTGAAAGGAATTTTTTAAACTTGTATTAGAATTCTCTTTTAAAAACGTACCTAAAAATTGTAATAGAATCTGTGTTTATACTATTCAAAAGTTTAAATTACTAAAGCATCTGTGTTTATATAGTGTTTCATAAGTTTAAGTAGCAACAGTGTTTATATTTTTGAAATTTAAAAGTGCTCGCATTAATGCTTATACAAATGGTTTTGACTTGTACAGCAAGTAAATTTTTTTTGAATTGAGGACTGAATGTAGTGTGGAATCATGGGCCCATGTATGTGTTGTATGTGTGAAAATGCATGAAAGGATCTCAAGTGTATTCATGTTAATTTGCATAACGAAATTTTTGTAAAAGTGTAGTCGCGCTATTTAGCGTGGCGAGGTAACGAATGGTAATAGAAATGAACTTTAATGAAAAAAACTGGTTTCGCTTTCAGGTACGTTATTGTGTGAAATAAGAGAACGAGTTCAATTGTGAACTCCAACTGTGAAGGAACAACAGTGTAGTTATTTGTAACATCGTTTTCTTTTGTTATTTCAATATCTTTGAAAAAAAAATGTTTGATAATTGTTAATGCTTATGAATAATCTTTTCTTGTATAAGCGAAGTCAGGGCAGAATTTCCTCTAAATTTAAGATATTTTTTTAATCTAGAATCTGAACGTTATAAGTGACAGGAGGGGGGGCACTGTTAGGACAAATCTCAAAGTTAAGTAAATTCCTGCCCCTTATAAAGACCTCCTGAAATATTTGCTTACCTTTTTTTTCTTTCTTAAAAACGTAACTACATAACAGAAGTCCCATTAATATTTAAATAACTTTTGTCCACGTTTAAGCTATTACGCAATCGTTGCATGTGTTCAAAACACAACCTTCTCGGCCGAGATTTTCGTCAGAAATGAAGTTTCTACCTTTCGCCGCTAGGCGGCGCTCCTCGGACGATCGCTGTATCCTCTCGCCCCGTTCCGGCGAATCGCGGACCTGTACGGAAGCTTCTCTGCTCCGCGCTTCTGGCAATTCCCGTATAAATACGGCTGCTTCGGCGATGTCTTACACTGCTGCAGAGCTGGGTTAGCTTGTTCTTGCTTGTGCCGTAAGAGGAGTTACTTAACGTGTAATGTGAAACCGGTGACTATAAAAGTTGTTACTAAGCTAAATTTTAATGTTTACACAATGTTTTTAATAGTCCAGTAATGAGAAAAAAAAATTTTTTTAACTGCCCTGCTGTTTTTAATTTTGATATTTTGTGCTGAGTTACTTTAAGCAATGTAACATTCTGAAAACAAGTAAATAAATGAAATTGCTTTTGAACTTTTTTTGTCTTCTATTGCTTATCACTCCGCAACACTGCACTCTGCTAAAAGTGTAGTATTTTGCTACTACTGCCGTGAAAAATAGTTAGCAAAGTTAAAATTTAGATTTCAAATTAAGCAAGTTACCAAAACAGAATTTAGGGTTATCTAAAAAAAAATTTATCGTATCAAAAAAAGAAAAGAAAAATTTGGGCAAACAAGTCCCCACCTTCTCCAAGCCACACATGGCATCTAATGAAAATCCCACTCAATTTCCTTAACTGTCACTTGAAACCCCACCTTTTACAATCCTCAGCCGGGAAACTTCGAGAACATTTGATTGTCGGGGGAAGGAAGAGAGGAAAGAAAAAATGGCGGCCAGCGACTACTACACGCGGGAAAGAAACGAACTTGGCCGAGAAGAAACGCAGGCAAGAACGGCCATCTTGAAATGGGAAAAAAAAAACTTAATTGATCAAAAAGGCATTAAAAACGTTATTAAATTTCCTAAAATTTTAGCGGGAGATAGCTAATCGTCTGAGACAACCCTGGGTAAAATTTGGAGTAAAAAATTAAATTAGAAGAGAGTAAAAATAATTAAAAACCGGACATGAACAAGAGATATTGCAAGAAATGAGTTAGGCTATTGAAGAGAGAGGGAAACGTAATAGTCAGCAGAAAATCGACAGAATTTACATGATAATTAAATTTACACCTCCGGAGACAGGGCAAACAAAGGCAGAATTAATTTAAAGAAAAGGTAATTATTTAGAAAGTCCCAACAAAAAAATAGGTAATTAGTAGTAATTTAAAAAGACAAGCTATTGAGCTATACAAGAAGAGTCACCCAGACCATTATATCTCCTGACAAAGGGTATTTAAATTAAACTTCCAAGTTAATTACAAGCATTAGAAAATAAATAATTAATGGTTAGAACAATTAAAATAAAAATTACTGCTTTTGATTTGTAAAAACATTATCCCCCAAAAACAATACAACAAAAGTACAAGAAGTGTATTAGAATTGTCACGTACGTGACAACATAACCACAGATGGCGCTATAAATGATATGACGCATGCACAGATAGATCCTGGATGGAACGCCTTGCTGAGGAAGAGAGCTGGGCATTTGGAACTAAGACCTGAGCTGAAGAAGGTGGTGGCTGCCACCGAAAGTGCTACAAACGGATTTTAACGTGTTTTTAATGATTTTATACTATCCGTCCTTTTGCTTTTAAATTATCTTTTCTCTTATCATATATATTGAAACTAAGGTTATTTCTAGGAGTGATGGAGATACTTAGATCTAGAAAACTAACAGAATTGTTAAGCATATCATTTTTAATTAATTCCAGAGCAGAAGGATATTTTATTTTGAAGATAATGTTATTATTAGTAGTAGTGTTTATAAGTAAGATATCATCTATATATCGTTTAAGTATGATATGCGTATTAGTGTATTCTTTTTCATAGTAATATAAGTATAGATCTGCAAGGTAACTAGATGCTGAACCACCTTGTGGTATACCATGATTTTGTAGATATATTTTATTGTTATGTAGAATATAATTATTATAGATAATAAATTTAGAAAGACAACTGAAATAAGTTACATCAACATGGGATGGAAGCTTAATATTTTTAACACAAGTTTCAAATAATTCATTAATTACATTGTAAAAGTCGTCAAGAGGAATATTTTTAAATAAATCTTTAAAATCATAGGTATATAAAGAGGTAATATTACTAATATTACATATTGTATTGCGTAGATCATAACTATTTCCTATAGAGTAATCATTACGTTTTATATAACACTCATGCATAACAGACAATATCTTTAATAGAAGTTTACTTGCAACATTGCTATATGTATTACATCCTATTGTAACAGTTTGAAACTTTAAAGGAGATTTATGAAATTTAGGGATTAGTATAATGTAAGGATAGTGTAGATTATTATGTTGTAGGTTGAGAAGTTTTTGAAAGCCAGAATTTTTTTATTACAGACTACAGTAGAAAGATTAGTAGAGGAATAGATACTGTTATTTACAATTGTAGAGGCTAACAAGCTGTGATATAACTGTTTACAAATAAAAGCATAATTATTGGATGATTTATCTACATAAGTAATTATGAAATGTTGCTTTATAAAGTCTATTTGAGTATGAAATTGACTATTGACAGGAGATCTGTATTTTACATATTTAGCAATATTGTGCTTAAAGATTGAAAGTACTTTCACTTTCCAGGTTGTGAAGGCTTCAAAAGGAGTGTTGTATTTTAAGGCAGTATTATATATGTAATAATCTAAATCATATGTGAATTGAGTTACAATGCCACAAAGAGAGTGTTTAGAAGGAATACATTGTTTAGTGTCCTTCTGCATGAGTTTTTTTAATGGAATATCTTTTATGATAGCGAGGTCCCCAGTAATAATATGTCCATAATCCCTATTAATGAAGTTTCTATAGTGATTGTCATTGCATATACAGGGTGGTGTATCTGAAGGGTCATATGCTTTAGAAAAGGAGTTATAGTTAAATATTTTCCTACCAAAGGGTAGGGGATATTTAAAGGACTTTTTAATATTGACATTTTTAATGGGAAAGTAAGTGTTATTAGTAGATAATATTGTATTGAAGTTTAAGTTAGTGATTGCAGGATTTGTGAAAGTAATTAATAAGTTAGAATTAGAAGGTGTATTATTACTGTTATTGGTCAAGTTTACAGTTAGTGCAGTAGCTCGTGCAACAATGAGATCGAAGAATAGGTGAGAAAAATGTCCAGTAATGTTAAGATTTGAAAAAATAGAAAAATACTTAACTAAAAGTCTCTTTTTAATGGAATTTATGAAAGTACATATATTAAACCAATTATAAGAACTAGTATAGTAATTATATAATTTTAAAATAGCAGATTTTATATAACTATTAGAATATATGCTATTTTACATAGATTACAGGTTAACTTATAGATACAGTTGTATACTTTGCAAAACGTGCTTAAATTATGCCCACTATTACAAATATTTGCAGAATCAGCAAAAGGACAAGTTTTACAGTGAGAAAAGGTGCATTTAATAAATTTAAGAGTAGGTCTATTACTCTTTTTACGTTTACCTCTAGAAGTTCTAAGTGTTTTATTATATATAGACAAATTTTAATGTATTGTAGATTGGAGAATATTTATTTATGTTAGTAGTGCTAGTATAATAAATTAATTGTTTATTATGAACTAATTGGTTTAGACCATATGGATAACTAGTATTATGATATTGTATGAAGTAGTTTTCTAAAAATAAACGTTCATTATGGTTCTTCTTTATAGATAAAATAGTGATATTAATATTATTGAACCCATGCATATGAAAATGTTCATACTCAAAGTTGTTAGCAGAAAGATTACTAGGATAGTTCTTAACGTGATTTCGATGAAGATTAATACGAAGGTGTAAAGGCTTACTAGTTTGGCCAATATATGCTATTTTACATAGATTACAGGTTAACTTATAGATACAGTTGCATACTTTGCAAAACGTGCTTAAATTATGCCCACTATTACAAATATTTGCAGAATCAGCAAAAGGACAAGTTTTACAGTGAGAAGAGGTGCATTTAATAAATTTAAGAGTAGGCCATTGAAGTATATTATCAAGTGATAAGTCGCAGGCTTTCGATCCAAGAGAATCCTTATCATCATTAATTTTCTTGTACCGCGCATAAGAAAAATTATTATTTCCTTGTTTGTCAGGCGCTAAATTATTATAATCTACCATTCATAAAAAAGTAAGAGGTACATACTAAATTTTTAGTGACAAAACAATGCTAGCAATAATTTCTTAAAAATGTAAACAAACACATAACAGTAAATTATCTGAAAGTCTGGAGTAGAATAAAATATTTACAAAAAGAAAATATAAAAATTACATACACATGACAGAAAAGTAGAAATATGGGGGGAAAAAAATGCAGTGAAGAGTAACTTGAGTAAAATAATAGCAATAATATTACTAGCAGATAACTAGAATAAAATGAGAAACTTAATAAGTATTAAGGTCTTCTAATAAAAATTGTTTATTAGCTGTACATTACATCAATGTCTAATTACTATATTTATTTTTTAAAAATCGCTGTTTGGTAACAATTAATGGATCTAACTCTTATGATTGCCAATAGAGGGCAGCACATTATAATAAAAGCATCGCAAGCAAAGTAAAGTATTTAGCATCGGTACAAAATTTAGATATTTGTTATTTAATTATGTAATGATTATTATGAAAAGGAGTAACTGAAGGTAGTAACTAGGAAAATTACAAAACTATAAATGCGCACTTGCAGCAAAATATAGCTTGTAAGAAGATTTATAAAATAATTAACAATGCAAAAATGGCATATAAAGTCAAATCAAGCATCCATAATTAAGTATTTAGAAGATATCCTATTTGTAACGTGCAAATGCAGCTATGACAAACAGACTAGAATATAACTAATAAGTAAAACACAAAACATACTGCAAATAAGACATACCCCACATTAAGAATATAACAGCTAGAAGCAAGAATTAGAAACCACAATTTGAAAAGATAATAATAATAAAAATTAATAAAATCTAAGCCAAATAAAGTGCAATAATTAATGTGAAAATAGAATGGAACGGAAATTATAACCACTGTCACCATCTTCAGGAGCCACAAACAGTGGATTATAATTAAAAGCAAACAAAATAGTAAGGTTTCGGTTGTGTGGCATATCAAAAGAGATATTCACTCCACATATATATGTAATGAATGGGCCTTACGCCATTCCTTGTTGGAATGATTGACGCAAATCCATTGGGGTTCTAGGTTAAATAGTTTATTTCAAAGTTCAGACAGAGGGCAGGAGTCGGGCCGGCGACCTTATTCGTTCCGTGGCTATCTTCTTACATCGCAGTCTAAAGGCTCGAAGCTAAGCTTTACGTTCCAAACTCCTAAAAAGCTAAGCGCGAAGTTAAGACGAAGCTCTCGAAATTTCCGCGCTCTTGCTTAAATACTCCTTAGTTACTACACCTGCTGGCAGGGTGCAGCACGATCACGAAGGCGTTACTCTCAAACGTAATTAGTTAACTAGATTGTCAATCAAGACATGAGAAACACCTGCTTACCCAGGAGTTCTAAAAGCACGTATTAATGAAACCACAGGAAAGTGAAGATATTGCTGAATCAACAATTTTCTCCTTATGGAACTTCAAAAAACGTCTCCGAGCGTAATATTTGTATGGCCGAGAAACAAACTTTACAGTAAGAGTAAAAGATTTAAAAAGGATTTTTCAAATAACATTAAATTAAATTAGGTTAAATTAGAAAAGTTTATTTTATTATTACATATATATATATATATATATATATATATATATATATATACAGGGTGTCCAGCCTTAATGTGACCCAATAGCTAATTCCCGAACTGTTCGGTTTAGATATGCACTTCCAATTTGAAAAATGTTTTAAAAAAGGTAAAGAATGCTTTTACGTGCTTTTCAAACCAAAAAACCCATTTAGAAAAAAATTACAAAAATTAAATTTTTATACGGTCCCCAGGTCCTATCACTTATATTTAGGAAAAGATGCAGTACACAAAAACAAAGTAAACATAAAGTTTCATTTTATTACGATAAAAACTGTCCGAGTTATGGAACTTTGAAAATCATACATTTCATCCATTTTCTCGGCCATTTTCAAGACGGTCCCTTACTAGCTTCTGGCTGGACACCCTGTATATATATACATACATAATTTCCCTGTAACAGAAGATTTATGGATTTAGTTTTAATATACTTTCTCGAAATAACTTTAAAAAAAAATTCTTACCACTTATGGAACAATATATTAAATGGGGAGCCTTTTTATGTAAGCATTCATAATCTAATCCATATGCCGATAATTTTCCAGGAATAAAATTCTCTAACAATATGTCACTTTTCATGGCAAGCTGTAAAATAAATGCTAGTTATATACATGGTGTCCCAAAAAGGTGGCAGAGGGCTTTAATTCTTTATCTATTAGATTTTTTTTTTTTTTTTTTAAATTCCTTCAATATTTTTCAAAAAGTTACACTTTTTAAATTTGTATATGACCCCCACATGAAAAAACTCTCAATTAATAAAATGTGTCCCATACACTAATGAAGTCACATACTAAATTTGAGAATTATATCGTAAAAAGTTTAAGAGATATGAAGATAAATATAATGCTGACTAAAACCACTTTTCAATGGCTCTTGAAGGAAAAAAATGATCGCATTTCAGGTGTTGTACAGAAATTACAAAAGAAAACATTTCTTTCCACTCTAGCAATAAATGTTTACATTCAAAATCATGTATAGCCCCCAATCATCTATTTTAAAAGATATCTCTGAGACTTTGTATGATGAAAGATTGAAATTTGGTATATCACCTCATTAGTGTATGGGTCACATTTTACTAACTGGGAACTTTTTTGTATAGGGGTTGTATACAAATTTAAAATGCATAACAGAATACAAATTTAAAATGCAAACAGAACATACTTTTTGTAAATGAACGAGAGGAATTTTTTCTCAACGGAGTCTTATTTCTGACCTGTTTATATTTATTATACATTTAAGGAAAAAATTATTATACATTTTTTTTCAATTTACACTGCCCACTTATCTCTAATAGATAAAGAATTAAAGCCCGCTACTGACCTCTTTGGGACACCCTGAAAATATATTAAAGAGCTCAAATTTAGAAGATTAATTAATATTAGCATTGTGTTTCTCAAACATTTGTAAGAAAAATACTAACTAAAATACTGACTTACATGAAAGACAATCAATCAACTTTCAATAAATTATAAATTTAAAATCTAAAAATTATTCTAAATTTTTAGTGGCTTATTTAGTGGAGGTGATTAAGATTATTAGACAACATGTTCAGATACACTGTCTACGTTCTGTTTGATCTCAAATGAAGCTGACATAAATTTTGTATTATCATTTTGCAGTAATGCAAAATGATAATACAAAAGAACGGTTCGAAAACCTAAACCGAACGGTTCGGAAATTAGCTATTGGGTCACATTAAGGCTGGACACCCTGTATATAGAAGTCTAGCAAATGTGATATGAAATTCCCCCAAAATAATGGTTATTTTTAATGATGTAAAATTTAACGATTGTCAAAAATCATTCATTTCTAAACAATAGTATTTATCAATAAATTCACAAATTTTTTGAAAATCTTAGGGGGGGGGGGGGGCTGAAAGCCTGCTAAATAGGCCTCAGCCCCCATAGCCCCCCCTCTAGTTACGGCCCTGCCGTTACTGCATATTAAAACATACATGAGAGCAAATCATACAAATAATTTTTTAAAAGTACCGTAATTTATGGAAGAAACGCTGCGGCGTTTATGAGTTTAAAAGTTCAAAAATAGTAAGTGCGGCGTTTCTACCGGGTGCGGCGTTTACAATATTTTTAATTTTTTTAGCCGATCTTCAACGAAAAATCGAAAAATTCGTTTAGTGATAATTTTCTCAAAAGATGGCGCCACCACCGACACGTACTCTTTAGCGTGCACAGATCACAGCGTAGCGAATCAGAATGCGAACCTACCCCCATAGAAAAGAGGTTTAATCTTTGATTCAGTTTTGGAGAAAGTCAGAGCGCCCTGAGATGGGTCCATGTCCGGTGCTCTGAAGTGGATGGCTTCATACATCCAACCGATGTCTCCTCAATTAAGTAAAAAGAAAAAAAAAATAGAAGTAAATCTTTTACATCTACATTTTAGAACTATAATTAAATTTTAATGAAGTTTTGAATATATATTTTGAAGGGTTAAAGTTCTGTAAAATACTGCAAAAGTGCACTACCCTCTATTAAATGCACCCGTTTTTCACATGAACCTCTATTGTTCTTAAAATACTGAATTTCAGCCAAAATTAGTCTATGTTGCGCCCGGTGCGAGTTTAACCCTTCCCCCCCCCCCAAAAAAAAAATAAAGTTAATCTAAAAGTTATTTTTTTTTATCGCCGTGCGGCTTTGCGCCCTGTGCAGGAAAACTCTATCGAATAAACACTGCCAACTAATTGGTATGCTCAAGAAATGCTGAGTGCTTTTAAAATAAATCCCAATGTTATAAATATCAAAAATAATAAATAAATAGAACGATCAAGTGTTGTTACACAACATTCAGTTTAAAACAACAATTTGCTGAAGCAAGCTCATTACGTAATCAACAGCTGGCCATCCGCGGGGGGGAAAAATGTTTACTTTTAACTGGAGCCTCTTCTCACACATCGATTGCTGTTTTCATTTTAATGGCGCCTGGTAGTCTGTCCGAACTTTGTGTGGATGCAAGAAGGTTTTTAGAACTTATTTTTTTATTTCTATAAATTCGCCTTTGTGAATATGAACATTGATATCTGATTATTTGAAAATAGAAATCGTAAGCTTCGTAAAATAGTGGTAAATACTTTAAAACATTCTATGGGAAGGGGGAGAAAAAAAGAGATTTTTTTTTACCGTTTATCCAATTTCTCCCGAAATATATCCGATCAACTTAATAGCTTTTCTAATAAATTAGGTCTAATAAGTAATGCAACATATTTTTTATTTATTTTTTTTTTTTTTGTTAATTAAGAAATTATTTTAGAAATTGAATTTTATCTGGCATTGACTTCTTCTGACCACGATCACCCCCCCCCCCCCCCCCCACCAACGATCGCGGCTGCGGCGTTTATGCCGGTGCGGCTTTCTGATGATTTTCTAGCTAACTAAGCTCATTTTCGTGGGTGCGGCGTTTCTTCCATAAATTACGGTAGTTTATGGCAGGAAATACTACATTAAATATTAACCTTTTAAATAAAAACCTTTAATTAAAACCGTTATTTAAATAAAAATCTTTTGAGATAAGTTTGGTGAAGTATAAGAATATGTTACTCATTCAGGGACTAATTAGACTGTGATGATCTATGTCATAATGAAAAGCAACTCAAACACTTTTGTTTTGTTGTATCCTTTTTGATATTTTATTTAATTGCAATATTTTTTCCAGGTGTTGAATAATTTGTATTCTTTCTTGAGATATTTCATTTAATTACTAATTTTTACTTTCCAAATATGTACCATGTAAGGAAAGTATTGTCATCCTGAAAAAATTCGACTTCGAGATTTTGTTGTATGGACACGTTTGGAGGTCTTCTGAATTCATTTACGCTGTTTTTACGAGATGTATGTATGTGTGTATGTGAGTGAACACGATAGCTCCTAAACGGATTATTCGATGGAGCTGAAATTGGACATATATGTTATAAACCACCGTCGCAAGACCGGTATTGATTGGGTTGTGTATAGGACTTATAGTTTTTCTACAGGGGAATTCTTGAAAGTGCACTAACGTTTAAACGGTCCATTCGACTGAGCTTAAATTCGGTATATTTGTTATAAACAACCATCATAAGACCGGTATTTATTTAGATGTGTATAGGACTTATAGTTTTTCTACAGAGCTACGACAAAAATTTCTTTTACATTATAGCCTATGGGGAGAAAGTCTTGAAAGTGCACTAGCGTTTAAAGGGTGCATTCGATTGAGTTTCAATTGGGTATATATGTTTGAATGATTCATCGATTCAAATTAATTTAAATGCTTGGTCATGATCTTAGTCGTAAGTCTTCGGAAAGTCGAGTGGAGTCACTCCAGATTTTTTATAATTATTGGAAGAGGTAACAACAGCACAAGAGAGCTCAGTGCATGATATGGTACACTGCAACTTATCAAATTATGCATTAATTACCTGGAGTCTCCAATCCATAAGTTGTTTAAAAATTCCTTTGAAGATACAGTAGACCCCACTATAACATGGGTCCACACAACATAGATTCCTAGAACAGGGCAAAAAAATTGAGATTGGGCTCTCTATAACACGTTAAAAGAGTCATATATCACTGTAAATTGAGACAGATGTTCTGATTTTATTATGCTTTGGCTCCAGTAATTAATATAACTTGAATGGCAACACTAAAAGAAATCTTTGCCTATCCCAGAGTAATAGAAGCACAAGTAGGTGTTTCATGAGCTGCAACATACGCCTCAAGCAAAAAATATATGATGAATTAAGGAGATCGTCTGCTTTTTCTAATTGTGGTGTACATGAAACATATCTAAAAGAACTTAATGATTATATGATTAATTGGATGATATGATTGATGGTATGATTAATTTTATTCTACTTCAACTTGTGAAAGAAAATGTTTTATTAAAATAAATCTACAAGTTTAAATCCGATTTAATTTAGAGGAAGTGCATATCAATTATCTCTGGTGCAGAGGTAGTATCAAGCAAGTATTTAAGGGGAAATATGAAATAAGTTTCTCAAATGAGGTGTGCAGTAGTTGAACAATGTGGTTTACACTCCAGGTGGAGTGTAGCTCAGGACCTGTACAACACGGATCCCTATAATACGGAACATATCTCCGTGTTATATGGGGGTCTTGTGTAATTCATTTTAGTGTGCTATATATCTCTCTATTGTTATTTCTGCTAATTATTCAACACTTTCAATATTAAATTAAATATAAATAAAGAATGCAATTTATTCAAAAGAAGGAAATGACAACAAAATAAAACACCAATGATGAATGCAACAAAACAAAGCTTGTTGAGTCATTCTTCATGATGCTGAAAACCATAAATGTCTAGGAATAATAACTGCCACACAATTAACATTTTAAATCAAGGAAGTTTCATGTAGCCACGTTGTGGAATTTGAATTATTAGTGAATATCATTTAAAAGGTATGTAATAATAATAATAATATACCTCTTGAATAATTCTACTTCCAGGGTCTTCCTTCATATTAATATTAAAATAATGAGATCTTTGTAACATTTCAAAATGAAAACATTATAAGTAAGCGAATCATACAACATCATTTGTAAAAATATTAAAATAATTTTTACATGTTTGCATTGTTAAATTTTAAAATCTTATAAATGTAGATAAACAAAACTCTTCATAGCATTAAATATGAGCTACTTGCTAACTAAATATTACTATACTAGCTGCCCCGTGCAAAAATTTTGCACAATATTGTATTTAATACTACAACTGTAAATATTATAGTGTGAAAATTAATAAATGTGTCTGTAAGTACATAATATTCTGTTAAATATTTTCACGAGTCCGTTAGATTTTTGATTGGAAATCATTCAAAAAGTAGACATTTATTTTAACAGAAATAAATTTATTTTAACTGTTTTATTTTACAAAACCCCTTTAAAAACAATATTAGCAGTTAATAATTATGAGCACACAGAAATTCTACTTAATGTTAATTGTATATCAATATATAAATATATATATTGGCATACATATTTACAGTTTGCACCACTGATCTCTATATCAAAGATGGCGCCTCTTATATTTAAAGTTGAATATATCGGTAGCATTAGAGCTATTCAAATGCCATCTTCTGTACATTTTTGCATTTCATAGAGAATAAAAAACATATGTCAAAAACAGGTGGCGCTGTTTTCGTCAAAAGTAGAAATTATAAGCTTTAACTGGGTTTTTTTTTTTTTTTTTTTGGGGGGGGGGTCACGTATTTAATGAGATCTAGCTGCGCCTGTTTCAATTCAAGCCACCCACCCGGGGGCGCCAGAAAAATGTCACAGAACAAAATATTCTGCCGATGACTGATGAATACAACTCACTGAATTATCAAAATGAGACGGCTTGACTGAAAAGACAAAATAAGAAGTTCTTTTAACCTCATTTAAATATTTATTTTAGAAACTATTTACAAAAAAACCTGTATTTCTAGTTACCTTCAATCATCCATCCAATCTATACAAAAAAACATAATAACAACTCAGAGTTGTTCTATTTTTCTTACATTTTTTATCTGTCATTGCCATTCATTTTTATAGAAAGTATATCCAATTCATTTGACTCCATGGCAACCTGGAACCATGGAGTCTGTTACATTTTTTTTTTTTTTTTTGGATCACGTATTTAATGAGATCTAGCTGCGCCAGAAAAAACACCTTTGAGAAATAATATATATGATTTGTTTTTTATTTTTTTTATTAACAAAAAGACTTTTTTCGAATTTTTGCATATTTTTCGTCAAAAGTAGTTTTGTCAATAGTAGTAATAGGAAATAATATGCTTTAACTGGATTTTTTTTTTTTTTTTTTGTTTTGGGTCAAGTATTTAATGAGATCTAGCCACGCCAGAAAAAAACACCTTTGAGAAATAATATATATGATTCAATAGGAAAATAATTCCCATTAACTGTCTATATTTGTTTTTCATGAAGCAATTGAGATTTTGGTATCAGTAAGTTTGGCTGTTTTTGTGGTTAAATAAGGAAGGAGGGACAGGAAGGACCATTGTAATACCTTATAAGTTTACAGTTTAGAAATGGAAAAAACAGAAATCTGCTTATTATACAGATTTTTTGTTGTAGTTTAGTACAGCAAGGATTGCTATTGAATGGTTTAGTCAGTGGCGGCCCATGGTCAAAACTGTTAGTGCAGCCGGAAGCGTATGAGCCCCCCCCCCCCCCCCCCATCCTCTGGACAGGAATGGAAAATCTTTATTATTGAATTCGAAAGCTGGGGGATTAAGCCCTCACCGAGGAAAAAAAAAAAAGAAATTACATAAAAAATGTAAGAGATCCTATTTTACTTCCATAAAATGCACATAAATTTCAACTAGCCGCTCTTATCCTCAAAATTGCATTAATCCGTGTCTGATTTGAAGTTTCCTTAGAATTTTCTTTTGTAACGATAACTTGAGAAGAAAAGAAAAAAAAAAAAAGAAAACTTACTTATTTTTTATAAGTCAAATCAATCCTCCTTTCTTTTAAACTTGAGAATCGGTCAGTGATGCCCTCATAAAAAGGCGTTGTTTTAATTCAGATATCAATAATTTTAAAAGCTCTTTAAAATTTCCCATGTTTAAAGAATTTTCTTGCTCACCATGTCCTCTAAATGCCAGTTCTTGCTTACTTAAAAACAATACTGCTTTGATGGGTAATTGTCCATTCATAAGCGTCTACAGTCAACTCCCTCTAATCCGCACTTACTGGGACCAAGGGTTGTGCGGATTATAGGTCATTTTTTTTTTGTTTACATTTTTACATTTAGAATTTCCCTTTAAATTATAGTCAATTTACTGTAAACAAATAGGAAATGATGAAAGAAAATGCATATGCTGTTGAATAAAAACACAATTAAATGTCAATATAAATACAATAAATAATACAATTAAATTTACAGAGAATTTAAAGGACACATGAAAGAAAATATTTATGCTGCTGAACTAAAACACTATTTTTAATATTAAATACAATTACTAATACAAAATTAAAAGAATAAATTTTGTCTAAATTTTTATTTATTTTTCATTTTTTCAAACATTGCAGTGATTATAATTTGTTTAAGAGATTTTAATTTTTCTTCAGAAATTTTGTCCTGAAGCCTTCTAATTGTCAGTAACTCTTGGTCACTGACACCGACAAATGATTGCTTTTGCAAAATGTTTAAAGGGACCCCAAATCTGGAAGTTTTTCATCAATTTTTTTTTTTTAAGGGCAGTTGTTGTTTTTAATTTCTTTAAAAGACCGTTTTTAACTAAATATATCTATTATAAAATAAACAAGCTCAATCTGAAAGAGAGGAATTTCACTGGTCGCTCGCGAAGGGGGGGGGGGGGCATGCGGTGCATCATTTGTATATTTGATATCTCAGTATTACATTAATTTCAGATCTTGTGAGATAATTTTCGGTTTCTCGTTATGTAAAAATATTCTATGCCTATATAAGCTCTTAAGAGGAAAAGAATGTTATCCCACACACGTGCATTACATTTCAAGTGCTGATGATTCATTATTTCTGCATGTGCTCCTCCGGCAGTTAAATGTAAACAAACAGAAAGGCCATGTGGTCTCTTTATGCTTTTCTTTCTTTCTTCCTGCAGAACTACAGTTATGTGGAGAAAGTTTTTGTTGCATAATAAATCGCTAGACAGAAGATCAAAGGGTGAGGTAGGGAGAGAATCGGAAAATTGCGCAACTGTTGTGTCGTCTGCCAAATCGCGGTTTGCGTTTGAAGTTAAACATGTTACATATTTTCACCCAATTTTAATTGCAACGGTCAATCTTTTCGATTGTCTCCCGAGATTTTCTCTCTCTCATTTCTCATAGAGCAAACGTTTTCGTTGATTTTTTTTTTTTTTTTTTTTTTTTTGTTTTTTTTTTGTTTCATTCAACAAAAGAGTAGAGCGATGTGATTGGACGGTGCATTGCTTCGGAGTTCGTTATTTACATCCATTCACTGAACACATGCAACTTAGGATATAAGTTTCTGTGTGTTTAATTACATGATAATATGCTCAAATATATGAAATTATTTACTTCAAATACCTGTGGAAAATTATTTATAAATGTCTTTATAACATTCAGCCAATCAAATAACTTCTATAATAGTAATACAACCAGTCAAATGCCGCTCAAAATGTAAACAAACTTGTTTGTTTACATTTGAAATATATCGCGGATTACAGGCGTTCGCGGATTATAGAGTCGCGGATTAGCGGGAGTTGACTGTATTCATTTTTACCTTCTTGATAAATTCAGCAATATAAAGTCGAGAGTTTGCCGAACATATATTCTCCTTACCTCCTCCCTCACTTCTCGAGCCAATCAGTGAGTCGAATTCACAAGTGCTGCCGACATTTGAAAATCTTTCATGAGCTGAGTCTTAGCTGCATAACCCCATTATAGCCTATGCCGGAGGGACTGCTTACATAATCGTTGTCATGGCAATGGTGCTGCCAATTTTCTTATCAGCACTCTGGGCTGAACCAAAGATTTTCCCAATTGAATTGCGGGAAGATTAAAGTGCTTTTTTTCTTAATGAGCGATCCGGCCACAATATGGTTTTTTTTTGGATATTTTTTTAATTTACTGTAGGAATTCCATAATTCTAATCTGAATTTAGGAAAATTAGTAGAATAAATTATTTTAAAGTATGTGCTGATAATTTCAAGTGCAGCCCGGCTGTACTTGCTGTATCCCACGAGTCGCCACTGGATTTAGTACATGTAAATGATGCATTTCAAGAAACACAAGAAAAGTTTACAAACATAACCTTAAAATTACAAAAAGTTAACTAAGATATCTGATTTTATATATTATGGAATAGGTATTATAGTTAAATGCAGTGGATATGAATTATTTGAAGCACATTTATGTTATTTAAAGTAGATTTTTGATTTTTATAATTTTCAATCCCTTCCTCACTGTGTATTTAAAGGGGAAAAAATGCTTTAACCCTTTTAGACCCTGCATTCATAATTAAGGGCACAAAAATTACGTATACTATCATACAGGATGGATGTCCTAATTTATGCGCATTAAGAAAAAACAGTTTTCCTCAAAAAATTAACAAGTGAACTAGGATTTTTAATTTCACTTTTTTTATTTAAAAATTTAATATATATATCATCAAAAGAAAAATGATTTAATTCAAAGAGAAATTATTTAATCAAGTCTAAAAGGGTTAAAGAGGTCTATATCTTCAGCAAAAAATAAATTAAAAAAGAAACACATACACATGTACACAAAATAAATAACAAGGGAGTTAAAGGAGGGCAGAGTTGATTAAAACAATTTCATAATTTTTTGTTTTGGTTTATGTTCTTTGTATTTGCTTGGTTTTTAAAATTAAGACAATCATCTCTTGGAGCTTTTTGTAGCCTTTTCTGGTCAAAATTATTTTTAAATAAGTCTATTTATGATAGTCAAGTTAAAAATATTAATGTGTATCCTTCAGCAGAGCATTAAGCTACAATAAGAATCATTTTGGATAAATAAATAAAAAAAAATACAAAAATTTCAAACCTTTTTATTTCTGTTGACTGATAAAAAATATGCACTTTCATTATTTAGGAAAGGAGGTCCCCAATTTCTAGTTTCATCACCACCATCTGAAAAAAAAAAAATTAAGATAATTTTTAAGATCATCTATAAATAAAACAAAATAGTGTACTTTTGTATTGTTATTATTACCTGGATTTTCTACTTTGATTATCTCAGCACCTAAATCTCCAAGCAGCATTGAACAAAATGGACCAGCTAAAATACTGCAAAATAGAAAAAGAAAATATGATTCCATGTGGTAATTTGAAGTGTTTGTACACTATTAGCCATTTAAATTTAATATTACGATTAAGTTCTGCCTGTATGTGTAACTATCAAATGGTGCACTAGCTGCAATAATAGTTATGGTTATCTTAGTACAAAAAGTACAATATTGGAGGCACTAGGCACTGTGGTGTTTTTATCCACCCAAATACAGATTTTTTTAAAAGTTGGTATTTAATTTGCAATGGGTTGATTTTCTAAGAAGATGGATAGGGCTGAAATTTTTACAATGTAACATTTCTTCTTCCTCATGGCTGAATCTGCAGTCCTTATACCTAACTGAAAAAGCAAGAAATTGTGCTGAAAAAAGTTAAATAGCAAAACATGATATTTACATATTATATAATTATGGCTCTTTCTCTTTTTCTCGGGACTTAAAGAACCAATTCAGTATCATATATACTTTTAACACACTGGAAGGACAGTTCACAATATGATAGGAGTTTAGAGCCTTTTGCTTTCCTAGATGAATTAGGGGACAATTGCCTTCTGGGAAGTTTGTACACTAATAATTATCTTGCATTTAAGTATCAACTGGGAGAATATCCCAAAAAAACTTCCAAAGGAATTGCCTTAATAGCCATTGTATCTATTTGTTTCTTAACTACAGTGACTTTAGTATCTCTTTATTCTAAAAAAAAGTAGCTCCCACTGCTGCTGTCAAAAACTTGTCATGCCATCTCCTCCAAAACTACAGAGAGTTGAGTTTCGATAAAGGTATCCACGTATTCAAAAAATTTCGGGGAAGCTAATTTGCTGACTTAAATTTCAAATTATTTTATAAGATAAAAAACTGAAAAAAATTAGCACCATGGTTGCCAGGTTTGCCAATTTTTGTCAGCATAAAATCATTCATGACTTTGCAACAAAACAAAAAAGCTACTCCAAATTGTGTGAAATTGACAAACATGAAGTAGATTTATGGCAAATTGAAAAATATGCGAAATAAATAAGTCAAAGATGTTACACAAAGTTCACAAATTTCAAATAGCAAGTAAAGTTTCTTAGATAAAAGAAGTTTAAAATTACAGATTATTCCTTTTTCCAATACAAAATAATTAATTGTAACTGATTTAAAAAGAGCCATTTTTGGCATCAGGTACGATCTGGCAAAAGGTTTTCTCCAAGCAGGGTGAATTTGAAATCATGTTCCCAGGGCCGGACTGGCCAGAGTGTCCAACTGTCTGTAGACAGGCAGGTCCTCAAATCAGTTGGGCCCCATTTGATCTGTCTGATGCAAACATTTCAGATGTACAAGTGCTCCAAAAAAAAAAAAAAAAGTTTAAATTTTTTTTTTTTTTTTTGTCTCATGCTAGGCTCAGCCATGCTCTGAAATTGGGATCTTTTCAATTATTTCCACTCCCATAGGATAAAATTTTTGGAGTTACAATGGTATGAAAATGCATCACTTTGTATCTAGTTTTGGAAGTCTTTTGGGAAAAGGTTAAAGAACTGCCTTTACCTGTGATGTTTATTTAAATTTATTGATCTTTATAAAAAATATTAATATTATATTAATACAGTAAAACCTCTCCGAGCGGCCAGCCCTCTAAACAGCCAATTTTTCATGGCATGGATTTTTCGGCTCATAGACCTATGTTAAAATAACCTCTATCAGCAGCCACCCGACCCCCTCTAAATGGCCACCGAGTGGAATCGTCAATCTCATTTTTTGGGAGATTCTACTCACTCCATGCTGACCTTGAATTTTGAGCAGAAAAACTCAAGGTCAGGTTTATGGTCGAATATAAGACCCAGGAACAATTTACGAAGTCCATCCCACGGTTTCTACCCCCCTGACACAAACAGTATGTTTGGGTATATAAACGTTTTTACAAATGAATTTCTTTCCCTTTCAGGCACTAATTCCGTCCCTGAAGAGGAATTTCTGGATATTTGTAATGGGAGCAAGCTAAACTTTCAACACAAGTGACTTCAGGGAAAATCGATAAAATTATCGAAAATTCCGAAGTGGTTACAAACAAATCAGTTAGAGATCTGCTTTTTAAAGTAAAAATCAAACTTGAAAAAATGGTTGTTTCAGAGAAAAGTTAAAACAGGCACAAATTGTATCCTTTTTTCAAAAAATGTAAGAAAGCATTAAGTAAAGTACTACTTTCTGTTTAGATAAGTTTTAAATTTCATTTTAAATAAGGAATATGTGTCAGATTTGTTTATATTATGCATTATAGCAATTATCTTACAATAGTAAATAAAACTCTTCAGAGCGGCCAAATATTCTCGGTACGGTGGGGTGGCTGCTCAGAGAGGTTTCACTGTACATTAATTTTTATTAACTGGCAAGTTCCTCCCTTTGGCATTAACCAATCATTAATTAAGCTAACTCAATAGCAGGTACCATCAAGAGATCAATCTTCAATCTATGCTATCGGAAAGAAATATTCTAAGCTAACAGAAATCATTTTTTAAAAAAAATGAAAATTTTTTGCTGAGGAGTAATTTTTGCATGAGATATTATTAATTTAAGTTGACATTTGATACAATATTTAAACTCATGAATCAAATATTGAATAAGCTCTCTGCAGCTGAAAATTTTCTAAAATCACTAAAAATCAGGCAATGGGTTGATTTTTAGAATTTTGAAGCAGCTTACAGCTTCATATCGTTGAAATAGTGCAATCTGAAATGGTTATAGAGTTAGCCAGTGAGCCTCAGTAAGCACCTAAATATATGCTTATTATAATTAATTAATATTAATTAATTATAATACAATATGTATCCCCTATATCCAGAAATTTTAACACATTTTACGGCTCATCGGTTGGTTACACAGTAACCCCCCCCCCTTTTTCTGTAGAGACGTGTTGGCTTCTAGCCTCCCAGTTCAGGCCTGGATGTTCCGAGATATTAGCACCCAGTATCTTCAAAGTGAAAAATAATTCAAATGCAAATATTAGACAGAATTTTCAAAAGTTAAGAAATAATGTTTAAAATATTTTAAATAATTTACTTTTTAAAAAAAAGCTTTATTTTTTCATTTTTATGACATACTTAAAAAGTCCCTTTAAAAGCACTAAATTTTCTTTGATTTTTTAGCATAAAAAAATGTATATTAAAATTGTATAAGTTATATATTTTACTTTAACCAACAAGTTTTTTAATCGGCTGATTAAAAGAAATAACATCCTGTAATAGAAAGTATTAAAACAATTTCAAAAGAAGGGAAAAAAACATTCCAGAATTTTATTTATTTATTTTTTAAAACCAAATAAGCTTAAATTGATAATAGTTTATTCTTAGAATAACCTAACTGTTAGCTTATGACAATTTGTTTTCTGAAGCCATATGTTCCCAGAATTAGCTTACTTTTGCTTTTATATATTTTTTTCTTCATTTAGTAAAATGTTAAATTTTAGTACTACTTATGTATTACCCTAGCGGCCAGACACATGAAATTATTGATGGTTCAAAATACGAATGGCAACAGTCTGCCAGTACATTTTACGAAAACATAGTTTGTTGGGAATAACCACCCAGATAATAAGTAAGTACCTAATTTTCAAAATTTCAGAAGATATATGATTTGAATATTGAGAATACCAAATCTTGTCAATAGTCTGAATTACTGAATTCCGAAATTAGTCCACTTTTTTATAAGCAAGAGTGGCATAATACGAGGAAGGGGGGGGGGGGGGGAAGGAAGAAAATTTTCTTATGAACTGTTAATTTAGAATAAACTAGCCGCTTCCGGCGACCAGTTGGTTCGTCATCTTAATAAATCCTGTTCCTCACTAGCTTCCTTGGCACTGAAATCTCTCAGATTCTGAATGGAATTTAAAATTAAGATGGTTAAAATCAGGAGCGGCCCTAGGGTAAGTCACGCCCCCTGCTAATTTAAAAAAGACGCCCCCTTTTATGCTCTACTTAGTTTTTGTGTTCGAAATGACGCCCCTTCAAAGCCGGCTCCCAGATGCGATGCTTACTGTTTCAAGCCGTCCCTGGTTGCAAAAATATAAGATGGTTAAACGACCCACAAAAAGGTACAAATTATATTCGTCCTATATTAATTCTGAAGAGCTTCTGGATATATTGGCCTTTATCAAAAAACGGGAAGGAAAAAAAATCTGAAACACTTTCAGATTTTAAATACGCACTAAAGTGTTATATATTAAAAGCGTATTATAATCCATGGGTCTTCCCTATTTTCGTTTCTTCTTTCATTAAGTTGGAAAGTATATCATTATTCATGAGTGTGATTAAATAAAATTAAAATTGATATTTCTAACATCCTTTTTCTGGATGTAATACATTAGAAATAGATGGAGAAAAGCTTCTCAGAAAAATGCACAATTCCAACTGAATGAAAATTTCAAAAACTTATTCTCAGGTGTATTCATAACCCAAATAGCAGATGATTAAATTACGATAAATAGCGTCAAGCCTTAGAATCCTCCTCAAAATCGCACATCAACCATTTTATTTTTCACCAAATTAAAAAGTTGCACATTTTAGTCTCAGAAAATTTCCAAATCCTATTTTTCTTTTGAGTATAAAACATTTCATTCCTGCTCTGATTTCACATGCACATGATATTTTAATTAAAAAACAACCTTACAAATAATCTAAACAAAAAAAATCATTATTCTTTTATTTTTACTTCAAGAGTCTGAATCATTTAATAAACATGCCAAATATGGCAACCTAGATATGCTTAAATTCTCACTCATTCCACAGCGGGGTTACAATTGCGAAATGGCGAAACGAAAAAATGAGCCTTTTGCGACACGTTTTTTTTTATCGATATCTCCTAAAATAATTCGAATTTCAAAAAAATTGCTTTGAAGTATGTCGGGACCCGTCCTGGAGAATTTCCATACAAAATTTGGTAGGTCTATGATCACCCGTCTGCAAGCTATGCGAGACACAGACAAACTAACTAACGGACAGTTTACACATTGCTTTATTTATATAGATAGAAAATCCAAGTTAGTTTTCCTTTGGTCCTTAATAAGCTACATACTTGTTTTGTTCTGGGTTAAAGTTAAACACAAAATTTTGTACGTGTTTGATATAGGCCTAACAGTATTTTCAAAGTATCTAAAATTTAATGCAAAGAAAAGAAAAATAAATATAAAATGTCTATTAGTCATTTATTTATTAAGTATAAAAATAAAAACGAAATTTAATAAAGAGCTTAGCTTCCTTTAGGTAAAATACAAAGTAAATAACTAGCAACTTGTATTATGTAAAACATTTTATACAGCTAAGCCTAACTTAAATTGAAATAGTATACTTGACATTAAAATATAAAAGCAAGCTGTAAAACAAACTTCCAACTACTAAATAAAACATCAGTTTAATTAAGTGTTTAAAGAATGTACTAAGCTTCTGGTAGTGACAACTAGTGGTTGACTAGCAAACACTAAATGTGTCTTTTTTTTTTTTGTGGACAATGTTCAGGTGAGCTTCTTAGAAACAGAAATCTAACTATTTTAAACTTGGTTACTTTTGCATGCATTATAGTAACTGAGAGCCCTGCATATACAGGGTGATTAGCTACCAGACTGACAAACTTGTAGGGGGTACAGAGACAGCTCAAAATCATATAGCAATGTGGAGTCGGAAACGTCATCTTCATGTACCTGTTAATAATTACTTTAGAAGTGTTCAAGTGATAGTCAACTTTCCAACCATGGATTTTCAAAAACTAATCCCTCTTTCGCAATTGCACTTGATAAAAATTGTTATTTCAGAATTGTTTCTTTCATTATATTTATGAAATTGTCTGAGGAAAGCCCATTGTTTATGAAACTTAGTTAAGAAATTAGACGCACACTTCAACACTTCTTCCAAAGTGATTATCAACAGGTACATGAAGACAATGTTCCCAACTCCACATTGCTGTGTGATTCTGAACTGTCTCTGTACCCCCAACAAGTTTGTCAGTCTGGTAGCGAATCACCCTGTATAGAGATATTTATGTTCCGTCAAACCAGTACAGCTGGAGTTGGAGCAAACAGCTCTTAATGGTAAAGATATTGTTCTTATGTAATGCCTATCCTTTATTATTAAAACTTAAGTCTTAATGCTGTTAAAAAGTTTTGATAATTAAAACAGCCTGCTTTTAAGTAAACTTTTTGTCATTAATCTTGTCTTCACAACACCCTCAAGCTGATGGGGGAGAGGGAAGACAAGGCAGCAAGATAAAAACAAAAACGGCCGGCAGTGCTGACACTTAGGGATGTGGCAGGAAACGAAAGGACCGCACCGGGTGCAAATAACCCCTAGCACACTACTGAAGAAAAAGGTCACTATTATGCTTTTTGGCTAAAACATAATATATTTCAAGAGCTGTATTCACAAAATGTCGCAAATCACTCAATTTTTATATCAACTTCTGGAAATCTCACATAATTTCAAAATCGCAAAAGGTACTTTTGCAAAGCTACTTTCATCCATAATCATATAAGGTAGTAAATATCTGTAATAATTATGAATAATGCCTAATAAGAGAGCCAATTAATTAGAGCTGTTCAGAAAAAAAAAAGAAACTTGCAAGTGTGTAAAAAATTAAAAACACAAAGAGCAATAACTATACGGCTATTGGCGAACTCTAAAATAATAATTGTTAACAATTCGCAACTCCGTATTTATCAAAAGTAACTACCGATATTTGTAAAAATTAAATTTTTAGATGACTAAAAAATTTTGAATTTCCCAACCATACTTTCTTCACTCTTCAACTCTTAAGTGAAATGCGTAGCCAGTTCTGCCGATCGAGGTTCTTCCGCACTTGAGTCAGCAAAAAATAGATGCCAGAGGTGTGGGCACTTTCTGACTCGGCTCGTGCAAATGCAGGGATAAGATTAGCAAAAAAGCAAAAAAAAAAAAAAAAAAAAAAAAATGAAATCGTATGAGAGCAAAAAATTTGTATGCAAGATATTTGTATATAATATATGCAAAAGAAGTTTGGTAAGAACTGAAGTAAAATATGAGAACATGCTACAAGGCAAAAATACTGCACAGTCAATTAATAACTACTATTATAAATCTACAGAACTGTAATTTGCAGAGAAAAAAAGGCAAAAATGTGAATTCTTCTTAATTCACAAAAAGCTGAAACCAGCCTAAAAATTGAAGAATCTCATCCCTGCAAATGAAAACAAAGACAATGAAAATAGCAATATAGTGATCTGAAAAAACAGAACATTGGGAAAAGGCATTTTATGCACAATTCAGGCATGAAAGTTTTCAGTCTTTTTCAACATTACTGATGCATTTGAGATTTAGTATTTAAATTCGTTTAATGAATTAAGTTATACTGAATACAGTGATATAATGAATATTAGTTAATTTAATAATGAATACACATAAAAGAATAACAGGTATTGTGTTAAATGCATAGTAATTTATTTGTTCTGTATGATCCTCAGCAAAGTTCAGTCTTTTTAGCTGTTTCTTGCTTTCATGCCTGACAATTTGAACTGAATGAAAGTTTCAAAAACTTATTCAGGTGTAGCAGATGATAAAATGACGTTCAGTCATTTTTTTAGAATGATTTAACAATATTCTATAAGTTTGCGCCATCTGTCAAGAACTCTGTAAAATAAAAATTCTTGTACTTTTTTTTTTTTTTTTTTTTTTTTAAATAAAAGATAGATTTTTTGTATATTATAGAAACAGCATTTTTTTTTGTGTGATAAAAACTAACCCAAATCCAGGACTTTAAAGGTCTTATTCCAAATTTCATCCAAATCTGTCAAATCATTTCAGTGTGAAAGAATAACATGCATACAAACATTGACATTTATATATTAGTAGGATGTTTTCAAAATTATTTTTAAAAAAATTCTGATTTCAAGCCTAAACTTTATTTTCAGATTTTTTTTTAAACTTTCAAAATTGTTCTTTAAAAAAATGTTATATATACAGCACTTGCCCTCTAATCTGCAAATGCCTATAATCTGCCATACATTTTACATGCAAAGAAATAATTTTACATTTCTGTTTTTCTACACAAACTCTGTAAGACTGATGAAACTTTCACTTTCGTGAAAATAAAAAGACCAGAAAAAGAGGACCACTAAATTTTAGCCTATTTATATTGTTAACTAGAATAATAATTTGCGGAAATTCATTATTTGTACTGATACATGGAAAGGCAAGGGATTAGATTTTCATTCAGTATAATTTTGCATTACTCCAGAGAAATATCTATTATGGGCAGGCACAAACTAGTAAATACAATTAAATACTTTTAACAAACACACACAAATAAATAAACTAGTGTCTCCAAGCACAAAAGAATACCTATTAATAAGCTGCTAGACAAAATTATCAAGTGCAACTTCACATGTTATTAAATACCTAAAACATATAGCCTTTTAAATTGAAAAAAAAATTTATATTATTTTTCATATATTATTACAAAATAACTAGTACAACCCCACATACACATTTCCCCCATGTTAACCAAATGACCTATAATCTGCAAAATTCTATAATTTGCACAACCCTTAGTCTTAACCTGTGTGGATTAGAGGGAGTACCTGTATATATGCTGAGATTTGTTACAAAAGTACAATACTGTGAACTATTGTAAGCTGTTTTCATATTGTATTGATTTGATGCATATTACTAATTGCAATTCAAAAACTGTGATGTAAAATTCTGTAAAAATTAATAGAAGCCGCTGCTCTATTGAACCCGCGCTTGGGACTGGGATTCAGCAGGACAGTAGGACACTTCAGTAACAGTAACAGGCTTTAAACCAAATAGGTATGCCGTTCCTGAAGGTAGTACTCTATATCAATGTATATTTCCATTACAATTTCCAGTTCTCAGCAGATGTTGCTACTGATAAAAATTATTCTGACATCAATTTTTTAAATAATCAATAACTTTTGTGGGAAATTATGTGATAAATGGAAAAGGATTCTCATGTACCAATGTCTTCCTACTTATTGAAATCAAATTTATTCCTCATGAATCAAAACAGTCAAAATGTTAGAGTTATGTTCTCACGAGGAGGACACTGCATGTTAAAGGATTAATGATTTCAGGTACACCAGGCTAAGGTCTAGTTGGCCTGTGCAGTAATCAAGCCCTGAAAATATTTGCAGTATTTAAGGTCTTGTCCAATGCTAGAATAGAGACTTACCGAGATAAATCTAAAACTTTGATTCCTGAAAGAGGTCTACTTTCTGCATTGTCTTGTGAACATACTACAAAGAGAAAGGAGTTTATAAGCAAATAACAGTTATGGGTATTTTTTGTTATCCAACAACACTTAAAAAAAAATCACTAACACTGGTGATAAATAACATAAGTGGTACTCAGTGGTGTAGCCAAGGGGGGAGATAGGGGGATCACACCCCCCCCTCATGAGAAATTTTTTGCCATACAAAATGAATATTATTCACTTCCTTATCACACTCACTTATACAAATATGTGAGTTGTAGTAGTCGTAACCCCCCCCCCATGAAAACTTTCTGGCTATGTCACTGGGGGCACTGAGGAATATTCTTCCAACCATGATTGATCATAATGTGTCTTAATGTTTTTTTTTTTTTTTTTTTCTTTTTTCAACTCTTGTTTTATTAATCAGTCTGATTATAATGTATTGTTAGGCAGATATTGCAATGTATATTCATGAGACCACGATAAGACACTACAGTGATCATTCAGCATAGGAATATACCTGGAAATTATGTATTAATATGCAAACTACATGAAACATAGTCAAGAAAGTTCTGTGTACAATTTGTCAGTTGCATTTGTGTTCGTATTGTGATCTTGTGGGCCAGCCTTTAGTATCACCCACCCAAATTTCTTGCCAAAAGACGTCACCAAGCCTGGTGATAAACTGTCAAATGCGGCAACCCAAACTGTTTTATGAGTTCACCTTTATGCTGCCAGGTTGAACTAAGATTATTGGCCAATCAGCGAGCATCGATTACAGCGCTGCTTTTTGTAGAAGTTTCGGGAATGCTTTGAAAATTGAAAGTAGCATCTCGAGTGCAGGTCAGCCACATAAAGCATGTGCTTTGGTATGGCTTATTGAAAACGAGTTAAGTGTTGTGATGGGAAAGTAAATGGATTTTAAAGGAATATAAAGAGTAGGAGTTTTGATTTTTCAAATTAGTGGGAAAGTCAAGAGTTACAAATAGATATTTTATGTATGAGTTCATGTGGAATTATGTTTAAATATGTTGTTATTGTCGATGATTTTGTGTTTAGAAACAAGATAGCTGCCATTTTGCAATCGGGATTTGCATCGAGAAGTTAAAAGGTTAGCTTTTTTAACTAGGCATTTTACGTTTGAGTTTTCAATTTAGCAGAAAAGTTTGGGAAAGTGGGGAGTTGCAAATAGATATTTCATGTATGAGTATATGAGGAATTATGTTTAAATATGTTATTGTCAGGATTTTGTGTCTAGAAACAAGATGGCCACCATTTTCAAGGCACGGAGTTGCATTGAGAATTTAAGTGGTAAAGTTTTTTGAATACGCCTTTTACGAAAGGAAAATTTATTTGTGCAATGACTTTTTGGAGGTAATAAGGGATATCAATTGGAAGAATTTTAATTATAAGGTTTAGGAAGTTTTCTGTTGACTAGGGATTGCTGAAATTTTTTGTTCGTATTGTTGTTATAAAAAGGTTTCTTTAGGGGATAAAAAGGCATCATTTTAAAATTGAATAAAAATAAAAAAAATTAAGAAGCTATGGCAAATGACATGGCATTTACTTTTATGTGCTCTTGGATAATAATATCGTAGTAACTGTGGATAAAAGTGTAATATGTTCTTGTTGATGTCTTTGTCTAGAAACAAGATGGTCACTATTCTGGAACTGGGGAGTTGAGTCATGAGTCTGAAAAGTAAACCTTTTACAAAACATGATACTTGGTACCAGTTTGGCAAAAAACAAATGGTGCCAAAAATGGCAGGTGGACAATACTAAAGCTGTTCCTGACTTGTGTAAATTGCATTTCATACTGGTGTTGTAACACCTTTGGTACTCACGTATTATCCTGGTGGTAATTTCCGGCAAACGATTTTTGAGTCAAATGTGCTGGCAAGCTGTTGCCAAACATATTTTTCACCATGATTTATTCCAGTTGTTTGGCATTTATCTTTGCGAAAAATTGCTCGTCTTGACAGACTGCCGGGATAATACGTAAGTACCCTACCTTTTATTTTTTGTATTTTGAAATGTTGAAATACAGATACAGTATTTTAAACATTGTAGAGTATTTTTTTTTAAAGTATTTTGATATTTTAAATCTTACTTTTAATAGAATTAATATTTTACAATTGCTTCAAAATGAATGGAATTCTACTGCATTGTTGAAATATAAAGTTTTCCCAGCAAAGAGACTGTATTTCTTAGCACGAAATGAAGTTGTATGTATATGAACATATTGACATCATCTTGAGTCATATTTTGCTGAATTTATGGTGAGAAAACAACAATATTTTCAGGTTAAGGGGTTTTTTAGGCAATTTTTTAAAGTCTATCACAAAAATTTTCTGGCTGAAATGCAGTCAAACTCATAGTTTATTTGGCTTTCAAGGTGTATCAATGAGTTGTGTTTTCTTTTTCATGAGCTTAAAATCTTTTTTTTTTTTTCGGTACAATACTAATACCAAATATTTTCTTGGGTGCAATACAGTACCCACTGCTAAATAAAATCATATTTGTTCCAAGCTAAATTGATTTTAATAAGAATAATTGTAATCAAAACATTTACTAATTAAAATATTTTTTCGTAAGAATGGTTTCAAATTTACATGACCACCGCATAGTCACATAAGCTAAAATATTATTTAGTGTTATGAATTTATGTTTCCCAGACCCTTATCTAATTTCAATAATGTTTTGCTTTGCATACATTTATTTTGTGATGCTAAATCAACATCGTGGTATTTTTATAAGATTTTAAACTTAATTATATAGGGGGAATAATACTGTTACTGGGGGCAGGTCGCCAAGTATGAAATGTCGCCAAATTGTGAAGATGGGTAAACATGTTTACGATGGCATGATGTTTTCAAGTAACCCTTAGAAGGAGTTGAGGTGTAGTTGAATTGTGTTTTTGTTTCATGGTGTCATTAGAAATTATGTGATTGGTTACAGTTAAGTTTGAAGGAATTATGTGATTGGTTGAAAGAATTTATCTGTAACCGAACCTGAAATGAACCGTTGAACATGCTTGCTTGTTGTGATACGTGTTGAAAAAGTGCGCAGTTATTTAATATGGTGTTTAAGAAGTGAAATTAATTTTTTTTTTTAATTAAACGAGGATAAGATGTGTAAAACTGCAATGAATTTGCTTTATGTTAAGATGTGTTGTGTATGAATTATGTATGTGTTGTATATGAAAATTTGAAAGTATTTGTTAGGCAGAATATTAAATGTATCCGTGGTAGGCTTAAATTCTGCTTATTTGGGAGCTTTTTAATGCATCAAGGCCATTAAGTAAGGAAATAAATAGAAGATTTGAGGTATGTGTTTTTGTTTATTTAAATATTCATTGTATGATTTACTGTATTGGTATACGGTTGAGATTTAATATTATTGTTTTCTGCTGTAACATATTTATATAAAAGCTATTGTATGCTGTGTTATTTTAATTTTATGTGAATTTCTGAGTAATGATTTGTGATGAAAAATGGAAATTTTTAGTGTTTTAAGAAAGATGGATAATTTTATTCAATATATGGGTTAACTTACACAGATTTTCAGAAAACAGGTACAATACTTCAGTTTAATATGAATTAATGTTTAAGGATTTTGGGGTTGTTTGTGGTGAGTTTTGATTTTATTCTGTTTTTAGTAATGTAAAATTTGTGTGTTTTGAAGATATTAAAATTGAATGAATCTCGGGAGGGGGGGAGAGGTAGTCGGTTTATTTGAGTGTTTTTCTATTAATTTTAAACAGTGATTTTAACATTTTGAGGGAAATTTTGTTGTATATTTTTCTGCAGAAACATATTTTAGTATTTTGCCTCTTTTGAACATTTTATATTATTAATTTTTTAACATACCTATAGCCCAGAGGTAGTTGCTTTGTTCATGTTCATTTTGTTTGTAATTGCATTTAAGTATGTGTACAAATGTTTTAATAGGGTGTTTAGATAAGTGTATTGTAGTTTTGGGGTTTATTTTTTCAGTACTTACGTATTATCCTGCCGGTCATTCCCGCCAAATTATTTTTTCGTCAAAAGTGCTGCCAAACCGTTGCCAATCGTATTCGGAACCGGTTCGTTCAATACTTTTAATGAATCTTAGTATTCAGAACCAGTTCATTCAATTATTTCAATGAATCTTATTTGGAACCGGTTCATTTAATTTACTTACCCAGGGATCACTCTAGAGCGTTTCAGGGGGGCGGCCCGCCCTGGTGCCCTTTTTCCGGTAAAATGCCGCCCTCCTTGCCCCTTTTCTTGATAAAATTCCGCCCTCCTTGCCCTTTTTTTTTTTGATAAAATTCCGCCCTCTTTGTTTTTGTTTTTTTTCAATCAAAATGCCGCTCTCCTTTTCTCCACCCCTCCTTGTTTCCCCTTCTCTTTGATTCTCGTTACCATTGCGGCTAGACCGGAGCCACGTGGTCCGGACCTAGACCCCAAAAAAGCCTCTCTCCAACAACAACAACAACAAGGAAGTTGATTTGTTTCTCTTATCAATGATGTGTGGGGAGGAGGGGGGGGGGCATCTGCTCAGCCGCCACTCTTCTCCCTCCCGACCTGAGGAGAGGGTTAAAACCATTCGCTGTAGCTTGAGGTCATAAAATATCTCTTTAGAGAAACAATCTGTCATCCAGAAGAGTAGTCATAACAATAAATTATTTCCTACTGTAAATGGCACTTTACCATGTTTTATAAATGCTGTAAGTAATTAATAAACGCCACTTAGTTATTGTTTATTTTTTCAGATTTTCAAAACACATTCATCCAAACTTACGGCTGGCTGCACAGAAAGTTCAAGACAAGGGCAATTCCGGAAGTCTGGGTAACCCCCCCCCCACACACACACACACACACACACACACGCTCCTCCCCGTCGATGTACTAAAAAGAATAGAGAAAAATTGATTCATTGACAGGGTGTGCAGCAGTCAGGAAATACTACTTGAAAATATCGAATTTCCGGTCAGCATAGGGGCCAAATTGATGACCAATTGATGATTATTCTATAGGGCCATGGACGCCGGCAGCATAGGGCAAGAGGGGGGGCAATGCCCCGCCCTGGATTTTTGTATGCAGTGTTTTCCCTTGCTTTTTTGCTCTTTCCAACATGGTAAACATATGTTAAAGTAGTCTTTGCCCACACCCCTGGGAAATATTCTGCCGGCGCCCATGTATAGGGCTATTTTAGGCGGAGATAGGGCTGGGAACTGTCAATGCAAAATTTGTGTCTATTTTGCAGCCCCTCCAAAAAAAAAATGAAATTGTCGACGATTGCGAGAATGCAGGTCTCGTCGACTGCACGGGCACGCGCCCCTGGGATGTTCATTTTTACTATACTACGCGCTCAGCAAAAGCCCAATGGACAGTGCGAAAATGCGCAGTGGGGAGAGCCATTGAGACTATTTTGAATTCATCGATTGGGAAATTAAAAATGTGTGCAAGAGTGTCAAATTCTTTCCGATCCCTGAAGGGTCAGGAGTTATTTTATAATTATCTAATTACGAATATTACACAACAATAATTATAAGACTTCTTGCCTGTTTAGAAAATCCTTTGCCGCCGCCCACGATTGGAAATACTATTGTTCCCCCCCCCCTCTTTTTTTATTATGTCGTGCACTTGCAATTTATTTTTCCCTCGGACACGTCTTATCTAAACTGGTGTTCTTATTACAGAATATTTCCAAAAGTTATGCATATAGTGCTGCAACTAGAGGTCAAGTCGCCCGGAACAAACCTTTGTTTTGGTGCTCCCTTCTTTCCATTTCAATTTTGACGTAACAGCACTATGCCTGGGGCAAGTGTCCCGTTTTCCCTCCACTAGTTGCAGACTAGCATATATACAGAGAGAAAAGTTGCAGTGACGCTGAATACGATAAAATTTGAATCTAAAACTGAATATTTTCGGATCCGAAAATTGGCGTGGTTATGAAAAATTTGTTGGCAAAACCGGATTCCCGTTATTTTGCGATTACAAAATTTAATTTTTTTATGCTTTTTTTGTTTTGTTGTTGTTGTTGAAATAAAGCATAATGGACGCCTTACACAATTTTTGTAAAAGTGTAGATTTCATTAAGTGAAAAATTTGTTTAATCATTTGCTTAAGAAATTGCTATTAAGAAAACACATTTTCGGACATTAAAGTATGTTTATAAAAGCTACCCTTATGTGTTCGTAGACAATAATTACAAAAGTTGCCCTTTTTGTGTGATATGATATGCCCTTTTCCCAAACACTGCCCTTTTTCTGTAATGTGCACCCTGCCCTTTTTCATTTCTAGAGTGATCCCTGACTTACCACATCACGTTATAACAGCACGTTCTTTAGATCATTGTTCTATTCATTTTTTTTTTTGTTTACTGTTATAACGAGAAAAGTTTTTACAGTATTTGGTTTGCTGTTATGAGAAAAGTTTTGATCAGTGCTTGTTTTGTAATTGTTACAAATCTGAGATTTACCCAGAAATGATGAGGATGCAGTCGAATATTTTCAGGAGTATAGTAAAAATGTCATAATAGCCACCCTATGAAGATATCTCTTAAAAATGATTTTGTATGGAGATGTTATGTTAAAGGGTGTGACAAGAAAACCTCCATTAGAAAAGATACTTGGCTGGAAGGTAGCAAAATTTCTATTTTAGCAGCCTTATGTTTCATTTATTGCTGGACTCAAAAACTAACATCTATTAACTGGGGTAAAAGCCAATTGAATATCTGCTATAAAACTGTCATTGACTGGAATAATTACTTGAGAGAAGTTTGTACCCACCATCTTCTGGCAAGGGAAAATGGCCCCGATAAAATTGTTGAAATCGATGAAAGCCTGTTTACTAAAAGAAAGAATGCTTGTAGACGTATTTTCCCCGAACAGTGGCTCTTTGGGGGTATTTGTAAAGAGACAAATGAATGTTTCATCATAAAAGTAGTAAATAGAAAAGCTGTGACTCTTTTACAAGGAATAAAGAATAATATTCATGAAGGTTCAACTATATATTCAGACTCTTGGAAAGGGTACCAAACAGTTGGCAGAACCCAATTTGGCTGAAGCTGCTAATTTACATCATTTTACAGTTAATCATAGATATAATTTTGTTGATCCTATTACTGGAGTGCATACTCATGATATCGAACGTCTATGGGGATCTGCAAAATGGCGTAACAAAAAACATAGGGGAACAGCACGACAGCACCTTGATTCCTATCTGTCAGAGTTTATGTGGAGACACTTGCATCAAAACGAAGATAAATTTGTTGCTATTCTTAAATGCATTCATGAATTTTGGAGAAAAAAGTTTTAATTTACGTAATAAAGCTAATTAAAGTGCAACATTCTTTCATTCTTTAAAATAAACAGTCCTTTAATTCTTTACGTACTATCCTGGCAGTCCATCCAGAAGAGCGATTTTTTGTGAAGATAAATGCCGGACACATGAAACTATTGTGGGTTTGGAATACGATTGGCAACAGTTTGGCAGCGCATTTGATGAAAAAGTAGTGTGGCGGAAGTGGTGAAGCATCACAAGATTGTTACCAAGATGACATTTACCTTGTCGAGCGTGCTGTGTTCTGCAAAGAAACCTTTTCATCAGAACTATTGTAAATGGTTTGAGTAGCTCAGAATCGAATCATTCTTAAATAACCGGATTAATTTTACCCGGATCAATAACTTGATGTAATAAAATACTTTTTTTGGCAAAAATCGCTCGTGTTGGCAGACTGGCGGGATAATATGTACCATTTTTTCTTATATAACTACATATGTTTATGTTGTGTTTGGCGAGAAAGCAAAGTCGGAACAGCTTTAGTATTGGTCCTTTGGCGCACTTTATTTTCGGCGACTTTTTTTTGCGCGATAAAGGATGCCAATATGGTAACCCCACCGTCGGATGCTCTGGAGCGGTAACCCTAACCTTGGGCGAAAAGTGGATTCTTCCGTGACGTCATGGATGCGCTTGTTTTCTTCCGGCGAATCACGACCGTTTGTTCCCTTCATGAACTTTTGGAACCCCGTGTATTTCTTAGCGCGGGAGGTTCGTTCGAATGGTTGATCCGCCATGTGCTTTATGGTTTTATTTTAATAGCTTTATTTTACATTAAATTTTATTATTATTTTATAAATTTAAAACCTCTGTTCAGGTTCATACTGACTGTTTATATACAGTTTTGTATGAATAAACATTATTTTGATAGTACGTTTCAGATTAATATTTGCGTTCTCGATTGTTTATTTGTTAAGGGTAGAAGCAATAAATAATTACGTTATTAATATTTTATAGTGAAATAATTTTAGATTTTTTGATTTTATTATTTCCATATTGCAATAATTTAGCGATTTTAATCAAGGTATGTGATAAGCAGTTTGTTTTTATTTGTTATGTTTACCTTTGTTTATTTTTTAAGGGTAGGAGCAACAAATAATTTCGTTATTAATATAATTTTTGATTTTGTTATTTCAATATTGAAACAATTTAGCGATTTTAATTAAGGTATGAGATAAGCATTGTTTGTTATGATACTAGTTCTTTACTTTTGCTTACGTAATCTTTTGTTAGAATGCTAAAAATTATTTTAATTTTTTGTCACTTATTTGTTATTTTTGTGAGGTATTGTCTTTAGAATATTATTTGTTTGCATTGTTTAATTTTATGTAATAAAAAGAGAAAGGGGGGGGGGATTGAGAGGGGGCACAGCCCCCCCCCTCACATAAAAAGAAAAGTAATTAAATTTTATTAAGCCGAATCTATATGTACATGTAAACTTGTTATCTGTTTAATTTTTTTTTATAAAAATATTTAAAAGCCATTAGAAATCATAAAATTAACGACGACGATCAATTATCTCGGAACCAGCGCCATCCGATCCGCCATATTGTTTACAATTGGCATCGGCAAGGCAAACTTGGGTTGGCGACAATCAAAAAATTGCCAAAAAGGACCTATATTAAAGCTGTTCCGCAAAGTCGCCAAGGTTAGACGTTGGCGACAAAAAAGAAGTCGCCAACTCAGCCTGCCCCCGCTCACGGTATTATTCCCATTTATGTCACGCTTTGAATGGTTTATTCCTGTTATCGAAGAGTCCCTGAATTTAACGCTGTTATTTAAAAAGAAAAAGTCACTAAAAGGGATCCGTTTGTCTAAGAAATTAAAAATATAAATAAATTATTTTATTGTTAAATTACATTTTCTGTTTTGATTCGAGTAGCTTTGCAAAATCAAGTTTTTAAAATGATGTTTGATCTTTTTCTGATATCGGAGAGAAAATACAATATTTTGTCTTTTATGGATGTGACAAAGGAAAAGAGAAAAATGCATTACTAATGCAATTTTTTCCCACATAAATGATTATAATTAAAAATTAAAAGGACTTACAATTTGAAAGCAATCTGTGAGCACTTCTGTTTTGTTTTATTGATTGAATATATTTAGTTATTTTGATAATTAGCATCTTGTTCAATATTTAGTGATATGGTTGAGGCAGTTAATGCACTTTATTGATCATCTATAATAATAATTATTATTGTTTAGAACGTATTTAAAATTTTATTCTATACAATTCACCATTAAAGTTCGAAAGTGAGTCGAACAGAAACTGAAGCGATGCGAATTTTATCACTCCCTGTGGATTCGTAAGTGACGAGAAGCTGGGCATAGCGGATTAAATTGCTCTCTGGCGATTTGGCGTGCAGTCAGACTCCTTTGGCAAGAGTCGTTTCTCCCGCTGTTACACACTGCACGCTAGGGGTTGCCGCCCGCATGAAATTTTATCTCGCAGCTATTTACAGTTTTCTTGTTATCTTTTTATTTTTTCTTAATGTTTTACTTATGTCATTGACAATACAAGAAATTTCCAGATTTCACCGTTCAATTTTTTTTTTTTTTTTTTCTTGTCTTTATACATAGACAATGTTTTGACTGGTGTTGATAAGTGATTTTTAAGAGATATTAAACTTTAAAATTGGAACACATTTTAAGAAAGGCTGATCTATGCAAACGAAATAGTTTTTCTGCTCTTTTCGATTTATAAACAGAGCGCTCAACGTTGCCTTACTCTGAGGCCTGTAGGGTGATTATGGATTGATGCAATTTATGGGATCTGCATCAGTTATGTTTCATCAATTTTTCATTTCAAATAATTGCATTGCTTCCGCACTTTAGCATTGAAAGACTAAAGTTAGGAAGCAACGCTGGACGCATAAGGGGACTAGTCAATTTAAACATCCTAACTATCCTAATTTAAACATTGTAAAGTAGAGAGCCTGTAGGTTATGACTTGTAAAGTTCATTTGCATGTAAACTACATCTATTTTCATTTGTGTATTACATGAAGTGTGCTTTTAAAAAAATTACAAGCAAAAAATATTCATTAGAAAAGTGTGTTTAAAATATCGGTTCTCCATCCTCTAAACCTAGCTGTGGGAATTTTCGATATTTTCGATTAGAATAGAACGACCTCAGAATTGCTAACATTAAGATACTGTATAGGATAATTTAGGATTTTGTTTGTTTAAAAAGAAACATACAAAATATAGCAATTTTAAAAGCCAAAGTAAGGGGGAAATAAGAACGAATGAATTTTAAAAGAACAGATAATTAAGACAAAAAAAAATTAAAAAAATTATAATGCAATATATGGGATCTGCATCAATTATATTTCATAATTTCAAATGATTGAGTTTCTCATTTTTCCGATTATTTAAAAACAGTCAAAAGCTCAGGTGATGCCCCCTCCATCACAGATCTACAGGGAGGGCACAAGGGTACGTGACGTGCTCCCACCCGCACCCTCAGACGAACTAAGTTTATACTATATAGAAGATTGACTTGTTTTGTAAATTGAAGTTATTTCATAAGAAATCTTTTGCGGTTTAAAACAAAGTCAACAGTAAAAAAATTATCAAGAATTTGCTTTCTCATTTAATTTTAAGTTTTTAGCTATTTACCTTATTAATTTTTCACTGAAACAAAATGGTCCAAAGAAAGTCTTAAAAAATCATTCTTGAATACGAATTAGTTTTTTATCTTTCATTGAATTAGTAGTTTGTGCTTGATTAAAAGAATTTAGCATTTTATAAATATAGATTATATGTAAATGAACTTTACACAAAGTTTAACATTTACTTTCTTACCGTTACAAAGACGAGCGGTTATTATTCTTTGTTGTTACACACATTATTGCTAGCCCATATTAATCTTTCAGTATCCTACAAGAATCAGTAATGCAATTTTCGTCCTCGCTTCAATCTGCATCCATGGGAACATATAGGTTTAAACCCGAAGAGTTTATCTGCATCTATAATCCATATCTATTAATTGCTAAAACCCCGGACTAAACATTTAAAGAAGGGTTTTCTCTAATCGTATGTAAATTTCATACAAAAGCCAAATGATGATTGCTTTTTAACTGTCCACTGTTTCTTTTTTATTTCCGTAACATATTACCTTCAAATCTAAAATTTTAAATGCATTAAAATATATATTTAGAACAATTAATCAACAAAACAATATATATATATATATATATATATATATATATATATTGCTGTCTTTCGCGGATCAACTTGCGGTGCGGGCGGCAACCCCTAGCGTGGAGTGTATAACAGCGGGAGAAACGACTCTTGCCAAAGGAGTCTGACTGCACGCCAAATCGCCAGAGAGCAATTTAATCCGCTATGCCCAGCCTCTCGTAGATAAACGATATGGTTCGGTTCAGGTGGATACTGGCATGGCTGATACTGGATAAATATTAAGATTCAATCCATGGACTCGTTCGGTCCCTTTAGTGGTGGGTAAAGTCGGTCCTTTTGAGGATCCGGTCCGAATGGATCCGATCCTCTGAAGGACGGACTTCTTCGGACCCGGTCCTATGGGATCCGCTCCCAGGAAAAGGAACGGATCTGGACCCGTTCCTTTCGGTCCGAAATCGGAACCGGTCCGGACCGAGAGGAACGACTTCGGAACCATTTGGCAGAAAGAAGTGGATCCGGGCAGAGATGACCGAGAGGAACGACTCCGGATCCATTGGCATATTCACAATACCCACATAGTGTTTTAAATGAATGCTCCTGATTGGTTAAACAAATCGCAAGTGGTATGACTAGCTTTGGCAGCTTATCGCCAGTACGGACCCTGTAGGTATTAGCAGTTTATCGCCAATATGTATCCTGCAGGTTTTAAGCCGGTGGTGTCTGAGTATGTACGTATATGTAAATAAACATCGTTCGTCCGTAATGTTAGCATTTTTTAGCCGTGTACTAGTGGGTTTTTTTCAATATTTTTTAACGTGATAATGAGTACTTAAACAAAAATTATTAAATGTGCTTTAATTTTGTTTTATAAATTGTTAATTATTAATTTATAGTGTAATTTTTAAAAAGGTTTTATGATGCAGTATAATTTTGCATGATAGTCAGTCAAATATTAGTCAGTTTAGTATATATTTTTTCTTTCTTTCATATGCTCTAAGTTATCATTATTAACAGTAATCTTATCAACAAAGATAATATTTATACGCTGGAGCGATTTCTATTGAAGAAAAAAAAAACTTTTCTAATGTCTGTTCCTTATAATAATGATATTTAATTTTTTTTATCCTTGCTAGGCTAATTAAATTTATAGCTAATGTAAACTCTTTGTCACGGTGTTATTTGACATAGAATTAGCCACATTAGAAACTTCTGAATATGTAATTTATATTGAATACAACTATAAATTTCTTATTATCATTGCAAGTTTACCTGTAGTTTGTTAATTTTTTGTGTATTTCAAAATATGGAAATTGTTTTCTCACCTTATGATTTTTTAAACCTATTTTTAATTTAAATGTGCAAATTTTACTATTGCTTGTGTTTAAAACAATAGAAACTGTGATATTTAATTAAAACATAGCTAATACAGAATAATTAAATTACAAGTGCGTTCACCTAAGTCACTGAGTGATTGCACTGCAAATGATTTGGACTTTTGAGTAAGTTTTTTAACGACAACTACTCACTAAGCTTTGTCCATAACTGCCAACTCAACTGGATTTTGAAGATTTATACTGGATTTTACATTAAAATTTTGTTTTACATTTTGAAGTATTAATAATCGGCATATTTATTTCCCCAACAGTTCTGAAAGATTGTCGCTATCAGGATATATTTATTTGGTGCAGCTTCAATATACATCTAACCTTGATTTTTCATGCATATAATGCCGTTTTTGACGGTGCCAAAGAAAGAGAGTAGCTGCGAAATTGCTTTTCCAAACATGTTTTCAAACTGGAGACACTAGTAAAATTTGAATATTTGTTAAAAAAAATTAGGGTTAAGAATCTAAACAATATAGATTTAAAAAATATTAACTAATAATTGTTTTTTCTGTCTGGGGGGGGGGGGGAGGGGGCTCCAAAACCCTCAACCCCTCGTTTCATTTTAACAACAACAAAAAAAATGTTATTAAAACGTTATGGAAAATATTAAAAACAGAATGTATAACAGAATTCAAGGCCATATTACATTTATCACCAATTTTGGTCCCCCCCCCCCAAAAAAAAAAATGTAGGATGTATATTGAGGCTTAGCTATTCATTTAATATGGCTCAACGTACTATGGTATTTTGGTAAAATAATAAAGAGATTTGTGCTTATGTTTAATCCTTATTTGGAAACTTCAAGCAAAGGTGGCTCCAGACTGAATTCTCGGAGGGGTCATTGAACTTTTTACATAGGTCTATAAATTGTTCAAAATACGTATTGAACGAGGGAAATCATGAAGTATGAGAATTTAAAGTTGTAAAAATATTTTCGGAGGGTGCCATGGCCTCATAACCCCCTCACCCAGGGTGCGAATTGATGGGGGGAATGCCGAGGATTGTCCCCGGCTGAAGAATGTAATATCCCTGGCTAGAGAAATATTAATGGATCCCTGCCAGGGATACTATTTATCCCCTGCTGAAGAAATGTTAAACTAGTGAGTGAAGATTTGGGATTGAAGTCAAGAAGTCAAAATGAAGGTTGTATGTTATCGTTTGTTACTATACTCTAAGGCGACTGCCTTAAAATTTCGTCTCTTTTCTAAGCTAAAAACCCTCAAAGGTGGCATCCAATACAGGTACATTGTATGTAGCTTGTGTATCTGTGATTCCATAGAACAGAAAATCGATGACTTTTGTTTGAATATAAGTCACTTCCACACGTGCCTGCGACTGCATTTGTCAAGAAATATCATGTGAAAGGAGCATTTGCATCTTCTCTCCTTTTCCTTTTCAAGTGTCCCCCCCCTGGAGAATGTTTTCTTTCAAATGTCCCCCCTTGGAGAAAATGTTCAGTTCGCACCCTGCCCTCACCGGAGCCGCACTTGACTTCAAGATTAGATGAGAAATCCTTTAATTGTAACATTTGTCAGTTCAAACCCTCACTGTTTTTTTTTTGTTTGTTTGTATGTCTAAAAAGTAGATATTTTGTAAAACTTTGAACATTTTGGAAAAATTATTTTGGAATTTTGCATATCTGCAGAAAACTGGGTACTTGCATATTATCCCAGCAGTCATTCCCACCAAATTATTTTTTCATGAAATGTGCCGGCAAACAGTTGCCATTTGTATTCGGAACCATCAATAATTTAATTTGTCTGGCATGTATCTTGCAAAAAATCGCTCGTCTCGGCGGACTACTGCGATAATATGTAAGTACCCAAAACTGCAGATTAAAAATCATCAACAAAGCTGATAATTATTTAACCAGATAACTTTTTTAATTTAATGCAAATTGTCATAAATAGTAGAATGTAAATATACGACATGCAGATACATGATTTTTTTAAAGATATGCAATATTAACTTACAAAATACACAAAATGAAAATGTACAAGTGAAAATAAAGAATAAATCATTAAAAAATAGAACTTTTCATAAGTTTTCTAATATAACAAATTTAAATTACTTGTTGAAAAACATTTTTTTTAATTACAGAATTTTGTAAATAATAAAACTCCTCATGCATCTTGGAGCATTCTGTATTGTTAAAAACAAATTTTATACATCATACACTAAGCACTAAATCGTAGTACTGTAAAATCTTTAAGTCCAAATCGGATGATTTCTAGTATAGTTTTTCGATAAAATATTGATATAGCTTTTTGTGAGGTTTAATTGCCGCCAGGCTTAGAATGTAAGCAAGCATGGAATAAATGCCGTAAAATGATATTTATTTATTTTCTTGGTGTGTTTAGTAAAATTTAACTCAGTGGTTAATTCAGCTCTATTAAACAAAGTTCGATCGTAATTCAGAAAAAATGTCCAGGTCAGTATATTTGCATCATTTTTAATTTTTGCTTTTTTGTTGTCGTGTCCATGATAGACGACGCTATCCATGGAAAGAGGGGTTCCAGTGCCCCCAAGGGGGTTGGACTTCTAGTTGTTGGTCCCTAATTTTGAACCGATTCCAGATGAGGGACCAACCCCCACCTGAAATCAGCACCCCCGGAGGTATCCTTTAACAACTTGGAGGACATTGGAGCCACGACGGATTTTATGTGCACCAGCTCCCATTAGCATACACAGACCCACATCAGACAAGCCGAGAGGGAGATGACCCTCCTAGGCATTGGCCAAACTGGATGCTGCTTCACTTGCCATGTTCTTATGGGAACAGAGTTTAGCGCCCAGACCACTGCGGGACAATTTTTGCATTTGATTATTGTCCTTATTTATGAGTCCAGTTTTATGCTCTGATTCAAGCTTGAGGCAAATATTATTAGATAAGATTGTATTCCATTTTCATTTAAAAACCACTTTTAAGTTCAAGATTTTTAAAATTTACTTTTGATTGAAGTTTGAAGAAAGATGCATGTTGATTTTTTTTCTTTTGAAATAGAGGCGAAATAAAATGAATTTAACTCTAATAAAATTTTTATAGAATATAATTAATTTATATAGGTATGAAAGTGTTAACTATGTTAATTATTTACTGAGTAATGGAATTATTTTGGTGCACATACTGGATTTTATGTGCACCAGCTCCCATTAGCGTACACAGACCCACATCAGACAAGCCGAGAGGGAGATGACCCTCCTAAGCATTGGCCAAACTGGATGCTGCTTCACTTGCCGTGTTCTTATGGGAACAGAGTTTAGCGCCCAGACCACTGCGGGACAATTTTTGCATTTGATTATTGTCCTTATTTATGAGTCCAGTTTTATGCTCTGATTCAAGCTTGAGGCAAATATTATTAGATAAGATTGTATTCCATTTTCATTTAAAAACCACTGTTTTAAGTTCAAGATTTTTAAAATTTACTTTTGAAGAAAGATGCATGTTGATTTTTTTTCTTTTGAAATAGAGGCGAAATAAAATGAATTTAACTCTAATAAAATTTTTATAGAATATAATTAATTTATATAGGTATGAAAGTGTTAACTATGTTAATTATTTACTGAGTAATGGAATTATAAATGTTCAAATTAAATATGTTTGTCATAGGTTTTATGAATTAGCACAGCCAAAGGAATCAATTTTTACTTACTTAAATTTATCCACATATTGCTTTTTTATAACAATTGTTTTCATTGTTTTGTTTACATTATTTTAAACGTTAATTTACATGTTCAGTTATCACTTAATGTAATTAATTTTGTTTAATGAGCAGAAAATTAAAATTCTATGTTCTTTTTTAAGACTTTGAAGTTTTTATCTTTGTAAAACTGTCTATTATTTTAAAAACTGTATAATTCTTTCGAGTATTATTTGCCTCTCCATGACACAGGGATTTTATGTCACTGAAAATGGTAGATGGCCAAAGTATTAAGGTCCTGTGTTTGGGTCTCATCGCGTGGCTGTCGATCTAACTGCCTGGAGTTTTGGTAGGTTTTCTCCAGATGTATTGTGAATATGCATTAAAACCCCTTAAAAAGTCCTCCTACCAAGGCACCCCCCATCCTTGGCAGATCACCCTAGCGTAGTGTTACCATAATCACACAAACAATTTCAATAAAGTGTAAATGCATGTCCAAAGTGTCACATTTTCCTTCATGCTTTTTTTTTTTTTGTTTCTATTGGAGTAGTATTTAATAACAATTTACAATAAAATTTCTTTCCCATTATTGGCACAGTGGTTATGTCACTAAAAATGGTAGACAGACGAATTATGAAAGTCCTATGTTCGGGTCCCAGCGCACGGCTGTCGATCTAACGGTCTGGAGATTTGGTAGATTTTTCTCCAGATGTAACGTGAATACACATTAGAACCCCTTAGAAAGCCTTCCTATCAAGGCATCCCCCATCCTTAGCAGATCGCCCGAGCGTAAACATCTTTCCTGTTATATAGTTAACAGGTTATTTATGTGTTATATAAAATTACTTTTCTTGTGTATTTATACAGTATCATATGAAGTCATTTACTACTTGATAATTATTCGGCAAGAGGGACAATTTGCCAAGCATGTATCAGTTCAGTAAAAACACTCAAAATACTGGTGTTAAAAGATAAAGTAAATAAAACTTTGTGTAAAAAACACACATATAACGATACCAATTCACAGGTACGATCGTTTCAATCAAAAATTTTTCAGTCTTCATCAGTCTTTACACTACATTTCACCAAACAGTGGGAACTGGAAAATAAACAAAAGAAGCATGTTGCCGCATGGAAGAAAAGAAAAAGGCGAGAAACTAGAGATTAATGTTACCTTTGTTTTTGTTCTTTGGTTTGATGGTCTGTGTTCTTTTTTTGCTTATTTATTTAATTATTTTTGTTTGTCTTTTTCTTTATCCCCCACCTTCACCACTTTTTTTAATCTCTACAGTTTCTCGCCTTTTTCTTTTTTTACATGTGGCAACATGCTTTTGTTTATTTTTCAGATCCCACTGTTTGGTAAGACACAGTGTAAAGGCTGATGGAGACTGAAAAAAATTTCTGTCTAAACAATCATACCTGTGAATTGGTATTGTTTTATATATGTGTATTTTTATACTAAGTTTTCATTTACTTTATGAATCAAGCTAGTGTAAGCAATAAGCTATTTTCGTGTCAGCTTAGGAGACCTAACGTTGTATGTGACAGTGTGAAATGTGTGGCTTCTTGATTGCTGAAGACAAGTTTGAGTTTTGCATGCTGCACATTGCTTTTATTTTTCTTCTTTAGCATCATACCAATTTTTTTTTCCCTAGAATGTGATCAACACAGTTTGTTTTTTATGCCTAATGAGTGCTTGTACAATTTTGCTGTACATTTGAAAGAGCAACATTGTACTTGTACTTTTTCGGCTTGTAAAATAGGATCAAGAGTCATTTGTACAAGCTGCATGAGAAAAAAGAAATCAGTTCATATAAGAAAGTGCCGAAGAAAGATGAGAAGTATAATCCCTGTGTGTGAGTATGATGATCCATGAAATCAAATTTATAAATATATTGTATTGCATAAATAAAAAGATGAAACAGTTTCAATAAGTTTTTATTTATTAAAGTCTCTTAGAGAAATACTACAAACAAATTGGCTTGTGTAATGTTGTTGTCTTTATAAAATAAAAATATAAATACCCTAAAAGCACACACTGTTAATGGTACAGGGTGTCTACCACAAAAAGTAAGCTTGATTTCTTGACCATAACAAATACGAAACTAATATCAAAAATACATCGTGCCAGGGATGCAGAATATGTTCTATCCGGCGATCTACGATTGGAGGAAATTTTAGCCACCTGGGGAAATTTTGCAGAAAAATATACAACTGATTTTGATTTTAACAATGAATTAAAAAATTCTTTGAGTTTTTCTTTTCCCTGCCCATTTTTAAAGCGATTTTTTTTTTCAACTTTTTCACCGATCAGCCGTTTGCTTTCAGTTATCTTGGACCAATTGCTATTTAAAAAAAAGAAGATTTACCATTGATCGCCGTAAAAAGATTTGCAATGTAGCTTGTACATTGCAAATCTTTTTACATCTATGGTAACACAGAACTTATGGAAGTCTATAATATATCATAAAACTTTGGGGAAATTGAAGTTATTAGCTATGAAACATGGGGATCAGTGATAATTGTAATTGGAATCAAAGTTATTGTTTTTAAAAAAGAAAATGTGGAAAATAATCAAAACACTGAATTTAACAGGGAATGAAGGGATAAAAAAAAACTACTCTTAAATCCAACAATTTTAACCTTTTTTTGAGGAGGGAAGGTGGATAACTGATATACTTTTCTCAAGGTTTGAAGATACATACTTGCCAACTTTTGAAATTCCCAAGGTGTAAAACAACATGCAGTTGACATATTGAACTATTGTCAGTTCACTATACAACTATTTGGCAGACATCATTTTTGATGATTTCTGCTAAATAACATGTAAATGACATTTTAAATGAATTTTATAAATAGCAAATGAACAGTATTTTAAAGTTTTCTTATGAAATAAACACGTGAAAAACTTAAGTTTGTCTGTTTGCATAGTTTAAATAGTATAAAATAATAAAATTTACATAACACACTTAATATATATTTCTTAAACAAAAAAAAAGAAGCTACAGCGAACGGTTTTAATCCTCGCCTCAGGTCGGGAGGGAGAAGAGTGGACACTCAGCAGATGCCTACCTCCACACACACACCATTGTTAAGAGGATAAACAAATCAACTTCCTTTCTGCCAGGAAATTACTCGTGAATCAAAATACAAATTAAGGAAGTTAAGAAAAGATACATAAAATAATTTCTCTGACTGAACTTAGCAGAAAAAATTAGAAACTAAGAATTTGAATGAAATGGAAAAAACGTAGTTGAGTCGCAAATCGTGACCTAGTGCTTCATTTCTTGACTTTCGTGACCTTTTTCCCATTTCTTGACTTTTCCGTGACTTTCGTGACCTTTGCATGATGGTAGACACCCTGTGGTAAATAAATGATCTGTGATTATGTACAGCGGGGCTTCATTTGTGACCAGTCATCTAATGATGTTGCTATCAAGTCACAATGTGAAAGGCGATTCTTGCAATTATAAAGTGATAATGTCACAGTAATCATTTTGTGTCTTAAATCTCATTGGATGGTTGCTCATTTTAACAAGAAATTTTGATATCTCCCACCTCAGGAGAAAAAAAAAATTGTTATGCATTGGAAAGAGTGAACCTCTTAAGTTTTATGATATGTACTTTCCTAGCAAGGCTCCATAATTTTCAGCATTGCTGGGAGAGCATGTAGTAGGAAGCAGCTTAATAATTTTTTAAGCAGCACCAATAGTGATTCAAGTTACGAGCTGCCACTAAACAGAAGAAATACCTGATAAGTGGGGGTAAGCCTACTTGGCAATATTTGTTTGCTCGTGGAAGGCCCTCAGCTGCAATGCAACCTGGTGCCTCAATATTGACAAACTTACTACAAAGCAACTCAAAAAAAGAAAGAAAAATCCTTACAGTAATTTAATATAAATCTAAAAACATTTCTGTGAATTCCAGAACTTACTATACAGCAATTAAAATGATTGACAATCAGTGGTCCATTTTTAACCTAAAGTAACTGCAATGGATATTTGTGGCATAGCTACTCAAAAATCTTCAATCAGTCTATACACAAAATAAAACCATTTAATTAAACAAAAGCACTTACCTTAACTTTCACAGGCGTATCACTAATAGGTTATTTCATTTACAAACCATGAAAATTTTTTTATTTTCAACAAAATTCATTGCAGTACCAATTCACGATCAAGATTAATACATAACAACAGAAAATAAGATACTTTACGATCAGTGGCAGATCTAGAAAAGAATTCTGTATTCCCAATAGGTAAATGCTGCACCTAGAATCAGTTGGTTGGATAAAGCAGTCTTCTTTACGATGTGACTTCACAGCAAGAGCATCATCATTCATTTTTTATTTTTAAAAAGAACGGTAGCTTATATTTCCAGCAAAATAGCAAGTGTGAAGCAGAATTACATTTATATCTGCCCCACATGCCTGCTATTCAGCTAGTAAAAGCTCATATAGATACAAGAAATTAACCCATGCCTTTAAAAGAAATTCTATGGTATCATCCAAGTATTTGAGTATTACTATATAGACAGAAATAAACACCCAGGTGGTTTTGTGCACTATGTTAATTATAAACAAGGCAAATTATAATATTTTAAAATCTTTAGTACATGTAGCCAGTGGTGGGAAAAACTACTTTTTTTTGTAGCGCGCTACAACTACCGCTACTTTTCGAAAAATGTAGTTAACTACAACTACAACTACTTTTTGACAAATGTAGTTAGCTACACTACTTTTGAAATGTAGTCGCTACTTCGCTACTTTTCGCTACTTTTAGGAGACAAATTTTGCTAACAGATTCAATTTGCATTACATTCATATTTAAGGATATTTATATCCTAATTAGAGAAAACTATCGATATCTAAAGCCTTGGTTTTCTACTCGCGTCCAGCGTGATTAATGACCTCAGCGGGTGTCTCTCGCGTCCAAAGAACGCGTTTATTAAGAGGTGGTTTCCTTGTAGCGTTGAGCGCCGCAGATTTGGTAGACGCACGAAAGACCCCGGGCACCTTTTCGCCTTTAATTAGAAAAAACTATTGCTCTAATAAACAACTACCAGGCGAGTATTTGAGCAGGGGGAGGCGGCCCCCCTCCGAAAATGTAAAGCAATTATTAAAAAGGAGCTATTTTGAAACATTTCTTTTAACTTTAGAACAATAAAGTTTAAAATACCGAATCGTCCCCCTCCCCCCGAAATGGAAGCCTATATATACGCTACTGGCAACTACTGCTAATTATTGAAGTATTGCTGAAACTAATTAAGCTTTAATACCTCTATGATAAAAATAAATTGGGAAAGTGAGCTCTGAAAGCATGAGAAAAATCATGAGAACTAAAAAAGTTTTTAAAAATATAATAATAAAATGGATGTCTGAACGGGAAAAAAAGGCCCGTTTTGAGATCCCTTTCATGTTGTACAAACATTCTAGTTTCTTGAGCACAAATCAAAATTAATGAGTATAAAGGCCTTTTTTCATGACTTACCAAATTAGTGATTTATGACGAATGACCCGTGTGAACCATGTAATATTGTAACAGTTTTAATTGAAAACATCACATATGATATGCATATTATAAAATAATGAAAACAATTACTAATTAAATTCATGATATATCTATTTAAAACATTGCATTAAAAAAATCCTCTATATATGTTAAAGAAATTTTAAAAGTTATTATCATCAACACAACTTTTTCTTTGTGTTAGGTATAAAAGAATTTTATAGAATTATATTGTTATTTTAAGGCTAAGAGAGAGATAAGTCTCTAAGGATTTTACAAACTATTAATTATTAATAGAAATTCTCATATTTTCGTATTAAATTCTGAAAATTATTACACAAAAAACCTAATAATTTAAATATAATAGACACTTTAAAATTTTAACGAAAGAAAGCAGAATTTCAACATATTCATGGAAGACTGCCATGCCTCTAGTATAAAATAAAAACCACATAAATTTATTCAAAAACATGTTTATTAAATTTTAACAAGAGCTGGATCTCAAAATTGTTATCCGCCAAACATGATCGTCGAGGAGAAAATACGTCCGATGCAATCGAAAACAATCTTTGTACAGATGCACTGGACGGCACGCCAGTGTTAGTTTTTTTGAAGGCTTCTTTCATATACGTGTACGCCGAAAGCGAAGATACGGGTTTAATTGGCACTGACAAGAACCTTGTAAGTTCTTCCTCGTAACTATTTCGAGTGCATGCGAAAGAGAAATTAAAAAAACCAGAAAAGTCATCATCCATGGGCTGATCCTCGATACTGATATCTGAAGTTGTCGGAAACATATTCTGGAGGTATTCCTCCATCCATTTTTTTGGCTTCGGTCTTCCTCTCCTCCTCAATCCAGAATAGTTTGAATCTGGGATGGAAACAAGCTGAGAGAACAGTGACTAAATCTCATTTCCACCTGACAACTGAAGATTTTGCGCCCCCTCCTATTTTTTAAAAATGCAACTAGGTAGCTTTCATATACCATTTGGCGCCCCTTGGCCGATGCTGCGCCCGGGTACAGTTGACCTTCCTTGCTCCCCCGTAGCCAGGGACGGCCCGACACGGTAAGCAAGGCATCGGAGCGCCATATTCGAACTAAAAAACTAAGGAAAACTTAATCTGGAGCATAACACGGGGCTTCTTTACGTTTGCAGGGAGGCTCCACGTACCCTAGATCAGCTCTTGCACCTAGCTACGCCACACATTTAGCTATAAAAGCTTTCAGGGGTTAAAATGAGGCTTCAATAATATACGGACTGTCAAATATGCATGGTGCTCTGAAACTGATTGGCAAAAAGTTAAAGAGTGGTAAAGGTAAATAAGACGGTTATGAATCACGTAACAATGTAGGGTTTGATAAGTCGTCCTCGAGTACCTGTTAATAATTTATTTTTTCACAGAAAGTTCACTAAAATTCACTATTAACATGATTGATTACTACTGACATTGACTAAAAGATTTATTATTAAACAATTATTAACAGGTAAATGAAACCATTTCCGACATCCACAGTGCTATATTATTCTGAACAGCCTTGGTAGAGATGGCGCCCGGTGCGGTCGCACCGTTCGCTCTACCTTAGGACCGGATCTGAAAACTGTCACTACAAACGACGATCACTGTAATCGAGGTCAGCAATATTTTTAGCCCTTGAAATAATATCTTGGATGCATATGCTTATACTTTTTGTCCTTTTCAACAAACTCAAAAAAGATAAGGTTATCAACTCGTCAAAAAAAAAAAATAAATAAATAAATAAAATAAAAAAAAATCTGTACAATTTCTACATATTTACTTTCTTTTTTTCAGTTTCAGGTTCCACGAAAAATGTACTAATCAGTTTTTACACTTCTTTGAAACAAAAAACATTTCGAGTTGTAGAACATAATCACGTGATTAATTAATGTTTGAAAAGCTACAATACTGCAGAACTGTCATTACTCTTGTGGAAGTTGAACACACCACCAGGACACAAGGATAATAAAGAGTGCCCAAACTCAAAAAAGTGCACTGTAACGTCGAAAAATGACCAAACCTTAATTTAAATAAACTTAGTAAAACTAAGCATAAATAAAATTGTTGTTCAATGCATCGATCATAAGGAGGAGGCAAAGAGAAAATTAAAAATGTCGGTGACTCTTCCAGAAGCGGTCTCGATGCTTTCAAGAAAATTCCAGTGAGAAAACCGTAAGTTTTTCTCACGCTTCGTAGTTTTCCGTAGATGGTGAGTAATAGGATGGGGGGGGGGGGCTCGCTAATTGCGAGGACTGACTATATATCATGTCAGATTTGAAAGGATATCGCCTAAAAGGAAGTTCACGGAATACTGGACACTGAATGATTGCCAATCATCCTGGCAAGTGGACACTACACTGTATTTATGGGTGCAATAAAAAAAAAAGATCAAAGAAAATTAATGATGTTACAAAAGCATACAATTTACAGATATGTAAAATTCCTTTTCGAAAGCAAAACATACTCATTTTTATGTTGATTTATGTTGCAAACACGCAATAGCGTCAAAAATATGCAGACCCTGATCAGACATAGAAGGGGCCCCGGGGCAAAAAAAAAAAGGTTGTTTTGGGCCCCAATACTATTACAGACATTTTAACTTATTTGTGATTGTTTTCTATTTTCCCAGCATAAAAATAAAACATTTCAAAAAAATTCTAAAATTAAATTAAAAATTACCCATGTATTTATACTCATTTAGAACAAGACTATGCATTTAAAATTGATTTTAATATTTTTTTAATCCATTTGTATTATTAGCGTATGTGTGCGCTGAGTTCCACTTGCCAGAAAATTTTCTTTTCTTCATCATAATATTTAAAAAAATGCTAACTAATGGATATTTTGTGATAAGTACATATGGCCATAAATTTTCAATAACGCCTTTAATTTCTATTTTATTGATCTAGTCTTAGAAACCATTATCATTGTGTTAGAAGAAGAACAGAAAATAAGTCTCGAAGCCTTTTTATTGTTACACAATTATGATATAGATAAAGGAAATTTAGCTTAATAAAAATTATTATTGCAGCATATATAAATTTAATATACAATAAATGGAGAGATTTGCGAGGCCTTTATTTTTCAGGGGCTCACGGGCCCACACGCCCGTGTGATAATGAGACTCTCGCGGCCCCATCAAAATAACCTCTGTTCAACTTTGGACCTCTCTCTTTCCTTCCTTTTTTGTCCTCTTTATGTCAGATTGGTGATTCTACAAATAATACTGAGAACGATAAAAAGAAAAAAGATGCACAATGTCAGGCTTCCGCTTCAGGCAAAGCAAACCCCCTCCCCCCCCCTCGTGTGCGTGTGTCCCCTGGGAGGAGGGGGGGGCGGGGGAGAGATTGGGTGTCTTTCAAGCATCAGTTTCAGTTATGCTTGGAGTCAGAAGAGAGAGAAATTGCACCACGGGATCAATCGCCGGAAATGATGACACGGCAAAAGTAGCTTCCAAAATTCGCTACAAACTACTGTTTTTTTGTAGCGCGCTACACGATACACTACTTTTTAAAAAAAGTAGCGCGCTACACTACAAACTACAAAAAAAAGTAGCGGCTACTGTAGTTTCGCTACAAGTAGCGCGCTACTCCCCAGCCCTGCATGTAGCACATTTTGTAAAGCATGCATAACTTAAAACATAGTTAACATTAAGATGTACACAGAAAATAAACACTGTAAACTGATGAACATTGGGCATTTTAACATGTACTAATTAGATACGACAACTTATAATAGTATATTTGAAGTACTAATATAGTAAACGTAAAGAATCTAAATTAAAAACAAAGAAATCGTATGAATAAAAAAAATACTGTGTAACCTGTATTAATCAGAAGTAATAGAAAGATATGAGTTAATGTATTACAAAAGTAGAGTATGATCAATAATACATAAAGACGTAAGATAACGAAACTTTAAACGTACTTACAACGAAACAGTAGCATAAGCATCCCAACTCTAACGAAAACAAATACCCGTAACTCGAATTAGATATCCATAAAGTCACCGAGCACATAATCCTTCAAAAGCAAATTTCTTCTTTAATCTGTATACATTTGTATTTGTACAAAAGATTAGCATTTTTACAAACTAACTACTAAGATCAGCTATTTGTGCTGGCGAAAATGCATGGCCAAACTAGCAAAGACAATTTCGCCAAATTTGGTACGCCGCTTGGAGACCTGGAAGGATTGACATCATTCCCTCTGCGGTGCTGCGCGGCTTCGTATTGGATGATCAACTGATCCCTATGTGTTTCCAACGTCTAGTAGAAAAACCGAGTATTCGGTTCGGCCGAATACTTAAATATTCGGCAACCGAATAGTAAACAAATTTAAGTATTTACCAATCGGTAAACAAATACATATTTTTTCATGAATAATAATGAATGAAAGATACAGCATTCAATTAAAACCACCTCTTTACAAAACTAAAATCAATTAAAGCAGCCCCTTTACAAAAATGCAGTCAATTAAAGCAGCCCTTCATTGGCATTTTACCTTACTTTTTAATCTGTTTTTTTCAGATATTTTAGCAGAAGTGTCTTATTAAAAACTGGTATGAAAACTCACAAAAATAAGTGTTTAAACTTACAAAATAAGTTTTCACAAAAATGGGACACTAGAAAAAATTCCTGGATCAAACCCTGAGATAGCATGTCTGCACATTGTTTTAGCAAGTATTGATGCTATTCTTAACTTAGTCAATTTAAACCATAGCAATCAATTTACATACTTTGGATTAAGTAATAAATAACAAATTTATATGTAGGTAATCTGGAAAGCTGTTATGCTAAGCTTTTGCAAAAATTTGAACTTAGTGTTGCTTTTAGTTCAACGTTGTTTGTATTAAGAAAATATAAATATATTTACATACTGTTGCACTACAAGTTTTAGCTTTGCAGGACAATCCGTGTTCTTGACCTGTCGTAAACATTTCCCACGATAGCGTGCATCGGTGTTGTGCTGACACCCGAAATCTTTTCTATAGATTAAACGTTTCCCAGCACATTTGTGAGTTCTGGCCGCTCTCCAAACAGTTTTGCTGGAGCTTATAAAAGCATCGATCCACTCCTGTAATATAGATAAAGAAAACTTATTAAAATGTGCGTAAATATTGTATCAATTTGATTATAGTGAAATGACAGTGGTGTATAAAAAGTAGGAAACCACGTGGTTTACACTTAACGGTCCAAAAAATGAAAAAGTAGGAAACCGCGTGGTTTACACTAAACAATACACGCATAAAAAAATAAACTTCGCGATTCTATGGAAAGATAAAACGCATAAAGCAGAAACATCGAAATAAAAGATGTAAAAGTAAAGTGTATACAAGCCATAGCCGTCTTTTCATCCCTAACTTCAGAAATACGTAGATCATTCTGAAGTATACCGGACTGATTGACATCCCTATTAATTACTTTATACGTATACCCGTTTGGTAATTTTAGGGCAGTTATTTCATCCATTGCGAAAAAAAACAATACAATATAATGTCTCAACTCGAAGCAAATGGCAAACACGTACGACAACGACTCAAAGCAAATGGCAAATAACCACACAAGCACAACGCCAACGCCAAATCGTTTGTGCGCCAAGGGTTGCCGAGATCTTGTCGAACTTTGGACTTTCCACCAATCAGAAGACTCGCCTCCAAAAACACTATGTGGGTATTGTGAATATGCGATCCATTGGGCAGAAAGAAGTGGATCCGGACAAAGATGAGGATGAGCAAATGGAGAGTATCCGAACAGAGATGATCGAAAGGAAAGATCCCAGCCAGACATAACAGAAATAAGCAATAAGACTGATTTCAGAAAGCATAAACAACGTCGGTGTGCGGAAAAAACGCTCACATGATTAATTTTTACTAAATATTGGACATAAACATTCTTTGTTTTGTAATATACACGAGAAAGGTAACTGGATCTTAAATCCAAAATTCTTTTGTTTTGGAGTAAAGGGGTAAATTTTCAGTTCAGCAGGTCTGGGAATGGTACCTCTTAGAACGCTATTGTTATTAGGTTTCCTAAGCATATAACATATGGACCATAGGAAAAGCGTCGGGAGGGGGGCACAGGGTGTCACGTGCCCCCCTCCCCCCTTACAAATAGAAATTTTGATTCGAATTTCAAAATAAAATGTTAAATAAACATTTGCTTGAAATTTTAAAAATAACTTTCCTTTTCTGCTCTTACATTCGATATGTGCCCCCCTCAAATCTTTCTTGTGCCCCTCCAAAATTTCAGTAGGTCCGGGAGCAGTGATAAGCCCTCCTTAGGAAGTTATTGTTATATTATTAGGTATTGTTATAAGCGTATGGTACATATGAACCATAGCATTATAGTCGGGGGGAGGTGCACAGGGTTTACGTGTCCCGCTGCCCCCCCCCCAACTTACTCTCAAAATCTTTTAAACAAACATTTGTTTCAAAATTTAAAAGAAACTTCCATTTTCTGCTCTTAAATTAAATATGTGCCCTCCCCCCCAAAAAAAAAATCTTTCATGTGTTCCCAGGGGCGTAGCCAAGGGGGGGTTAGGGGGGTCATAACCCCCCCATGAGGAATTTTTTGCCATACAAAATGTATATTCTTCACTACATTGTCACACCCACGTATACATATATATGAGTTGTAGTAGTCGTAACCCCCCCCCCATGAAAAATTTCTGGCTACGCCCCTGTGTGTTCCTCCAAGATTTCAGTAGGTCTGTGAGCGGTGATAAGCCTTCCGCCTTCCTTAGAAAGCTCTTGTTATTAGGTTTTCGTAAGAATGTAATACATATGAGCCATAGGTGTAAATCGGGGGGACAGAGAGGGGCACGTGTCCCCCTCTCCCCCCCCCAACTTCGTCGCAGAATCTTTTCATTTTAAAAATTTGTTTGACGCGTTGTTTTATCCGCTCCACTTAAAAATGCGAAACTCCAGTCTGCGTCTTTACAATATATTTTTAAAAAATTGTCCACTCTCAGTAACATTCTATCTGATCTAATCTTCGGGTTTTGTGTGTTGAAATTATGTCTTTTTTACAAATAAGCCTGATTAGGGGCCGAATGCCTCATACGAAAAGCGAGCATAGCGAGTCTGGGGGCCTTTGCCCCTAGTAATATTACATTAGTACAAAAATATTGTTGCTATAATTCTTATTAGAACCGTGTCGCTTGAGATAGGTATACCTAAAACAACGGTATGGGTCAAATTGACCCAACTTGTAAAATTCACGTTGCAATGAAAATAACGTAATGGTAAGATATTATACCATTTATTATATCATTACTGCTCATTTTAGGAATGATAATGACATTTATTTAATTTGAACCTCGGATTCCAGACTCAAGGGAAGTTTTGGGTCAAAATGTCCCATTCCGCGATATCAGGTATACATATTAAAAACAAAAAACTGATAAAAGTTACGAACTTAATTTTTTTACAGATGATTAATAATATAAAGTTAGGAAAAGTCACGATTTTTTTTTAAAATCCATTCGTAACTTTCTGAAAAAAACAGAATCAAATCTGGTTTTGGGTCAAAATGACCCATCCCACAGTTCTAGTGTTAAGGAATTTGAGGACACCTAATTATTAAAACTACATTAATTGGCAACCCAAAATTAATAAATAAGTAATGGAATTCTGTACTTACATGTTGTTCCACATCGCCATTTTGATTCTAAATTAAGGTTCCCACATAAATATAAAAAATCTTCATAAACCTTTTTTGTGAGCCAAAAAAGTGCACACACAAATGCTGCTGGTTTTAAATTTACAGCTAATAATTGCTCAAGTTTCAACATTCCCAAAAGAATTAGATGAAAACTAAAGTGAACAAATATTAGCGATGAACACACCAATTAAGGAATTTGAGGACACCTAATTATTAAAACTACATTAATTGGTAACCCAAAATTAATAAATAAGTAATGGAATTCTGTACTTACATGTTGTTCCACATCCCCATTTTGATTCTGAATTAAGGTTGCCACATAAATGTAAAAAATCTTCGTAAACCTATTTTGTGAGCCAAAAAAGTGCACACACAAATGCTGCTGGTTTTAAATTTACAGCTACACTGTGCAGGCACTCATTAGGCATTAAGAAAGAAAATTATTGATTAAACAAAAATGTTAATCAGAAAAAAACATTTTTAAACATAAAATATATATTAATAATCCAATGACATTAGCAAGCGAAGAAAGATAATTATGTATTTCACCTCCATGTACTTTCAAACAAAATTCTGACTATGTAGATACAGTTGTACATCATCACCTAGATGCATCGAAAGCCTCAATTAAAAAATAATTATTATTCAAAAAAGTTACCCCCACTAATTTAATTTCCAAGCAATTATTAATTTATTCAATATAGTAGAAAAAGTACATAGTACAGGCATAAATTTGATTATCTATAACCCTTGGTATAGTCGAGGTCAGGCGAGGTTAATATGCACCTGTCACAACTTATTTCTGTCCGGATTTAAAATATTGAGTTGCCAAGCATGTATTTAAGGCATCCAGTGTTTGAATGAATCCTTCAAGAATTTTTATAATCAAACTTTATCTTTCAAAAATTCAGGAGCGTAGAAACTCAATAAGTTTGGGGGGGGGGGGGGGAGGAAGGCTCAGTATGTTACGATCGGTTCCAGATTACCCTATAAGTTGCATAAATATTTCGGTCATACACTGTACACCGGATTTAAATACTTTATCCAGAAAACCCAGTCTATTATTTACATTTACGAAATAAATATGTAGATTACAAACAAGTACAAATCATTTATAAAAACATCTACATATTTAGACAGAATTAAGTATCAGAACTTCATTTTAATTAGAATATGTAATTGTAAACAAGAGTATAAAATGAAATTTACACTGATTTTAGCATGTTTAACGAAGTAAATAATACATTTTAGAAAAATAATGTGTGCAGATATTATTAGGGTGAAAACTTACTTGTTTTCTAGATCGTTTATAAAATATTTATTCAAAACGCAAAGCTTTATTGTCCAAATACTGTTTACAGAGCTTACACAACGTTAAAAACAACACTCGGCGCCATATTTAAGTCCGGCGTAAACTGATTTAAGCTAGCTCCCGAGCTGGCTTAAATCTACGACCCGCTCGCGCTCGTCTTTGGACTTAAATGTTACATCTGAATACGACTTACGCCAGTGTCTTAAAGTTACGCCCGATTTCGGGCGTAAGTGTTACATCTGAAACTGCCTAAGAGAATTTTGCACATTCCTCCTCTGCTTGGAAGAGGAGTAAAGATGCGCAGAACTGAATGCGCAATGCTCTCGCTGTGTTTACTCTTCGGAGGAGCAGCTCACGGGCTAGCCGCAAGTCATATACTTCCGCTCGTTTATTACGGACCCCATTAATTACACGAGAGGCTGGGCATAGCGGATTAAATTGCTCTCTGGCGATTTGGCGTGCAGTCAGACTCCTTTGGCAAGAGTCGTTTCTCCCGCTGTTATACACTCCACGCTAGGGGTTGCCGCCCGCACCGCAAGTTGATCCGCGAAAAACAGCAATATATATATATATATATATATATATATATATTTTTTGTTTTGTTGATTAATTGTTCTAAATATATATTTTAATGCATTTAAAATTTTAGATTTGAAGGTAATATGTTACGGAAATAAAAAAGAAACAGTGGACAGTTAAAAAGCAATCATCATTTGGCTTTTGTATGAAATTTACATACGATTAGAAAAAACCCTTCTTTAAATGTTTAGTCCGGGGTTTTAGCAATTAATAGATATGGATTATAGATGCAGATAAACTCTTCGGGTTTAAACCTATATGTTCCCATGGATGCAGATTGAAGCGAGGACGAAAATTGCATTACTGATTCTTGTAGGATACTGAAAGATTAATATGGGCTAGCAATAATGTGTGTAACAACAAAGAATAATAACCGCTCGTCTTTGTAACGGTAAGAAAGTAAATGTTAAACTTTGTGTAAAGTTCATTTACATATAATCTATATTTATAAAATGCTAAATTCTTTTAATCAAGCACAAACTACTAATTCAATGAAAGATAAAAAACTAATTCGTATTCAAGAATGATTTTTTAAGACTTTCTTTGGACCATTTTGTTTCAGTGAAAAATTAATAAGGTAAATAGCTAAAAACTTAAAATTAAATGAGAAAGCAAATTCTTGATAATTTTTTTACTGTTGACTTTGTTTTAAACCGCAAAAGATTTCTTATGAAATAACTTCAATTTACAAAACAAGTCAATCTTCTATATAGTATAAACTTAGTTCGTCTGAGGGTGCGGGTGGGAGCCAGAGGCGCAGAAAGCCAATTCGGGGCCCCGGGGATAAAATCTTTGGGGTCACTTTGCTATCCAGAAATTCTTTTGATGTCGTATTAGATCAATCATTTATTCCTTATTAAAATTATTAATCATTTAAAGAAATTTTAAATTAGTAGTAATTGGAAAATAATTAATAGAATTAAAATTATTAATTTAAAAGAGTATTATACTTTAATAAACATCCATGCTCTAAATAATACTAACATTTTATTTTGAAGGTTTTGTCACCTCCATAGAGCAACTGTATTTAAAACGTTAACATTTTTGCATGGCATGTTTCCTCAGTATTGAAAAAATTAATATTTTTATTCATACTTCCATGCAAGCAGGCAGCCAAAAAATTTTAGAAGGTCAAAAAAGTGGAAATTTCAAAATTTCTTATAGAAAGTCTTGATCTTTTTTGTTAAGGAAAATTCAAAATTTCGGAGGTTGGGTGGGCCCATAGTCTCTCCTCTCTGGCTATACCCTTCCTTCCACTATTTAACAATGTGTTTCGGAAAAAAAAATTATTTCTTGCTAAATAAATCTTTTCTGCTTTTAGTCATGGCAAACCGTTGAATAACACCGTCAATGTCTACTTTTCTTGCAAAAGAAGACTCAATCACAAACATTCCTCGTTTTTGTCAAGTTGGTGGTTTATGCTCTAGCTGGCTTTTTGTAATTTCATTCAAAAATTAATTTGAAACATCCGGAGACATAATCTGGATTTTTAATTTTTTTTTTTTTTTTTTACAAAATTGACAACACACAATTAAGTATCATATGAACAGCAAAAGCGGGGCCCCTTCACAAGCTGAGGCCCTGGGGATTTTTCCCCTGCTCCCCCTCCCTCTCTGCGCCACTGGTGGGAGCACGTCACGTACCCTTGTGCCCTCCCTGTAGATCTGTGATGGAGGGGGCATCACCTGAGCTTTTGACTGTTTTTAAATAATCGGAAAAATGAGAAACTCAATCATTTGAAATTATGAAATATAATTGATGCAGATCCCATATATTGCATTATAATTTTTTTAATTTTTTTGTCTTAATTATCTGTTCTTTTAAAATTCATTCGTTCTTATTTCTTGTATGTTTCTTTTTAAACAAACAAAATCCTAAATTATCCTATACAGTATCTTAATGTTAGCAATTCTGAGGTCGTTCTATTCTAATCGAAAATATCGAAAATTCCCACAGCTAGGTTTAGAGGATGGAGAACCGATATTTTAAACACACTTTTCTAATGAATATTTTTTGCTTGTAATTTTTTTAAAAGCACACTTCATGTAATACACAAATGAAAATAGATGTAGTTTACATGCAAATGAACTTTACAAGTCATAACCTACAGGCTCTCTACTTTACAATGTTTAAATTAGGATAGTTAGGATGTTTAAATTGACTAGTCCCCTTATGCGTCCAGCGTTGCTTCCTAACTTTAGTCTTTCAATGCTAAAGTGCGGAAGCAATGCAATTATTTGAAATGAAAAATTGATGAAACATAACTGATGCAGATCCCATAAATTGCATCAATCCATAATCACCCTACAGGCCTCAGAGTAAGGCAACGTTGAGCGCTCTGTTTATAAATCGAAAAGAGCAGAAAAACTATTTCGTTTGCATAGATCAGCCTTTCTTAAAATGTGTTCCAATTTTAAAGTTTAATATCTCTTAAAAATCACTTATCAACACCAATCAAAACATTGTCTATGTATAAAGACAAGAAAAAAAAAAAAAAAAAAAATTGAACGGTGAAATCTGGAAATTTCTTGTATTGTCAATGACATAAGTAAAACATTAAGAAAAAATAAAAAGATAACAAGAAAACTGTAAATAGCTGCCAGATAAAATTTCATGCGGGCGGCAACCCCTAGCGTGCAGTGTGTAACAGCGGGAGCACGGAGGTACAGATAAGGAGAACAAACGCCATGTTATCAAACTAGCCCAGCTTCAGTTGAAGATGGCCGTAGGATATAGTGGTGTGTCGTTCCGACCGGAACGGGTCCGGAGGACCGGATCTGACTGTGGAACGGGTCCGGAGCGGATCCATCTCTAAAAATGGACCCGGTCCGGATCCGGATCCGCTCCTTTCGGTCATTTGGATCCGGACCCGTTCGTTTCGTTCATCTGGCTCCGAAATCAGTCATTTCGGTCCGGACCCGGTCCTTTCGTTCATCTGGTTTCGAAATCAGTCATTTCTGTCCGGATCCATTCATTTCGGTCATTCGGTTCCGAAGTCGGTCCTCTCTGTCCGGTTCCGGAGCCGTTTCCCTCTTGCTGAAATCAGTAAGCTGAGGATGAAGCATGCTTCGCCATTCGAGTGAAAAAGGCGTTAGGAGAATTACACGGCGGGGGGGGGGGGGGTGAATATAAGAGGCACCTGGAGTTTCATGCCGGGGGCGGTTGACATTCCAAACGATAAAGGAGATCGATGGTCATTCAATTTTAGTGAGATGAGATAAGAACTTTTAGAAGGAAACTGGGGATAAATTGCTTTTGAGAATGTCGACATTGGATGTAGGTACTGGAGAAGCGATGCGATATTTCTTTATTGATTTGTGAGTCGAATTCAATGTGGTTACGGGAGGTTATTTTATCATTTTACTTAATAGGGATGGAGTTTTTAATAGTTAGGATTAGATTTTTCTCACAGTTTTTTGGGGTTAGCTGATCATCTATAATTTGCCAGGTGTGGGAAAAAAAACGCGAATGGTAAAAACGCCCAAATGATTAATTTTTACTAAAAATTGGACACAAACTTTCTTTGATTTGTAATGTACACGAGGAATATATTTAATTGGATCTTACGCAAAATTTCTTTTATTTTGCGGTAAAGGGGTAAACTTTCATGTTTAGTAGATCTGGGAGTGAGAAAGCTATTGTTATTAGGGTTTCCTAAGCACGTAAATAATATGAACCATAGGGGAAGCGTCGGGAGGGGGGCACAAGGGGTCACGTACCCTCCCTTGCGCCCCCCCCCTCAAAATTCGTCTCTAAAATTTTTTAAATAAAAATTTGATTGAATATTTTAAAAAACTTCCTTTTCTGCTCTTAAATCCGATATGTGCCCCCCCCCACCACCACCACCGGCAAACCTTTCCTGTGCCCCTCCAAATTTTCAGTAGGTCTGGAAGCAATGATAACTCTTCCTTACTGTTAGAATTAGGTTTTCGTAAGCGTATAATACATATTATTCATAGCAGTAGTTTCGGGGGGAGGTGCAGGGGGACCTTCCCCCCCCCCCAACTTCGTTTCAGACTCTTTTAAACAATCTTTTAAAGCAATGTTATTAGGTCTTCTTAATAAATAAGTTTTCAAATACGAATAAAATATGTAATTATCAGTAATGACAAAAAAAAAAAAAAATCCTTTCCCAGATAAGAGAAGAATGGGATATGTCTTACTACATACAAGCATGCATCTCAAGAATGAATGCAGGTTCAGGAAACCATCCTGTATTGTATTAGTTGCTGCATTACTTTAGTAATGAGAAATATAAAACTAATTCATTATAAACTGTTTGTGTGGGATTTAACCCTTTAACGCGCAGTGTATCCGCTCCGGGAACGCCAAACTCTGACGTTTTGACTGTTGCCAGTCACGAAGAATAGATTTGATTTCTATAAAAATAGTGGCGGGTGACATAGCTCCACGAGAATCCTTTACTTTTTAGCACGTCATTTCCCGTACAAAAATTGTCACGATTATTTTTAACAGCCAGCTCGAGCCGTTGCCATCGCTCGAGCACAGCCAGCTGCGTCAAAAAAGGGGTCTCTAGATCTGTGGCACGCGATGAACGTTTCGATCGTCCGCCATCTTGCTGGTAGTTAAGTCGAGCGATGGCAACGGCTGCCCTTTTTTCAGCATTGGGAAAGGGTTGCGCCTCAAAGGGTTAATATCAGATATATTTATTCTAGATTTTTTAAAGTAAAAAAAAAAAATATATATATATATATATATATATATATAAAGAAAAAATGAATAACTATAAAGAAAATTATTAAATAAATAGTAGTTCTCTGCAGTAAGTTGGCCTGCAAAGGGTTTACTGACTTATATTCTAACTAGAAAATATAACTATGACTTAAAAAACAAAGGTTAAAAAAAATTTAATTCTTAAATTTAAAAAGTAATTGAAAACAGCCAATCAAAAACAACATAGTTTTCAAGTGAACAATAATATACTTTTATCTATGGTCATAAAACGAATTAGGAGCCTTTTACAAACGCCAGCAGAAAAAGATAGTACTGCATTAAAGTTGAAGTTATTTTTACATTTTAATTAATTAATTAATTATTATTTTGTAATGAAAGTTTTCTTTTAGACTTAAATTATTCTGTTTTGAAATAAACTATAAAATTTAAATCCAAAAGTGTTATACTATAAAAAAAATTTTAATAACCCCCCCCCCCCACAAAAAAAACCCCTCAAAACCCCAAATACCCAATAAAACCCACCTGGGATGGTTTTTATATTAAAAAAAAACCGGGTTTTTTAAAACCCTGGGGAATGGGGGTGTCACCCCCCCCCCGCCCATGAGGAATTTTTTGCCATACAAAATGTATATTCTTCACTCCGTTATCACACACACATATTCATGTATGTGTTTTTCAGAGTTGGGCAGTATCGCTAATACATCTATTTTCAAAATACATTTGCATCTTGTATATTTCGTATTTTCACTTGTAAAAAACAAAGTATTTTGAGAATGTATTTTAAAATATATTTTCATTGTATTTTGTATTTTCAAAATACAAAAAAAAAAACCATTTTATATTCTGACATTAAATTAATCGTAACACCACAGATTGCTCAGATAGCATGTGCAAATGAAAATCATAAAATCGCTGACTTATCGCTGACTTTCACCCCCCCCCCCCACCTCTCTTGATGCAATTTATGAGTCGCACCAGAATTACACGCAGTATTGTTACTGAAGAAGTGTTAGGATCTCTTGTGATCTTTAAATTTAACTAAACAGGAAAGGGAGAAAAGCCTTTTATACTCCTGTTTCAAAACACAAACAGTATATTTGTCTAGGAATGTTTCTAAATTCCCACTGTATATGAAACCAAAAGTTGTACAAATATTTTTAGGTAGTATTTATTAGATTCTTTAAGGGAATTTTCGAAATGTGTTGCGAAGTTCTAGAAAAATAAGGCTGCCAGTATTTCTATAGTAGTATAATGGATTCTTGGTCATTGTGATTAAGAGACAAAGATACACGAAGGCTGTCAGCCGTAGGGGGGATGCCTTGGGTGGGGAACTTAAGGGGTTATAAGGCGCATTCGCGTTACATATGGAGTGAACACACACCACATTCTAGATCATTAGAGCGACAGCTTCCCGTAATAGGATGGGGTGAATCAAATTTTCATTCTAGATGATTTTGAAACTTTTTGCGCAAATCTTAATTAAAAATGTTTCCAAATTTTGTCTGTAGATGGAAATGAAAATGTTAAGGAGTAGTGTCAATTATGGAAGCTGAAAATTTAGAAAATATGCAGAATATTTAAATACAGTGGAACCCCGATCTATCGTTCCCGCATTCATCGTTTTCCCGTATTGATCGTTTTATTTCTATGGCCCCTGCACAAACTGTATTCAAATAACGTTAACAAAACCCGCATATATCGTTCGTCAAAAATTCACTTTCCCGCGTTCATCGTTGTAAAATGTTTCTTCTGACCGAAATGAAATTGAAGATCAAGGGGATCAATATGACTTACAAATCTAATTACTTCCTGGTATGATATCTTGGGTTGATGATGGTATAGGCGAAGAGTTCTTACATCCAGCAGGGATGAGTATGGTGTGAAATGTAGGGATTATATTTCCATTGACTTAGAAATAGCAACGTGCGGTATCCTAAGCATGGAAGAAATATGACGCAAAAAATGAAAATAACCGCGAAGAAGCTGAGAATAATATTCATGCTGATGAGACAGAGCCAACACTAGTGCCTAGTTTATCCTACGCAATAACGGTATTTGAAATTGTATGACTTTTATATACAAACATGAATACACATAAAAAGACACAAAAAAAAAATTGTAAATCTTGAAAATTTTGTTTAATTAAAAGATTATTAAAAAAACTAGGGTAAAATTACTGATTTTTTAAAAATAAGTATATCACTTAATTTCTACACAATTTCAATTTGTTTCTTTTAGAGCTTGGTAACAAATTTAGTATTTTTGATATACTCAATACATTGTGTGTATTCATAAATTCTTGTTTTCTTCGTATTTTGACTTTAACCCGCATTCGTCGTTTTCCCGCATACAAAATTTTGTTTAATTAAAAGATTAATAAAAAAAACTAGGGTAAAATTACTGATTTTTTAAAAATAAGTATCACTTAATTTCTACACAATTTCAATTTGTTTCTTTTATTGCTTGGTAACAAATTTAGTATTTTTGATATACTCTATACATTGTGTGTATTCATAAATTCTTGTTTTCTTCGTATTTTGACTTTAACCCGCATTCGTCGTTTTCCCGCATGCATAGTTTTTTACTACGCACCCCTTGAAAAACGATAGATCGAGGTTCTACTGTATACGATAAATTCTAAAACTTACTGAAAGACAAAACTTTAATTTTTTTAGGTTGTGATTTAGCTGAAACCAATAAGTAATAAATATTATACGTAGAGGTTTATTTTAGGCACTGAGACTTTTGGAAATTAAAGTTTTTATAAACGATTTTGAAACAAACGACTATTCGTTGTTCCCATTCTGAAATTGTATATTTTCATTGCGTTTTGAGTATTAATGCAATTTCTCAGAAATGGTCTGTTTCGGATCTTATTGCTATAAAGGTAAAATTTTGAAAGGCAACGTTTTAAAAAAACAAACAGCACCTCTTCCTTAACACAACTTTTGAAATTGCTTTTGTTATTCTTGTTAAAATGTATTTAAGTAAAATAAACTGAGATCTTTGGTGGAAAATTTAGCTTCTTCCCAATTAAAATGCTTTAAAAATTGTACTTCTATTTTGTATGTATTTTGCATATCTTAATTCAAGAAGTATTTTGTGTTTTGTATTTTAATGTTTGAATGAATGCATTTTGTACTTTGTACCGAAAAGGCAAGTAGCAATAGTCGGCAAGTAGGCAAGTAGCAATAGTCGTACACTGGCAAGTAGCAATAGTCGTACCCCCTCCCCCCTAAAAAATTTCTGGCTACGCCACTGCTACAGGCTGTCATAATTTGAGGCAAATTATGACTGCCTGTAGCAGTGTAGAGCCATATTGAAAAGTATATTTATCGGAAAGAAGTAAAAGGGATTTTGGAAGCGAGTTTTATTCCTTACTTTTCAATAATAATTAATCTGAAACAATGTATTTAAGCTGATTGAAATTTTTGAAAAAAGGATTTTGAAAAAATTTAAAGGAAAGAATAATGTATTAACGTTCTTTTTATTTGTATATTTAGTGTTAAGTTAATGTATATAAATATTTAAAAAAATTTAAAATGACATATTTACTATAAAATTAAAATTACTTTCATATACGTTCAAATTCCAAGAGTGATAATTATTAAATGAAATTACCGTGTTTATTCGTGTAATAGTCGCACTTTTTTGCCAATTATTCATGGTGAAAAGCTAGGTGCAACTATTATGCGGTGAAATCTACTACATAATATTCTCGAATGCTAAAACACATTACTGGTATTATAATAAAGTTACTAACTAACAAATGTGCCTACATTATCCGCGGCGTATTAAATAATCTCTTCGTCACGTCAGTAGCACACAAAAAAAGAGGCATTTATCTTTTTATAGTAATATTTGTATAGACATAAATGAAGGGGTCAAACGTGACAGTGACTTTCATGCGGGGAAAATATTTTGACGATTTCCCCTGCTTCAAAACGGGGGTTCGATTATCAAGTGTATGTGGATTATGGCAACGCTACACTAGGGCGCTCTGCCAAGGGGGGATGCCTTGGAAGGAGGACTTTCTAAGGGGTTCTAATGAGTATTCACGTTACATCTGGAGAAAACCTACCAAAACTCCAAACAGTTAGATCGACAGCCGCGCGATGGGACCCGAACCCGGGACCTTCACACTTCGGCCATCTACCATTTTCAGTGGCATAACCACTGTGCCAACGACTATTAAGTGAGGGCGACATTACGCGAGTAAATACGGTTTAGATTTAATGTTAAAATGTTTGTCTTTTTCAATACCTATTTAAGTATTTTAAACTTTTGCTTACAGAAATTTAGATTTCTTTTTCACATTGCCAGCATCTCTTCCCACCTTTTCTGTTAATGTAATAGAATTTATTAGCCTGTTAGTTAAAATGTGCGTAATAGGCTAATAGGCATATTCATAGAGACAGTCAAAAGCAATGAGTTAGTATTTATATCCTTCGGGAGGTAGTGACTTCTTTGGAAGACTTGCTAAAAACCTCTTTGTAATGTGTATTCACATTAAATCTGGAGAAAATCGCCCAAAACTCCAATCGTTAGATCGACAGGCCAACACTGGATCTTCAAACTTAGCCATCTACCTAGTTCAGTGTCTCATTAATCGGCGATGACGGAGAGTCAGTTAGAATTTATAAAGTGAGCTGAAGTTCTGCTGATTCAGAAGAAAAATTAATGTTTTATTATACATATTTTTATAAATTAAAGAGATGATTGAATCGAAACTGTTCTAATATTGTTTTCCTTGTATAGAACTCACTGTAAATTAAAATAAAAGTTTCAAACTTGAAAAAAAAGTTTAATATGATATATTTGAATAATTTATCATTGTTTAGGAGGGAAAAAAGGATGATTAAATAGGAGGAGGAAATAAAATAATATGAAATAGAATTTTTTTTAATGGAACATTTATGATGTACGTGTTTCGCTATTTGAATGTTCTGTCCATATAAGCAAAGATTAATTGGTACATTTATTGCAAAAATATTAATACTAGGATGCATCTTTTATAAATAGAATAATTGCTACATTAACAAATTTATGTAATTTATAATATTTAAAAAAATATATTTACATGAAGGAATTTTGTGTGCATTAAAATTTTTGCATATGCTTTCCTATATATAAATATGTATATAATTCTTAAATTATACAGTATTTTGAAACAGCTGATCTGCTACAAGTACAGGAATTGCGATTTTCAACTGATTATAGTGGGAGTGGGAACAACAGACCCCCTCTTGCGTTGCTCTTGCCCACCCAGAACTACCGCAAAACCCTGCGGCTATTTCTTTCTCCAGAAATGAGAAGAGCTTCTCGGAAGGCACATTCCTTTGAGATAGAAAAACGGGGGAAAAGTTTTAGTTGTTGATGGGATCTTTGAGATCAGGACGAATACAATTTTGTAAGGGAGGGGGGCGGTTAGTTGGAGATACACGCAAGTTTGTGTTACGTAAGGCGTAATCAAAGAATGCATTGGTCTAAATGCTATAAAAAATATTGTTCTGGGGGGGAGGGGTGTTAATACGTTTTTACTACCACCCCCCCCCTTTGCCGAAAAAATTTTAACATACAGTCCATATATTTTTCATTTTTTACATAAAGATTATATCTATAAGGTGAGCTGAAAAAACGCCACTTGGAAAAATTGGCCATGGTCTAGGGCCCCCAAAACTTTAGGGGGCAGTTGTTAAAATAGTTTAAGATAGAGTACTCCATCAAATTTACTTTTGGTAACAATGGATATCAAATAAAAAAAAATGTTAATATCAGAAAAAAAAAAAACTGAAAGATAAAATCACGTCGAATGCATCCCCCCTCAAAATATTCACCCCCCTCACCCTTAATTTCATAGTTTTTCATGAATATGAAAGCCAGGGGCGTAGCCAGAGGGGGGCCGAGGGGCTGCTGCCCCTCCCCCCAAAATGGGACCCTTTACTTAGCTTACGATTCAAACTTTAGCTTTAAATTTGATATCCAGCCCGCCCCGAAATAAAATCCTGGCTACGCCACTGATGAAAGCGCAAGTTTGTATTTCGTGCGTCTACACCCCCCCCCCCCCTTTCGCACTGTGAGCACTCCTTTTTCTGTAAAAAAAAAAAAAAAAAAAAAAAAAAAAAAAAACTTTAGTTACGCAGATCAATCACAAGTGAATTAAATTTTATTTTATAATAAAATAATACTACTGGATTTTAACTAGTTTAGATTTTAAAGTATTTATAAACTTAAAAATAAATAGAGATAATTTTTTTCAGTTTAGTTTTATCCCTGGTCAGTTTTTAATTACTTAAATTAGCTTACATAAATAGTATCGCATTCATGTTTTATTCACTTTCTCAGTAACACGATTAAGTTGAAAAAAGTTGATAAGAAACTTTTCACATACTTTTTGAATATATTTTTAATTTTCCTAATAAGTATTTCGGCTTAGCTATAAAATTAAATCCGAAAATTGTTTTTAGTGATGTGTATCCTTTTAAATGCTTTTTAAACATCTGCATTTTATTTAATTTATTTGACTTCATTTTAAATGATACCGGATGTATCATCATACTTTTATATGTGTTCGTATTACTCCCTCCCCCCGCGCCAGAATTTTCCAGAATTAAATTAGTCAATCAGAAATAACTTCTTAAAAAAATTCTTTAAATCAAATGTTAGTGTAATATGTAATGTTTTTAAAAAAATTTCATTTCTAAATGCTATAAAAAGGAAGCTGATTTTAAGGGAACATTTTTAAAGGAAATTGGTCTAAAATTATTTAAAACTTATTTCTTAACATGTCAAATATTGGTTATAAATAACTGTGATTAAAATCAACAGTTTTGATCGAATAGTTTTAATAATAATACTTTTACTATTATTGACATTGCATAGTGTATTACCCCTCATCAAATTTGATAAAACATACCTCTAAGCCTTTTTATGAGAAAGGCTGAAATTTTGTCCATCGCCTCATTAATGCGTGGGGGCGCATTTTGCTTATTGGGAATTTTTGTAAGAGGGCTGTATAAAAAGTAAAAATTTGGTATGTATTTACATTTAAGTTCTGAAAATTTTATTCGATAACATAAAGTAACTTTGTTATTTATTCTGTCTGTGATCAATACTTAAAGAAGAAATCCCTAGGTCAGTGTTTATAGGACAACCTCTATAATAGGATTGGAGACTCACCATGGCACAGTGGTTATGCCACTGAAAATGGTAGATGGCCGAAGTGTGAAGGTCCCGGGTTCGGGTCCCATCGCGCAGCTGTCGATCTAACGGTCTGGAGTTTTATTTATTTATTTACCAGGAGAAGACAGCTCGCGTCACTGAATGTGTCGCTTAGAGCTACATATACGTCCTTCCCGGAATTTCCCGCCACAATTTGAAACCTCATCAGAAGGTGGGGGACTTCCGAATATTGGCACCCCTCGGAAACTGCTAGCGACCGCCGAGAGGACTTTCGGAACCACGGATTTAACGTGCACGCACACCGCATGTACACGGTGGTCTTTAGTGGTACGCCGGTATCGAACCCGCAACCTTCCGGTTACGAGTCCAACGCCTTAACCACTGGGCCACCACGGCCCCGGTCTGGAATTTTGGTAGGCTTTCTCCAAATGTAACGTGAATACGCGTTAGAAACCCTCAGAAAGTCCTCCTACCAAGGCACCCCCCCTTGGCAGATCGCCCTAGTGTAGCGTTGCCATAATCACACACAACCAATAATAGGATTGGAAATAATAATAATTTTTATTTAATACTAAAAATATTAAACTCTTTACTAAAAGTGTCAATTATCATGAAAGTTATTTTGATTTTGTAGTTAAACAGATCTTATTAAGGAATGCCTTGGATGGAGGACTTTTTGAGGGGTTTTAACGCGTATTCACGTTACACACGGAGAAAACAGCCGCGCGGTAGCCAGAACCCTGGGCTTACACACTTCAACCGTTTACCAAATTGTCATGAAATCAGTATAAAAAGTAATTATACTATGAGGTAAACGGTATTCAATTAAAGAAATGCTTCAATCGAAAAATGCTTTAAACTTACATAAAAAAAAAGCTTTCTCCTTATTATAAAACTATAATTTTTTTTAATAGCAAGCTTTTAAAAAACATGCTGAAATAAGCGAGAATAGCGATATACAAATTATAAAGGTAAATTATCAAATATTGAACTTCATATATGATTAAAACACAATAAGAAAAAAAGGATAGCAATAAATCTATTATAACAATTAATATAACTTAATGCAAACATGTGAGATTTACTTAATTATGAAAAGGGAGAACATTATTCACTTTTATTCACCAAATAAAACCCTTTTTGCATAAAATATTTTGTATTTCATCAAAAAATTAAAATAAATACATAAATAAAAGTTTTAAAGAAACCCTATTATCCAAGAAGTACTTAAAACCAGTACAACAGATTGGAAATGAGAAATGTTGTTTGCCATGTGCTTAAAAAAGTAACGTTTAAATTAAACAACATTGACAGTGGACAATTTTATTTAAACATTTTGTAAAGACATAGACTGAAGTTTCTTTTTGAATTTTTAAGTGGAACGGTTAAAGGACCCGTCAAACAAAATTTTAAAATGAAAAGATTTTGAGACGAAGTTGGTGGGGGGAGGGGGACACGTCCCCCCCCACCGGATATACGCCTATGGTTCAATGTATTACTTTCTTAGGAAAACCTAATAACAAGAGCCTTTTAAGGAAGGCGGAGGGCTTATCACTGCTCCCAGACGTACTGAAATTTTGCAGGAACACATGAAAGATTTGATGGGGGGGGGGCACATATATAATTTAAGAGCAGAATAGGGAGTTTTAAATTTTGAAACAAATGTTTGTTTAAAAGATTTTGAAAGGAACTTGGGGGGGACACTTGCCCCCTTGTGCCCCCCCTGACTATAGAGCTATGGCTCATATGTATTATACGCTTATAACAATACCTACTAATCTATAAAATAAAAGTTTTTTTTTAAATTTTCAAACAAATGTTTATTTAACAAATTTTTTGAGACGAAGTTGGGGGGGGGCACGTGACCCCTTCTGCCCTCCCTCCCGAGGCTTTTCCTATGGCTCATATGTTATATGCTTAGGAAAACCTAATAACAATAGCTTTCTCAGAGGTTTACCACTCCCAGACTTGCTGAACTGAATATTTACCCCTTTACTCCAAAACAAAAGAAATTTGGACATAAGATCCAACTACTTTTCTCGTGTACATTACAAAACAAAGAATGTTTATTTCCAGTATTTAGTAAAAGTTAATCATATGGGCGTTTTTACCGTTAGCTTTTTTCTGCCTTATTCCTTATTTCTGGAATCTTTCCTTTCGGTCCTCTCTGTCCGGATTCACTTCTTTCTGCCAAATGGATCCGAAGTCGTTCCTCTCGGTCCGGATCCACTTCTATCTGCCAAATGGATCCGAAGTCGTTCCTCTCGGTCCGGACCGGTTCCGATTTCGGACCGAAAGGAACGGGTCCGGACCCGTTCCTTTTCCTTGGAGCGGATCCAAAAGGACCGGGTCCGAATGAGTCGGTCCATCAGAGGAGCGGATCCGTACGGACCGGATCCTCAAAAGGACCGACTTTACCCACCACTAGTAGGATAGATTCAGTAGGAGATTATTCTGATGCTGCCATCTAGCGGCAAAAGTTACAAACAATGTCATAAAAGCTTATTCCATGTATTAGAAGTTAATGTTTTCATGTTATTAATTATTTATTCATATTTAGAAATTGAAAAACATAACGCTTTTAAAAATAAATAATAAAAGTTATGTATGCATATTTAAATAGTTTTTGTGGTAATCCTCAAGGTTTTTGTAACTATTTAAACTGCATTTTTAAGATTAATAAATATTTTTTTTCTTTTAGTGCTTCATTACACCTCACCACCCAAGTTTTTGGTGACACTAAGAGAAGTTGATAGTTTTATTTAATTATTTTTATAATTTCACTGTTCCTGTTATATTATTTAAAGAGTTTTAAAAAAATGAAAAGTTTTTTAACTTTTAAATTTCAAATTCCATTTAACTCCAAAGCCATTTAACTTTTAAATTTCAAATTCAATAAATCAAATAACTTCATCTGTACTTAAAACACAGCAGCCTGAAAGCTCTGCACACATGATCTTGTAAATTCTGATGCAGAATTCTTCATCCTATTTTATTAGCCAGAAAAATGCAAGCACATATGCTGCTGCTTTCAAATATACAGCAACACTGAACTAGCATTCATCAGGCATTGAAAAAAGAACAAAATATTTAAATGAGAAGAAAGAAATCAAAAATTGTATATTAATTAATTAACAGATATTATTTCTTCTAATAAGTTTATTAAAAAACATGTTTTTTAAAATGATTTCCGTTATAGCAACAACAGAAAAAAGTTCCAAAACAAAAAGAAATACAAGCAAATAGAAAACTAATTTTAAAGCACAAAGGAGAAAAATTAGTAGGAAAAGGAAAAATGCAGAAAAAAAAGCATTGTGAAATTGGATCATACATTAGAATTATTTTGATTAAATTAATAAAAATAGACACAGGGTTAAAATTATGTTGTAAAATTAAAGAATATAAACTCACTCAGAGTATGTTATAACCTCAGTAATACCTTGGAAGGTACCCTACCTTGTATCTTCCAAACACATGTAGTAGTAATTAATCCTGCATAAAGACATTACATATTAAGCAAGTATGGATAATCTAATATTCATCAAATCTTCAATAATCTATCGTAGCAATTTTCTGTTATTTAAAATTCACACATTTATGCAATGCAAAACAAAATTTATATCATTTGTTAGGTAACGCTCGTATTTAACAGAATATTCGACAAAAGATTCCTTTGGCTGCACTCAACAACTTATCTGTTAAATAAGAGGCAAAACTGAAACATTCATACAAAGAATAAAAATAAAATAATTTTCTGTTGGTTACATATAACGCAGGGGTTTCCAACTTAAAAATGTTCGCAGGCCACAATTGAATACACTTGTCTAATGGTGGTCCACAACATAATCATGTTCTAAGTCATTAGTTTTTTGGGAGATTAAATACATTGATCAAAAATTATCTAACTTCCATCAAATTATAAAAAACAAAAACAAGGATTAAATTCTGATAAAAAAATAAAATAAAAAATGGATAATTTTGAACGTTGCCATCATCATGAGACTTAGGAATCAACAACCAAATCCAAGCCAGTGATGTGCTAACTACTATACAATATAAAACGGCAAAATGACTAAAATTTAAATGAAAACTTTAAAATTACAAGAGGGAAAAAAATTAACATGACAGCACACAAAATGTTCAATGAGAATTGGGATCTGTTTGCTGCAACTCCTAAAGAAGGGATGTTTACTAGAGATGAGACAAACTAGGCTCGGACTCGAGAGAAATTTTTCCTTTAGTGAACATATTCTTTGTAAACAGATTTTAAATAGTGATTCATGGGAAAAATAAACTAATTATATGCACTAAATTTCATGGAAACCTAGAAAAATCAAATTTATTTGCGAATGAAAAGTGTTTGAAATGACATGGATTTTCATAAAAACTTCTGTTTCTGAAATCAGAGCATCTAATTTGAAGTTGCAAAATTATTTTTGCAGAAAGCTTCGCGGGCCACACAAAAAGGCTTCAAGGGCTGCCAGTTGGAAACCCCTGAAACCAAATCATTTGTATAGTTATAAACAAAACTGTTAAAAATTAGCAGAACTTAAAACATACATTTGAAAAAAAAAAAAATCAGTATTTTTCTCCTGGTTATATGTGTAACTCATACAGTTGTACAATTTAAACAAAAATTATACAAACATGTTAAAATATACTTAAAAGATTCATGAAAAATATATTAAGTCAGTAATTTTCTCCTGGTTATATGTGTAACCCATGCAGTTGTACAATTTAAACAAAAATTATATAAACATGTTAAAATAAAACTTAAAGCATTCATTAAAAGTATAACAATAATTTGATAATTTTCTCCTGGTTATATGTGTAACCCATGCAGTTGTACAATTTAAACAAAAATTATATAAACATGTTAAAATAAAACTTAAAATATTCTTTAAAAGTATAACAATAAATTGATAATTTTCTCCTGGTTATATATAACCCATGCATTTGTATAATAATAAAGAAAACTAATAAAAACCTGCTAAGTAAGAGGCAAAGCAAAAACGTAAAAACATTAGTAAATTCTGGTTATATAGAACCCATGCACTTGTACAATTTAAACAAAAAATATACAAACATGTTAAAATGTACTTAAAAGCTTTATTTACAATGTCAGAATTTTTATTTTTCCTGCACATTTTACACAGACCTTCATTTCTCATCTTAGACATATAAGCCAGACAACCACCAGACTTCCTATTACTAAATACAAATAAATGTATTAAAAAAACCTCATAACTGTTTTCACATTAAAAAAATAATAAATAAACAAATCCTACACTTTCATATTTAAAAACAACTGGAAGAGGGAAAAGGCTTACCGAGAGTCAACATCTTTGCAAATGATCATTTTATCAACATTTTTTAATAGACAAGATATGCTGTCAAGGCTGTCTATATGATTTACTGGCTGTACTTCAACATTTTTTAAGAATATCTAAAATAATAAGAAACATCAAATCCTGATCTATTTAATAGATGATTTGAAAGCAATGAAAAAGGAGCACTGATATAAAATTTTCAAAATAGAAAAATAAGCATTTTTTTAAATTAAAATAGGGGGGGGGGAAATCCTGAAAAATATTGTAATTATTTTACAATCTGATCAATATTCACTTAAACATATAATTTCAAACTGTGCCACTGATTAGTTACGGAAAAAAATATTGAAGTTATATGCAAGAAATTATGATAGTACAGTTTTAAGTTAAAGACCAGGGTGGGAAAAATCTATTACCTGGGCATGCAATGTAAAATTTTTAGCTGGGCATGTGTTCTTTTCTTCCACTTGCCGGACAGGGCATGTAAAAAAATCGACTGTGGGCAATTTATAAATTACTTTTTTAAAATATTATATATTTTTAAATGCTTTCAAATTTTGGTACAGAAAAACTAAATGTACATTTCTATTTCTGCGATTTTATAAATGTCTCAGTGGCAATCTCAATACCTTAACTGTAAACAGAATCCCAACAATTATGGGGAAAGATAAAAACCTAACATTCACGTGTGTTTAAGGATTTTCTGATTTTTTTCTTCAATGCAAACAATATGAATAATGTAAATTTTACAGAGCAATGAAATGTAGTGTTTTTGGGGCAAGTAAATTTAAAGACTATTTCTTTCTATGACATAAAAAATAAATGATACTCACCTTAACGGATAAATCTTTACATATAACAACATGTCGATCATATGATGTATCATTAAATTTGACAAAAATAATGTTCTCTTTATGATGATTGGTTCTTCCCCACCAATTATATGGTATCTCAATGCCAGATATTCTATTTGTTATTTCAAGAAAGAGATTGTTCTCTGGGCAATCTGTGTCAAAAACATCTTCAATGTGAAAACCACCTACGAATGAAGTACGGAATAACTATGGAATTATACAACACATATACACACCAATAAAAGTAAATAAAATGATAAACCAGGTACTATGATCAACACTCAAAGATAGAACGATACAAGCATGTCAATGAAAAATCTTAAAAATTATGCACACATATGTATCAAATATTCAGTACAGATTAATGATGAACATAACTCATTTCATTACCTTTCACACCAAGATTGATCTTTTTATTCCTTGATATGTTGCTGCGAGGAGTAGAAGGTTTCCTCTTTCGTGCAGTTACCGATAAATATTTGGGTAAGTTAGGGAATTTAGTTGGTACAGAGCCAGGCTACAAGGTCGAACTTCCTTTTTCAATGATAGACACTGTACCATTAAACGACTGTGTTTTGTAGACTCTTTCTATGCTTTCTTCATCAAAATGAAGCTCGCATATCTTACTTGTAGGTTGCAAAACTCTATCACTTCTAGGAACTGCTTTCCTCCACTGCTCTAGAAGGGTAATGTCCTAATTAAGAAAAATAAACAAAAAGACATTATAAATATAATTAACTTTTAAACAAAACCATTTTATGCAACAATATTTAAGTTTTAAGAGTTTAAGTAGTAGTATATGCTCCAGAAAGAGCAATGTAAGAATTGCTTGCCTTTAATATTTTAAAGTAAGCTCTAATTAAATTCAGAAAGACATATTTTGAATTGATTTTTCATTAAATAAATGTTTAATAAATTAAATATTCATGAGAATTTCGAATAAATTAAATACATTTTAATTCCCCATAAGTGATGCTGCCATCTAGTGGCCATTACATAAACAAATAGTAATTTTATTTTAGTGAACTCTATATTTTTTTGGACAAATTGAATGTTATATAAACTGATGAACCAAGACTGATACTGAAACAGAATAAAGAAAACTAGTTGAATTAGTCTAGTACAACTGTTGTACTGCTTACACATAAGTAAGTGCCACAGAAAGCCATTGAAATTATGCACATGTTGTAATTTTGTATCTTTTCCTGAATTTAATAAAAGTTATATAAAAATTACCAGTTTTTAATAGCTTGTTTAGTGTTCTGGTTCTAAAGAGAACTATAAATAAGGAGTATTATATCGATAAAAAGAGATAAAACTATGATTTCCTAAATTAATACATAGTGCAACAATGAAGCTTTCAGAAAAAAAAAAAAAAAAAAAATTCTTAATTTTGTTAGCATGTTTAAATTTTTTATTAATTCCACATATATTATTAAGTTATTCCAATAACTATAATTAAATTTTAAGAGTTCTGAATAAATGTACCGAGTAATAATGACTTGTATATGAAAAATATTGCATTGTTAGAATACATTTCTCTAATCTAGTTTTTGTTTTAATTTTAATCGCAATGATCAGATTCCGATTTCAGTGTTTAAAGGAATAGAAATTTCTTAAAATCGTTAACGTTTCACAGAAAAGGTTTTTGTAAAATGACGCGTTTAATTTTATTCTAGTTTTAAGACCGGTTGTCAGATTGAGTGATTTATTTCATTTTAATTTTGCGTAAAAAAATGTAGAATACTTTACACAGAAAATGCAATTATCGACAAATAGTATGTAAATATGATTTTATATAAAGTAAAAACATAATTATTATACACCAAAAAACACAATTACGATACAACTTCAATTTAAACAATAGAAAAAGTGTAAACAAAGGAAAACAAGACTTACGTTGGGAGCTTTGAAAAAACTAGGATTCTTTAATCTAAGTTCAGCATATTTTTTTCTTTGGCTCGCATAACCGGAAGTGCACCCGGGAGCAAAACATGCACTACGGGCCATCTCGAATTAAAAAAATAATTATTTCATCTATTTAAAAATAAAAAACCAACTTCTGTAGCAGCGATCCTATACTAAAGGCGTAGGGGGAGAATCACCAACGCCATCTGTCGACTGCATCGGTCGTTAGGTCCGTTTTCAGGGAAGGAATCCCATTGGCGTTGGAGGTCCTTTCCAATATACGTCCATGAGCGGGAGAAACGACTCTTGCCAAAGGAGTCTGACTGCACGCCAAATCGCCAGAGAGCAATTTAATCCGCTATGCCCAGCTTCTCGTATTAATTACGGAGAATCCAATCCAAGAGAGTCAAGCGAAAACGAATTGTATATGCAATAAATCTGTTGCAAAATTTAAAATGAGTGAATACTCAAATTTTAAAGGTGGTAAACTGCGATTGAAAACTGGTTTAAAAAGGTTTGTATTATCCATTGGCGAATTTTTATAACTGTTAATTTTAAAGGACTGGTTTTCAAAACGCTATTATTTTTGTTGTTTTGATTATTATTATCGTATTTTCCTTTTTGATTTGCTATTTTTAAAAACAAGTATGCCAAAATGTATGCTGAATTTATACTTCCAGACATCATTTTGTGTAAGCTGAATTTATTTTCGATGTTGCTCGAAATATCAGATATTTTGATGCATATATTTTTCATAGTATACTCCACATTATTGTTGATAAATATTTTCTGGCATAAATGATCATTAAAGGAAATATTGCATACTATATATGTTCATAATATAAATTAAATGGAATAGTTTAGATATTTTCCACCAGTGGCGACTTTTCATTTTCTGGTGATTCTTTGGCAATTTGTGCATTACGCGAAATTGATAATCATTTTTCATGGTTGCCATTTAAACAGTTCTCCACATATTCTTATGCATAATTAATTTTCTACATATCTGACGTATTTAACATCCCGAAGTACTTCATCTCTCCTTGGTGGCAAATACACTGTTTTTTGTTTTTCCCTCCAGACCTTTACTATCACATGTTACAAAATTTGCTGATGTCTGAACGTATAAATAAATTTCTAACTTCAGTTGTATGGACAATTGATAATATTTTTGTAAAAATTATATACAGAAGTTGTGTAACTTTGTAACATTAAAACATTTTGTGAAAATAGGATTTAATACTTATACATTTTTTCATGGGAAATGTTAACATTTATGAATTTTGGCAAGCTGAAATAAAAATCTTAAAATTTGGGTGTCCTAGAAATAAGTGTGCAGAAATGGATTAAATAAGGATTTATAAATGCACATCGAAACTTTAATGTAGTAAAATTTTGGATGATATTGGGGAGACTGAGAGCAAGACCCAATAATATAGACAGTTTCAAACTTCTCTCTCGCTTTTTTTTTGGGGGGGGGGGAGCATCATAATTAAAATTTGCCCCAGGTGTCCATAAACTTTAGTTGCGGCCCTGTCTACGACCAATAGTTTTTGAGATATGCTAGTTAAATAAATTTCTGCCCATACAGGGTTCGCACTAGGATCGCGGGATTGTGCGATTCCTGCAATGCCACATTAAATCCCACTCAAAAAAATTAGTCGTGGGCTTTTCCCACGTGCTGGGTTGTTCAATTTTGATGAAGCAGCTAAAATATTTAATGGGATAAAGAATCAAAGATATCATTAAATTGTATTGTTATCAAAATCATTTGTGCATTACATTGCTAATTTTGATATTTATAATCTGCTGAGCTCATTTTAGGCGGGCACCGCGTCCCAATGCCCTGAGGGGGAAAAAAAAGATATTGTTAGCTCACCGATGATGAAAAACTAGACACACTCTTTTGCCAGCGAATTTTTAAAAAATCTCTTAAAGTTTCTTTGGCCCTTTTATTTGTTTGCTCGCACGTAATGTGCTAATGATGCATGACAAATGAAAGGGGGGAATTTGTGCAACTTTTATGGTAATAGAACTCCCAGCCCTCTTTCCTTCTCCCGGAAGCGCTCGCTCCGGAGGCCCAGTCCCGGTAGTAGAGTAGCAGATGGTGATGAGAAAGGGGGATGGAAATCAACTGTGTAAAAATTCATTCATCTATAATTTTTTTATTAATGGACCGATTTGTTTGAAATTTTGGGGATCACTTTGAAATGCAAAAATTGATTCAGAATCTAAATTTTAAAAGGACATCTTAATTTGTTCAAAAGTTAGAAATTTACTGTCAAAACATAATCCCCCCCCCCCTTTCTTTGTGGTTTTCTTTCTAAGCCAAAGGGAGAGGGAAAGGCAGAGAAAGATAGAATTGATGTTCTTATATCCTTTCCGGCTATTTCAATATTGCCACTTAAATAGGTGACCATTGATTGCTAATATTAACAGAATACTTATTATGGCTGCATGGTAATCCTGAAAAAAATTTTAGCTATTGTTGTCTATTTAAAAAAAAAAAAAAAAGTAATAAATAACTGGAATTTATAATGGAATATACATTGAATAACTGGAATAGATATTTATACCATTATATGGTTCTTTCAAACAGAAATGTTATTAATATTTTCAAGTATTAACTATTATATTTAAATTGTGTGGACTATTGAATTAATTCTTACAGAGACAAGTGAATGATGAAAAATTGAATGAATTATTTTTATAGGTGTAATAACTTAAAAACTGAAAAAAAAATTTTTAAATGAAAATTTAGGTTTAGAACAACTTAACTTTATTAAGTGTTTCTTATTTGAGTTAAACTTTTATTGATGATTCTTAACAAAGTGATCAAATAAATCTCTTATTAAAATCTTCTTATGCAAAATGTTTACTTAATTAAGCATTTTCTTGTCTGTTAGGTATGTTTGGGGAATTATTTTTGCTATAAAAAGAAGCCTTAAAAATCTTTTAAAGAAGTATTCTTATTAATTAATTATTTATAATTTATTTTAATAAGTTAATTAACAAAGTTACTTAAAAGTAATTTAACCATTTATTTACATAACTCAGCTTTATCAACTTAATTAATTTTATCTAATTTTTAATAAAGACTAGTAATTAATTTATTAATAATTCATTAGTAATCTTTATTATTAATTTAAAAATCAATAAAGCATTGTTTTACTGAATTTTTCATAGTTTTTTTCCCGAAGTAGAAGTGCTTATAATCAGGATATGTAATGTTCTTTTTAAGAAACACAATGTCCTTTCAAAATAATGATGCCCATTTTTAAAACCTTTGCACCCAGCCATTTTTCTTACCTAGAATGAGCTCTTATCTTAGTTGCATTGTTGAACCTATAAAAATGTGAAAAAAATAATAAATTTTTGGAAATAACAGTGTGGCCATGCGTCCTTGAAAACCTGGAATGTCCTTGAATTTACAAAAAAAAAAAAAAAAAAAAAGTTAAAGGCCTGGAATGTGCTTAAATTTTGAATGGATGTCTGGAATGTCCTTAAATTTTGAAAGGAAGTCTGGAATATCCTTAAATTTTACTATCCAATTGCTAAATTTTTGTTGTTTTATCGGTTATTCCCAGCTCCTATGATAATAAAACCACGTACCATGGAGCTGTTATGTACAAACGCACTGCAATCACAGTTGTGTGTGCATATATCTTTCCTTGCTGTAATATGCATTTTTATTGATCTAACTCATTTGTAGTTATTAAAAATATTGATTATTATGTGAAATTTCATAATAATGAGCCGTAAGTGCCATTTTAACTATCTTTGGTTACAAGATCCAAATTTTGCCACGTGGATCGGAAAAGTTATCGGTGATAGTCACGTGGCAAGATGTTTGATATGCTCAACAAACATCAACATTTCATCAATGGGAAAGTCTGCCTTAAGGAGCCATATGCAAGGTAGGAAGCACATGTCACTTACCAAAATAAAAGGAACACCTTAACCCTGGATGGACTGCTATCCAAAGTACTGTCATCACAATCTTCATCATCGACGAGTAAACCATCATTTAATGATTCCGCATTGGAAGGGATGGACGCGAGACGGAAAATTGGCATCTCGCAAAACAGCCTAAAAGCTTTGTCTCGTCTCGCAAAAATCCCTGTACCGTAATGTTAAAAATGTCTGTCTCGTCTCGCAAAAAAGCTGTAAATCTCTGTCTCGTCTCGCGTCCATCCCTACGCATTGGTATTACAAGAACAGCCCTCGTCAGTAGCATGTTTTCAGAAAGCAGAATCAACGACGGCTGAAGTATTTTGGGCATTGAAAGTGATGCAAAGCCACTTGTCATACAGATTGTGCGATGAAATCGATGGCTTATTTCGATCCATGTTCTGGACAGCCAAATCTTAGCTTTTGGAATGAAGGCAAAGTGATGTCACGCTATTTAACTAGTGTTTTTAGGGCACGCAAATGCTGAAGTGTTGCTTGAAAGCATTAAGCAGTCTTTGAAAGATTTGTCGTTAAAAAATGTCTTTCAGCTATCAATGGATGATGGAGTTATGAAATAGTAAGTGTTTTGGGGGAATTTTCAATACATGTGTGTTCATGAAACCATGAAATTAAATTAGGTTATAAGAAAATAGAAATAATGACAAAAAAAATCTCAAAAATACGTATGCTCATTGTGTCCTTAAATGTCCTTGAATTTTTTCTCTAAGAATGAGTGGCCACCCTGAAATAAACAAAATTCTCGTTCTCACTCAGATTTTTTAAAATCCTACTTAATTTTGGAGCCAGAGTTGGAGAATCTCACACAATTTTTTTCCCTAGTGTAAACCCTGCCATAGAGCATTATGTATTTAGAATCTTTTGGGCGGCCCTGTCAGGGGTGGGAATTCTGCACCAATTGCGCCATACCGCGCCAAAACTTAAAACCTGCGCTATGCTGCTACAAAAGCGCTTTATCGTACGATTCTGCGCCAAAAGAAGAAACAGCTACTCTGCTCATTACAAACTGTTAAACAAAAAAAAAAAGCGCCAACTCGCCGTATGTTTTGTTTCTGCGCTCGCACAACGGACTATCGTAATTTATGGAAGAAACGTCGCAGTCACAATCTCCCCACCTCTCCCCCAGAAAAAAAAAGAAACATTGCACTGGGATATATTTCGGGAGGGGGTGGATAAACGGTAAAAATATCTCCTTTTTTTCCCCCCTTCCCATATAATGCTTTAAAGTATTTATTGCTACTTTACAAAGCTTACGGTTTCCATTTTCAAATAGTAATCAGTGTCCGATTTCATATAAAACATCAATTTTTATATTCACAAAGGCAAATTTATAGAACTAAAAATGAATTATTTGTAAAAAACTTCTTGCATTCCCAAAAAGTTCGGTCAATATAGCACATGCTGTTAAAACAAAAGAACGAGCCTATGAGGCTCCATTCAAAAGTAAACAATTCTTTTTCGCTGATGACCAGCTGTTGATTACGTAGTGAGCCTGCTTCTGCAAATTGTTTGTTTTAAGCTTTGAATGTTGTGCGATAACTCTTCATGTTTCTATTCATTTAATTCTTCTGATATTTATAACACTGGGATTTATTTTAAAAGTACTCAGGGTTTCCTGAGCTTGCCAATTACTGGTAGTTGGCTTTTTACCGTAATAACAGTGTAAGGTAGTGTTCATTCGGTACAGTGCGCCTTCACAAGGCTCGAAGCCGCACAGCAAAAAAACACAAATGACTTATAGATGAACTTTTTTTGGGGGGTGGGGGGAGGGGGTAGAATAGTTAAATTCGTACCGGGCGCAACAGACTAGTTTTGGTTGAGATTCGGTATATTAAAAACAATCAGGCCCGAACTGGCTCCTATATGAGGACCCTCGGCTATTGAAAAGGGTCTCCTTACTGGTAAATTTGGAGGGAATAGAATATTAGAATATGCAATATTTGAAAATTAGGTTTACTTGCCTTATTTAACTATTTTAAAGCTTGGGGTGGGGCTGATTCTTTGGGGGATCCTTCGCGGCGCGTGGTCTGGGGTCCTTTGCAACGCCACTGTGTCAAAGGGTAAGATTACAAAGAAATAAATAATCGAACTACTTTGGTACATTACTCGGATGTATATCAAATTACTTTAATAATAAAGTAGTATATCCATTTTGGGGAGGCCTCGCTGGGGGCTCCTCTCTTATGCCGGAGGCCCTCGTCGATCGCCGACCTGGCCAGTCCGAGCCTGAGAACATGGACGCTCATTGGAACACAGGGGTATGGTTAATCGAGGGTAGTGTGTTTTTGCGGCATTTTAAGGTTCTTTAGCCCATCAATATATCTAAATTAAAACCTTCGTTAAAATTTAATTACAGTTCTAAAATGTAGACATAAAAAGCTTTTTCTTTTCTCTCTCTCTCTCTCTCTTTTTTTTTTTTAATTGAGGAGACATCGGTTGGATTTATGTACACATCCACAGCGTTGGATCAAACCGCTTTTCAACGGGGTAGGCTCGCATTCTGATTCGTTACGCTGTGCTCCGTGCACCGCTAAAAAGTACGGGATCGGTGGGGGCGCGATCTTTTGAGACAATTATTACTGAATAACTTTTATAATTTTTCGTTGAAGATTGGCCAAAAATAAATAAATAAAATAAAATAAAGACATCGTAAACGCCGCGGCGTTTTTTCCATAAATTACGGTACTATTACATCACTCTAAAGGAACGTAATTGGTCCAGAACGAACCAATCAGAAGAACGGAGAAAAGAGAAAAAATGTCATTGATCATCATTTTATGGCCAGCGCTGCACTCAAGGTAGGGTTCCTCAGGGGGAGGTTGTGACCCCCTATCCCCCCCCCCCCCCTTGCCTACGCCACTGTAATGGAGATAAAAGAGCAAAGTTAAATTAAAAAAATTTGCAAAAGTTATTCATTTTTCATTTAATTTTTGATCTATAGTCTTTGTCATTGGCATAACTAGATGGTAATTTTTCTCTTTTCTAGGGAGGGGGGGGGTGGCTATAGCCCCCTTGAGGTTTCCATTTCCTATTTTTCCAATAGAAAATATAAGTTTTCTAGAGGGGGCTAAAAGGTTTCTAGGGAGGGCTTAGCCCACCCTAACCCCCAGCCAGTTATGCCAATGGTCTTTGTTATTATTATTATTCTGGTGTTAAAAATTACCTGTAACTTTGAATGTAGCTTCTGATAATATAGTAGGTTAAGGTAAATTTATATTTTTCACTTTTAAATGCTTATTATTTATTGAAATGTGCTTCTTTCATCTGAGTAATATTTAATACTCTCAAATTTACTAGAAGCTTGACTGTAGTTATATTTTTCTATCGATAGATTAAGAATGTAATTTGCTCCAATTTGTTGCTTCAGTGCTCCAAATCTTCGACACTGTTGCTCCAAAAAGCTGCTCCAAATCAGCCTTACCCAATTCCCACCCCTGCCCTGTAGATAAAAAAATCCTGGTTTGTCCTGGTAACTCCTCTATTTTCAGATCAGAGTACACAGAATTCATCAAACTGATTTTTGAAAATTTCATGATATTCATACAACTTTTAGTTAACCTTTCACGGGGGTGCCCAGTAGAGAGTTCGGGCTCATTTTTTAAAGCCTGAACGATATTTATGTCAAAGCCCGAGCCCAAGATTTCAGCTAATAGGTATATAAAAAGCCAGTGACTTCATTTGTAGAATATCCTAAATTTTGCCATTTGTGCAAATTAAAGACAAATATAATAGCAAACTATTCATGCACTATCTAATTCTTTATATTAAAGTTTATCAAATAATATTAATTAGTTTATTTCTCCCATTGAATAACTTGCCCTTAAAAATCTGTTTACAAGGAGTATGTTCAATTAAAAAAAAATTCTCACAAACTCAACCCCGGTTTGTGCTCAGGCTGAGTCAATCTCATCTCTAGTGCATCCCCCACCCCAGTTGCAGAAACCGTGTGACACGGCGACACTCGTCGCAAATTCTTGAAAAGGTCTGCAGACTATTTCCGAGTTCATATTGGCCGCTCCACTGCCTATTATTCCGTGATGATGTCATGCAGACTGTGCACCATGTCTGAAGACTATGCTCGCACATAAGCTCCTTCTGCATAATGCTGTTCGAGCATATTCATGCATGCGAACTTTGCCAGAATCGCAGATTAGCAATTCAGATTCATGCAAAGCCCAGCCCTACCAGTGGCAGAGCACATTTGCTCTCTCAACTGGAAGACGGAAGGTGCCCTAGGTAGAGTTCATCAACCTAGCCATTTGGAGTTTTCCGTGGTTTCCTCCAAAACTTACATACAGGCTAGGACCCTTTAGAAAGTGCCCCATGGTGGGCAATTCCCTTTTTGGCCTAGATCCATCGCGTAGATAATAGGCCGTAATACCACATTTCATTTCATTTTGCGCAAAACCCAATATTTCATCTTTTGTGTAGAATTTAATCATTTTAGGTGCATAGATATCGCCTATTGCATCAGTGATTTCATAAGCAATCTTTTCCCATCTTTTTGGAGAATAATCGTATTTTCATTCACTGCATGCAATTGTATTAGCTTTTATATCAATAATTAAAATTACTACATATTTTTAATAAATAAAATATTTCTTGTGAAAGCGCAATATCAACGACTGCATCCAGGGATTTAATAAGCAATTATTTCTCTATCCTTTTTGTGAAAAAACATTTTCATTCATTGCAAGCCATTATACTAACTTTTGTATCAGCAATTAAAATTTGAAATTAAAACATATTTTCAATAAATAACGATTATTTCATCAAAATATTTCTTAATCTTTGCATGAGTTTCTATTTTTCAGCCAAGATTACCTTGCAGACTATATTAGTATTTTTAAATCTGCGTTGCAGACTGATGTAGAAAATTCTGCGACTAGGCCCCCCACTGATTTTTGGCTCACCAACTAGTAATGAGTGCAAACCCCCACCCCCAAATAATTTTAAGAACTTTTCCATTCGGAAAGTTTTGTGAATCTTTTTTTTTTTTTTTTTTTTTTAGAGGAAAAAAAAAATCAAGTTTATTTTTACGATTTAAACTTCCCAATATTATGTAAGAAATATTTTGAAGAGATTTAATTAACTACTCAACACTAATTCAAGTCAAAAATTTGCAATTAATTATATTTTTTTAAGACTGCTTAAGTAGAAAAATTCTATACATTTTGAACCAACTTTATTACAAAAACCAGATTAATTTTGGAAGATTTTCTTCTATTGACGTCTTTATTATTTTAATGCGTATTTTGTTAGCAATGTGCAGAAAATTTTAATCTTGTGATCAACCTTATTGCAAAGAGCAGAGTTTCGGAAATTTTTTTCAAGTGATGTCTGGTTTATTTTAATATTGTATCTACATTGTATATAATATTTTAGTCTTGTCACCAACCTTATACAAAAGGGCAGAGTATGGGAAAATTCTCCTTATATCTTTCTATTTTAATATTGTATTTGCATATTGTAGGATATTTAATCTTGTGATCAACTTTAATCCAGAAAACAATGTTTTGGAAGATTTTCTTTAAGCTATGCTATTTTAATATTGTGTCTACATTATTTAGAATATTTTAAATTTGTGAGCAACATTATATTAAAAACAAGTGTTTTGAAAAAAAAAAAAAAAAAAATCTAGTCATAAGATTTTCTGAAAGAAATATGTGTTACTGGGCAATTCCAGAGAAATAGGGAACTGGTGACTAAATTTTTAAAATCAATTTTTTTTCACTAATGAGGTACCATTTTAAAGATTATGAATTAAAGTATAAGAAAATAATAAAAATTGTCACTAAAATTTAAGTCTGGAGGAATTATAGGCCTTTAAATAAAGACATTATAGTGATGCTGCTGACTCATTTTTTTTAAATATCATTTTGAAATTGGTATTTTGAAATATAATTACAATATATTTCATGTTTAAATGAATTCCAATAGTTGCTATAACACTTTAGAAGACCATAGTTTAAAAATATCGAACTTTTATGATATATTTTTGTCCTGAGGAGCTTTTTTATCTCAGGCACTTTGATAAATTTACGTCCGACACTAAATTGCTTTAAAGTTGTACCTGTATAAAATTGGTTGGGTTATTTTATAAAATATTTTCCCTGCAAATCAGGACTTCATTTACTAGTAAAAATGTGCAATCCAAATTAATGTTAAACAATTTTTTGTACGTTTTACATCCGATACCAAGCCTTTACGCCCGACACCAATTTCAAAATCAATTTGCACCTTAATTCAATTTAAATAAACAAAAACAAACCATAAGTTATTTATCTTTCATCAATGTATTTTAGCATAAAAGTAGTTAGAATTTTGCAGATCAAACCATTGACCTGAATTTTAGATTTTAGTTTTGCAAGTCTCATTTTTCAGTTTTAGCCTCTTAATCCGACACCATGATTTATTAATTTTTTAAAGTTACAAATTTTTGCAGAAATTATTTTTATATTTCATAAGTCTACAAACATAGTTAAGTATTAAAAAATATTTTGATTTGTTTTAAGTATTTTAATGCTTAGAAATTTTAGTTTTTATGACAAAATTTTATGCAATTTTTACGTCAGACACCGTGGAATTGCAGTAAGAAACTGAGTTAGTACAGCCTGTGCATTATAACTAAAGTTTTTTTTTTTTAATTAATGTTGCTGTTCTGTGGCTGTCAATTTGAAAACTAATAATAGGTTTGTGTTTGCATCTTTTTCATTATAAAACATGCATTAGTTATATGCAGCTACATATGAGCTGATTGAAAATCCAGGATAGATATATTTCCTGTTAATAACAAGATAATTTTATGTAGAAATATTTTTTACTATGGCTGTTTATTGAGATTTAAATGGCATTTATTTAGTTTTCTTTTCAGTATCTTTCTTTGGATATATTTATTATAGAATAAGATTTATTGTAGCAGCAGATACAGGCCTGGATAAAAAAAAATCTTATCTGGTTGAGGTTGAGATACTTGCAAGACTAAACTGGTACATTAACATATATATACAGAGATAATTATATTGAAAAATTAGTAATTAAATTGCAAAATTAATACTGAATAGCATCTTTAAACATACATTTAAGAATATTTTTGTGAAATTGCTAATTAAATAATATTCTAATTAATAACACTAATCAACAAATTTAAACTCTTTTTCTGCCTCTGGTTTGTAAATGGGTGGATTTACTTAATTACGGGGTGCTGAATTCACTGGTAAAATCAATTTATGTCTATCACGTCACATTTCCAAGAGGCACAGGAAAATCAGAAGCAATACCGGCAAAATTTGATAGAATTGAAACTAACAAGAAATTCATATTAAGAACTTAATAATCCAATAGTATTTTATATGTATACATTAGTATTTATATGTATACAAATGCCAACATAGATATCATCTTTTTTCCTGTCCAAAATGCCCTTCCCACTTGGTTTGAATGAGGTCCAAGCTGCTAACTCGATATTTGTCAGTTTGATATCAAACAATGGATCGCTAAACAATTTTTCTCTTTGTGGTCCAATAAATATACTTTCTTTTAACTTTGTTTCACTCAGTTTGAGAAACTTTTCTTTCAAATGATTGAAGACTTGACCTCATTTATCCAGAGCTTTAACAAAGTTCTTCATGAAAACCAACTTGACATGAATCGGAGGCAAAATGATTTTATTGGGCTCAACCAGTGGAGTATTTTTCACATTTTCCTTTACAATTACATGTGATTTACATGTGATAAGACACTTTACTGTATAGTGGTCAAAGTTTCATAAGTTTCTTTCATGTCTACTGCATGAGCCAAAGGCACAGATGGAAAAGTATTGCCATTTTGTAGTAGTACTGCTTTCAATCTGGTTTTCCTAGAGTCAATAAAGAGTGACTATTCCTGATGGTTAAGCTGCATCAGCATACCATTGACATCTATCTCTACATACACACATTGAAATGTACACACATACTGCATGTCAAAATATTGAGCAAATGAAGTACCTTTTGATCTCAAACAGGAAATTTTTGTACCTGGAGCTAGAAGGTTTCGTTGTTGCAGTCTCGACCCCAAAAGTTCAGCTTGCTGTTTTGAAAGTTTTAGATTGCGAACCAAATTTTTCAACTCCTTTTGATTAAAGGGCTGAGGCAAAAAATCTTGATAATGAGGGGAATATTTTCTACAGGTTCTTGATCAGCGCCTTCAGATTCACTTGACATTGTTTCTGATTTTATGTTTTGCAGATTACAGGCAGGAACAGGCAACCTTTCATTATGTCACCGGCAAATGTACTGAAGATACATTTTATATTTTATTTTATGTCTAATTTTGATAGAGAATGACCTGCAATATTTGTGAGAGAGAGGTTATAGGTTGGAAAATGATTCTTAGGCTAACTCTACACCATAGGAATTGAGAATTGCATAGCTCGGCATTTTCCTTTCAGTCACTTCGTTAAAGTAGTAGTACATGTTATGCACGAATACGAGGCGCAAAAGTTTTATCTTGATCACCAAGAGGACTATCAAAATATAATTTATAGGCCTTCTTAATCAAATCAGTAATATTTTTTTGGGGCTTTTGGGGTGAATTTCTCAGACAAAAGAAAAGTTGTCGGAGTGGTTAAGAAACAACTATGTTTACTAGTTGTTATTTTTAGTAAATTTAAGTTTTAAATATATGTATAAAGCAATTTTAAAATAAAAATACCTCTCAATAGAAACACTCCCTTATTAAAAAAAAACTCTTAATACATTCTTAGGCTGAGATAAATACGATGGTAATTGCACCGTGCATGTTTCAACATTCACTAGGTCAAAATGTTTATTCCGCACTACTGGATTATCTGTCCATCTAATGAATAACACTTGCCTGTGTAACATCTGATATCAAGTGGCAATTTGTTGATCTTATGGCACGCTTGTGCCAAACTTTAGAAAAAAAATAAAAAATTAAACATTAAAATAAAAGAACGGAAAGTAGTGAAATTAAGAAAAAAATAAATAAAAATCCTTAAAAACTCAAAAATCTTACGTGCTAGAGCATTTTGAAAGGTAGATTCGGATTCTACACACCAAAATACATACTAATTGATGTATCACATCCCAGAGGCAAAATGGCTGTTGAGTAGTGTAATTAGAATCTTATTTTTAATGATTATAATCTTATTTTTACTTTAATATTAATTAATAATTAAAATATTTCTAATTAGAATTAATAATTAGAATATTAATTAATTAATTATTCAGTTGGACAAAACTCTCTGTGGGTCATTCTCAGATAATGGTAAATTTTATGTCCTTGGCTAAAAATGTCAATTAAGAGTGCCAGTCATGGATGTTTAAATTTTTTGTCAAGAATTCTTTACAAGCACTACACTGGGTACTAGTTTAAATATATAAAAAAAAAGTGAAATTTCATTATTTAAAAAAAAATTAAAGTGGTGGTAAATGTCATTACCAAGGCTTTTCCCAAACTTTATTAGTTGAACCTTTATTTTAATGAACTGAAAAGCCTTAAAATAAAGGCAATAATTATTTAAGAAATTTTCATTTCTCTATTTTGAATACATATGAATCTTAAGATGTATGGAGAAAAAAATCTATTAACAGTACATATTTTAAAATTGTCCCTAGAGGTAATTGTCATTACCAAGGTCTGCAAGTCTTTTTTATGTAGTTGTCTTCTAGATGGCGCTATGATAGTTACGTAACTGTTAAAAGAACAGAAACACATGTTCTTTCAAGAGATATCTTCTGTAGCTTAAGTAAGCAAATATTTTATTTCCTTGCTTTTGTTCCAAATTAATAGTCAGTGTATTTATTATGTGTCATTACCAAGTTCGTTTTTACTGAAATACATAATTAATAAATTTAACTTTTCTGAATGATTTATAAAGAGCTTTGAGACTACATTCAGAATAAATATGGCATTAGCTTTCAATTGTTATAATTTAGCCCTAAATAGGTTTAACATTAAAAATGTCATTACCAAGGTGGTCATTACCATGAAGTTCTGAAAACGTGGTAACGATGTCTAAGGACATGGTAATGACACTTCTAGATAGTATTTTTTAAAAATTCCGTTATTCTTTAGTTGAAATTGTTGACATTTTATATACTAATTTAGGTTATTATAAATCTCTTTTTCCTGATTTGTTCTTATAAAAATTAACCTTCAGAGATGAAGGAATAGTACAATTTTATACCCTTTTTTTTTTTTTTTTTTTTTTTTAAATGAAGACTATTGACTCTTATTCATATTCAGGAGTTCTACTTTTCTTACAAAACACCTACCAATATTTCAATTTGTAATATAATTTCTTTTCAAATATATTATTTTTAGTTATATTTCATTAAAATATATCTTTTAAATGAGGTTGATAAATGCTTCTATATATTTTAGTTCTTTATAGAAAATATATTTAAATTACAAAGTTGGAACAACTTTCAAAGTCATTCTTTTTTTTTCCTTAGTTGTTGGAGTGTTAATATTTAATTTGTTTTGCTAATGTGCTTGAATATATAAAACAGTTTTTAATTTATGAGTTAACAACCTTTAGTAATTAACATTTACGAGGCATATTTTTTAAACAGACAATTTTTTTATTTTTAGAATTTTCATTAGTGTTCTTAAAAAAATAAATCTGTTACAGGATATGAAATGCTGGATTTATTGGAGGGGAAAAAAAAATACAAATCTCAGTTTCATTATAAATGTATTTTTAAAAGTATCTAATGAGGATAGTTTTAATAATACTTTTAACATGTAATGTAAATAAAAAACTTTGTACAGAACACACATAAGATGTAACAGTGTGCGTTCTGTACAAAGTTTTTTATTTACCTTATTGTTTAACACCAGTATTTTAAGTGTTTTTTCCGACTTTTAACATGTATTCTTTTATTATTTTGCAGTTACTGCTGGCTTTGATTAGTAGTTACGTTAAAAATGGGTAAAGTAAAAAAATGCACTAAGGAAGAACAGCTTGTCAGAAAAAGAGAGAGAGAAAGAAAATACTGTGAAAAAATTAAGAATGATCCAATTGCATATGAAAATTTTAAAGAGAAGGAACATGAAATATACTTGAAGAGAAAAGAAGAACAAAAACTTAGAAGTATATCTGATTTATCAGCAAGAGAACAGAGACAAAAGAGAAAAAAAATGGAAAGCTGCAACAGCCAAATACAGGTTGACACATAAACAATTTCAAACCAAGCTACATCAAGTCAAATTATTTCTAAATATATTGATAATCCTTTGTCTGAAAATTTATTCAGTCCTTTGTCACCAGAATGTAACTTTATTTCTTCTATAACTGATTTCTTTGAGAGTCCCCCAAGTGTTTCAAGACTTAAAACTGGCTGAGAAAGAGTTCATAGAGACAGATCTGCAAAGTATCGAAAGATAATAAAGCTTCAGACTGCTCTGAAAATGGAAAAATTTAGGAAACGTTATTCCTAAACTGTTAGGAAACAGAATTCCTGAAAGAGTGAAAAATTGAGGAAACGTTAGCATAGACTAATTTAAAAGAAAAAGACGGACGGCATTGAAATATTTAAAAGGTTAAAATCCGACAGGTAGCACTTTCAGTGGCGGACACCACCTTCCTCAGCCTTAGCTGAGGCTGTGGTGTCGTTCCAATTTCGAACACCACAATTAAATTTCACAGTAAAAAAAAATCAGAAATGCGTTGTGTTTTAAAAATGAACGAAATAACCCAGGATTTTGCGTACCGCCCTTGTGTGTTGACAAAGCAAAGAGAGCTAAAAGTTGGGATTGAAACACATTTTATTTAACCAATTAACATATTAGATCAAGATGAAATATTTAAACATAATATGCAGCACAATGAACTCTTTAATAATTAAAGGCAAGGCTCAGCAGCAATTAACAATGAACCGTGAAATAAAAGGTGAAATTTACATTCATATCTAGGACACAACTCGCAGCTTAATTTAAATCAATTACAAAAGATTTAGATCAAATTAACACCTGCTCCAGTGCTGCATAAAAGATCAGGTAACACTCATATATATTGGTAATTAAAAAAAAAAAAAATTTAAACCCCTGGGTACCCATGGTTGCAAACCAAAAATTTAAATATAGAAGAAAATCATGTTTTGCTTGAAATCACAAGTTATAAAAATTTAGCTTAGTAGCTACCATAGTAAGTGAATTATCACGCTATAGTATGGTACATTTCAACAAACTTACATCAATCCCAATTTTATAATATTATTAAAATTATTTATAATATTATTTTATAATATTATTAAAAATATTTTAAACAAAAAAAAAAACTCTTGGCATAAATTTTTTTTTACAAAATTACACCTTAACAAAAGTAGAAAAAAAAAGGGGGGGCAATGACGTGAACAGTCCTCGTGCTGGGAAGCCATGAGAAGCAGCGAACCGTAGGGCACCTTGTACAAGATCTTGAAGGAAAAGGAAGAATCAAGGCCAGAGACACGGGGGCTTGGACCACACCGCAGTCATCCGCCTAAAGGCACCAGTCACGGATGCACATATATCAAATAAAAAGATAATCATGGAAACATCTCACCGTAACACGGACGCAGGCGACTTGGCAATCGAGGGCAGGAGCTTCAGTGGTTGTGAGCACGGCGGGCCATGTGCTAATCGGCGACACCGCTGGCGGGGGGCTGGAACGTGCGTCGGCCTAGCAGGTCATCACAATCGCGCTGCACACTTCTGAGCCCGGATCATTCAGAGGCAGTAAAAAAAAAAAACCTTCATCACGGCTGTCACGCAAAATGCACGGGCCTGCTGCATCATCGCGGGTAAATCTCCAAAAAAGCACTTTAGGTCATCCTCGCATGGGAGTCACAAGTCAACCCTAGGCTGGGCTGAACTTGAAGTCTCGAGCTCGCAAGAGCTAAGCAAAAAAAATACCACCTTCTTGTCTGGATGTCCAAGCGTAACTTTGTTGTCACTTACGTGACAATTCTAATACACTTCTTGTACTTTTAGCAGAGTGCAGTGTTGCAGAGTGATAAGCAATAGAAGACAAAAAAAGTTCAAAAGCAATTTCATTTATTTACTTGTTTTCAGAATGTTACATTGCTTAAAGTAACTCAGCACAAAATATCAAAATTAAAAACAGCAGGGCAGTTAAAAAAAAATTTTTCTCATTACTGGACTATTAAAAACATTGTGTAAACATTAAAAATTAGCTTAGTAACAACTTTTATAGTCACCGGTTTCACATTACATGTTAAGTAACTCCTCTTACGGCACATGCAAGAACAAGCTAACCCAGCTCTGCAGCAGCGTAAGACATCGCCGAAGCAGCCATATTTATACGGGAATTGCCGGAAGCGCGGAGCAGAGAAACTTCCGTACAGGTCCGCGATTCGCCGGAACGGGGCGAGAGGATACAGCGATCGTCCGAGGAGCGCCGCCTAGCGGCGAAAGGTAGAAACTTCATTTCGGACGAAAATCTCGGCCGAGAAGGTTGTGTTTTGAACACACGCAACGATTGCGTAATAGCTTAAACGTGGACAAAAGTTATTTAAATATTAATGGGACTTCTGTTATGTAGTTATGTTTTTAAGAAAGAAAAAAGGTAAGCAAATATTTCAGGAGGTCTTTATAAGGGGCAGGAACTTATTTAACTTTGAGTTTTGTCTTAACAATCTGCCAAAAAATCGCGCGCTTGCCTCTCATCCTCTCTCTGGAACCGCTACCCTCAGCCAATCAGAGCCGAGAGTGCACCTCAATTCATTCCGGGATAGTCCGACCTGGGAGGGGGAAGAATGTTCTAGAACAATTTCGCAGGAAAAGCACAGGAAAGATTAGCGTCATCTCCGAGATCTGATGCAACAGGCACGGAATATGATGCAATAGCATGAAATCGTAAGCAGAACTTAAAAGATGAAAAATTATTGAAAATTTACAGGTAGACGCCTAACAGGAGAAATAAAGTAATAAAGAAAAAGCGGGATTACGGGAAGTTACGAAAATTAATTTAAAATAAAAAATCCCATCAAAACAACTTTAATGAAAAGGGAGGTATGAAGTATAGCCACTATATTTTAAAGTGCTGATTACCCACAGAACGGCAATTAAAAGGTAAACATTAATTTTAAACACCCTGAAGGCGAAAAACGGCCGGTGAAGAGAAAATTTAATCACAAAAAAAAGTAAACAAAAGAGAAAACTTTACACTGCCAAAACTCAATAAATAATTAACAGCCCCCGAAAAGTAAGAAATTACATAGTGGTTATTTAAAATTTTAACTAGAAAGATCTTAAATTACTAAAACGTCCTGGGTAGAAGTAAATTAAATTAATCGTTAACCAAAGAAAAGTGACAATATAGTGACAACACCACATATCCTCCTCGTTCGAAGAAAAAAAAATTTTTTTTACTCCCAAAAAAAAATTTTTTTTGTAAACAATACATTAAACCAGAAAAGTGCAGTGAGCGTATAGACAAACCCAAACACATATAAAATAACCACTTATAATGACCTATGCACAGGACCAAACACAGTGGCGAAGAAAATATCAAGGCAAAATAACGCGCACTGAAAAAATTCTAACATCCCACCAATAGGTGAGGAAACAACCAAACCGTGGCTATTAATACCACACAAACAAAAATTTGACACACCCAACATATAAAAGTAAAAACGTAAGAAAATTTTTCCTAAAGACCCGGCCAAAAACAACATTACTTGCACATTTAACAGAAAACACATATTAGCCATACACAAAGATCTCGAGAACATTTAAGTACATAACACCAAATAACGATGAGGCAGAACACAAATTTTTGAAGTGGCTTACTGAGATGTTTAATGTCCGAAGAATCAGTAGCCATAACACGACACATTTGATAATGGGACGTATTTAGTAAATTTTGACACAATCGTAAGTAAAACAGCACAGAAATTCAAACAGCAACATCACCACATTGCAGGTGTGAAATTACCAGAATTTTGACAAAACAACAGGCCAAAATTTCAGAAGGGTGTTGACCATGGCAAGACAATCTCAGCAAAATTATGATTTTGAAACAACTTTTAAGATACATATTTAACATAAGCAGTGAAGAAGCGAAAAAAAAAATTTAAAAGTAAACAGTATTTAATTAAGGAGAGACAAATTGCCTTAGTTATCTTTTAGACAGTTACATAAATTAATTACCCAATTACACAGAGGAATGATCCCTGAATTCCCCTTCACTCAGCAATGGATGAAGGGGTACAGCGAACTAAACACCAGCCCAACAGGACCCAACTGTCATCCAGAACCAAACACAGAAGGAAATTCAAGTGACCAAGAAGGCCTGCAGAAACCCACAAGTCACTAACCATTCCCAAGTGTCCCATTTAAAATTGTCTAAACTACATGTTTGAAGTAAAAAAAAAAAGGCAAAATAAGAGATATGACACTGTTTATAAGTTACTGGGACACCCAACTATTTATCTGCCTGTACAAAAGGCAGATAAATTGGCCAAATCTATCTACAGCAATTAAAATTTAAAACATGAGGAAGAGGAGAGATTGCTCGCACAAAATTTGTCAACCATAAATTTCCTACACTGGAGGGTTTGATGAAGATTTATCAAACCTCAAAAAAAAATTCTGTGCTGTTCAGGTAGACACAATTAGGAGGTGGTTGCTTAGTGTAACCAAGCATTTCACACATTGCACATGACCCCTTGGCCATATACAGATAACAATCAGTAAAATACAATACATATATGCAAAAAAATCTTTGGTTTAATAGGAATGCAATAAAAATAGAAACAAATCATATGTGGTTACTCGTTTCCACATAACTAGAAGAATGTGCAAGTTTACCTTTTGGCAGGTCAAACATAAAACATAAAATAGTGTATTTCACACTCCCCAAAAATACCCATAAAAGAAATTTGTATATAAAAAGAAAACACAGATGCTAACACTAAAAATGAAAAAATATATAAAGTAAAATTATATGGCACAACCTCGAAGAAAATTTCTGCTCAAAAATGTAAAACTACTTCCTGACAAATCCAAAAGCATCCCTGGGTCTGAGACAATAGCCATGTTTAGGCATGGATCTAGTGTGAATAGGAGAAAAGGTGGTTGTCGGTTGGGCATCAGAATCATCAATATCAGAATGAGGAGAATTTAAAAAGGAAACAGGAGATACTGAGGTATCCCGAAAAAAATCAAAAGAGGTATCTAGTTGTGAATCTGTCCTATCCACTTCTGTTATAACTACAGGGGGTGGCATGTAGATAGCATCAGCTTCCCAAGACAAATCTAGTGGGTAAAAGGGGACAAGGGTATTCTCTTATTAACCTATCCTCTGAACTTTCTTGAGTAGGGCTAGTGGCAGGCTCTGGAATCACTGGAGGCGGAGAAGACAAAATTTGACTATCTGGTGTTGGAAAAACTTCCCTGTCGATAACCTTAAAAATGCGATTTACATGTACAACTTGAGTATCTGAGGGATTAGAAATGAGAGAAATTTTAAACAAGACAGGAAAAAGTTGCTCTAAAACTCTATAAGGACCCTTATTAAATTTACATAGCTTCTTAGTTAAATGTGGCTTGCTAGCGGGAACGTGTAAATAAACAGTATCACTGACTTTAATGTTTTTAAAGTAAAAGTTAGAGGTAGGAGGATGAGCCTGAGCATACGAAGCCTTTTCCAGGTTGGTCTTGATGATAGAGAAGGTATGTTGAAGATTGGTGACTATCTCCTGAGCGTAGGATCTAGTATCAGCATATGATCTGAATTTCGAAGAGAAAATCAGATCATATGGCATCAACAGATCTCTACCATAAGTTAGAAAAGCAGGAGATTCCTTGATGGTGCGGTGGTAGGCTGTACGAAAAGCTAAGAGAGCTAAGGGAACCTGTTCACACCAATCTTCTTGAGATTCGAGTACTAGATGACTTAACGAATCAATCAGACTTTTGTTCAACCTCTCCACTAAACCATTTCCTTGCGGATTATAAGCCACAGTGTGTTGTTTTTTTATACCCAAGATGTCATACACCTCTGCCATAGCCTTAGAAATAAAATTTGAACCCCTATCCGAATATAACACTTCCATTATTCCGTGACGTGAAATAAAATCAATTAAAACTTTTACAACTGTTGAACTTTAAATATCAGGGACAGGATAAGCTTCAGGATATCTTGTAAAATAGTCAGAGATTACCAGGAGCCATTTATTGCCATTTCTAGAAGTCATAAAAGGACCCACCGCATCAATTGCACATTTCTGAAATGGGCGATCAACAACAGGAATCTCTTGCACAGGAGCCTTTTGATTTTTGTGATAACCCCTTCTTTCCAAACATGACTTACAAGATAAAACATACTTTTTTACGTTGTTATAGAGACCTACCCAAAAAAAACTTTGACGTACACGGTGTAAGGTACGAGACAGGCCAGCATGGGCGACAGTTTTGTTGTCATGACACAAATGCAATACTTCTTGGATGAGGGTGTGGGGAACAACTAAGTGAACGTTCTCCGAATTACTATTTAAAGGCTGACAAACAATAGCATTTTGCTGAAAGGAAAATTTATTGGATCTTTGAATATATGGAGACTCATTATTGAGGCAAGCAGCAATCTTTTGACAAAAGGGGTCAGATTTTTGAAGCCTAATGATATCTTGCGTAGGAAACTTAGGAATTTGAAATGAAAAAGGTTCGTAGTTAAGAGTATTAACTTCACGCAAAAGAAAATCTGCCATTAAGTTAAGATGACTAGGCTTGTGAATAATTTTATAATCATATTGTTGCAGGGACATACTCCAACGAGCAATACGTGAAGTGGGATCTGTTAATTTAAACAGTTGCGAAAGAGATTGCTGGTCACAATATACAGTGAAATGAGAACCGTAGAGGTACTGTTTAAAATGTGTTATGCCAAAAACAACAGCAAGAGCCTCCTTTTCCACAACTGAATAATTAACCTTGGCAGGAGAAAACTTTTTTGAGGCAAAACAAACAGGATGTTGAAATCCCGAATCATCTTCTTGCACTAAGACCACACCCATCACGTGTTTGCTGTCATCAGTGCAGATTGAGAACGGTTTGGAAAAATTTGGCAAGGCCAAGCAAGGAGACTGGGTTAAAGCAAGTTTTAAATGATCAAAGGCATCCTGTTCAAGATCTCCCCATGCAAACTTACAAGTATCCTTCGTCAAATTAGTAAGAGGCAATGCAATATTAGAATAATTAGGAATGAACTTTCTGTAAAAACCCGTTAAACCAAGAAAAGAGCGAACTTGCTTTTTAGTACGAGGAACATTTGCTTTTAAAATAGTGTCTAAATTTTTTGGATCAGGCATAACCTTACCTTGTGTTACACGATGGCCTAAATAAGTAATTTCATCCTTTGCTAAAGTACATTTCTTAGGTTTGAGTTTCAGATTGAATTGTTTTAACCGTTCAAAAACTAATTCTAACCTGTGAACATGATCCTCAAATGATTCTGATGCCACAACTACATCATCTATGTACACTCCTATTCAGTGGTGGCACTAGACTTTCCCCGACGGGCGGTCATAACCTCCCGACGAGGGGGCACAAATACACATGTACATATGCTAAGTGGCGTATCCAAGAGGGGGCTTTGACCTCCCTCTTTTATGACATTTTTGTCACCAAGTATGATATGGAAATTTGCAACTATTTGCACCACTTGAAAATATTTTACTTTAGAAAGTGATTTTTTCACAATAAATCATTTTCTAAACTAAAATATCCAGGATCCCGATAAGTTTAGAGGAGATGGAGGACAATATAATGTTTTGTTTTGTGAAATATTTCCAGAAATCGGATCGACATACATTATCGGACACCTAGGCCCCGGATATTTTCAAAAACCACTGCACAATCTTTCCTGGTAGATTATTATTTAAACTGACCCTAATTAACGTATCTCAAAATCCTTTTACATTACACAAATATTTCCCCAAGGCCTCAGCAAGCAAAAAATTTCGGTGGGTGGAGGGGATCTGTAGTGCTAAAATTAAATTAACTGATCTCTAGAATCAACGCAAATAAACTGATAATGCATTTACTGAAATTTTGGGGGGGGGGGGGTCAAACCCACATGATCCTTCCCCTGGTAACGGCCTTGCACGTTTCTGTAAAATCTCGAAAGCTACTTTTAAGAGTTCTTCAGGTTAACGCTTAAAATATTTCATATGAATGAAATTCTTTGAAAAAAGTTCCGCGAAGAAAGTTCTACGCATTTTTTTTTTTTTTTTTTCCCCGCAGAAAAAATATCAGAAACAAAAGTTTTTTGTGCAAGAATATTGCTGTAAATTCACTGAAAATTTATTTTATAAATTAAGCATGACTAAATTTGCACGCTTTTACACAAATTGCAGTTATTTTTATAAAATTAAGAGATATATGTAAATTTAATTACAGTTTAACTTCGATATCTCGAACATCGAAATTCTTGATATCTCATTAAATGTGTTTTCCCTTACAAATTGAATCCCACCCCACCAGTGGCATAGCGCTAGCGCTTTGAACTGAGAGACGGAAGGAACCTGGTTCGGCACTAGGTCGCGTCCGCCGACCTAACCGTTCGGAGTTTTCCGTGGTTTTTTTTTCCGAAACTTTGCATAAATACGGGTTAGGACCTCTTAGAAAGTCCCTTTTCCACTTTTGCCGGATGCCTTTTGGATTGCGCAATGCAAGTAGCAGTTTTCAAAGACTCATGTCAGTGTTGTTGTCTGGTCTCTCCGACTTTCAAATAGGAGCAGAGGTGGCTCCAATGGGGGGTCCGGGGGGGGGGGGGGGGCACGTGCCCCCCCCCGGACCCCCCATTGGAGCCACCTCTGCTCCTATTTGAAAGTCGGAGAGACCAGACAACAACACTGACATGAGTCTTTGAAAACTGCTACTTGCATTGCGCAATCCAAAAGGCATCCGGCAAAAGTGGAAAAGGCCTTCTTCAGTGGCAATACCCGTTAAGTGAGCATCATCTGGATGCATGAGCATCTGATGGAAACCCGAGGTGAGATCAAGGGAAGAAAAGAACTTCGCACCTGACAGGAAATCAATCATTTCTTGAAGATTAGGCAAAGGAAAGTTATCGGGGATGGTCTTAGCATTTAACTTTCGTAACGATGCAATTTGCACCTTCATTTCTTCAATTTGTCTCGTTAACAGTTCCAGTGACTTTGTATACTGATCCGTAGTGGATCGGAAAGTCTGTGCCAACTCACTGTCACTAGTGGTAGGTCGTGCACTAACTACATTAATGTCTGAAGCATAAGATTGAAGTGCCTGCTCAACACGTTTGGCCAATTCGGTGGCCTCCTGAAATGTTTTTGGGTCCGCTATCACTACTTGAGCACGAATGTTTGCGGCTAACCCTGTCTTGAATTGCGAGAAGCATGTTGTCGCTAAAACGTTTTGGAATTTCCTCCTCAGCTGAAGACTTAAGAGCCTTTTGCACGATACCCTCTAGCCTGGTAGCAAAGTCCTTACAGTTTCGTTTAAATTTTGTTTGCAGTTTGTAAGGTTTGCGATTTGTTGAGCAACGTCACTTGACTCTGCAAAATGGTTTTCAAAACGTGCCCTAAATTCCTGCAGGGACTCGAAAAGTAACCTCTTTCAAAGTGGAGACATAGAATTGAAGAGCTGAGGCCTCAAGTTTTAATTTCGATGGTCTGAGCATCTGTCCAAGACACCAAGGGTGTTATCTGCACCAAATAATCGAAAACGGACGTTACATTTTTACCATTTAAATTAGGTAACATGGTAATGAAGGAGGGATTTGGAAAGGCAGTAGCATTGCCACTGTTACCACCCGAATTAGGCATGACTTTAAAAAAAAAATTTAACACTCACTGCAAAATTTTAGAAGATATGGAAAAGTACATTTATGAATGTCAAAATTTTAGTTCGCTTTACTTCGACAACACACACAACGGTAAAAGGGCAAGGGCCTTCACGGCACCATTTTGTGGTGTCGTTCCAATTTGGAACACCACAATTAAATTTCACAGAAAAAAAAAAAATCAGAAATGCGTTGTGTTTTAAAAATGAACGAAATAACCCAGGATTTTGCTTACCGCCCTTGTGTATGTGTTGACAAAGCAAAGAGAGCTAAAAGTTGGGATTGAAACACATTTTATTTAACCAATTAACATATTAGATCAAGATAAAATATTTAAACATAATATGCAGCACAATGAACTCTTTAACAATTAAAGGCAAGACTCAGCAGCAATTAACAATGAACCGTGAAATAAAAGGTGAAATTTACATTCATATCTAGGACACAACTCACAGCTTAATTTAAATCAATTACAAAAGATTTAGATCAAATTAACACCTGCTCCAGTGCTGCATAAAAGATCAGGTAACACTCATATATTTTGGTAATTAAAAAAAAAAAAAAAAATTAAACCCCTGGGTACCCATGGTTGCAAACCAAAAATTTAAATATAGAAGAAAATCATGTTTTGCTTGAAATCACAAGTTATAAAAATTTAGCTTAGTAGCTACCATAGTAAGTGAATTATCATTCTATAGTATGGTACATTTCAACAAACTTTTTCAATCCCAATTTTATAATTTTACAGAATGACCTATGGTCTAAAAATATTTTAAACAAAAAAAAAAAAAAAAAACTCTTGGAATAAAAAAAAAAATGTACAAAATTACACCTTAACAAAAGTAGAAAAAAAGGGGGGGGGCGATGACGTGAACAGTCCTCATGCTGGGAAGCCATGAGAAGCAGCGAACCATAGGGCACCTTGTACAAGATCTTGAAGGAAAAGGAAGAATCAAGGCCCGGAGACACGGGGGCTTGGACCACACCGCAGTCATCCGCCTAAAGGCACCAGTCACGGATGCGCATATATAAAAAAAAAGATAATCATGGAAACATCTCACCGTAACACGGGCGCAGGCGACTTGGCAATCGAGGGCAGGAGCTTCAGTGGTTGTGAGCACGGCGGGCCATGTGCTAATCGGCGACACCGTCGGCGGGAGGCTGGAACGTGCGTCGGCCTAGCAGGTCATCACAATCGCGCTGCACACTTCTGAGCCCGGATCATTCAGAGGCAGTAAAAAAAAAAACGTCATCACGGCTGTCATGCAAAATGCACGGGCCTGCTGCATCATCGCGGGTAAATCCCCAAAAAAGCACTTTAGGTCATCCTCGCGTGGGAGTCACAAGTCAACCCTAGGCTGGGCTGAACTTGAAGTCTCGAGCTCGCAAGAGCTAAGCAAAAAAACACCACCTTCTTGTCTGGATGTCCAAGCATAACTGCCGAAAAATCGTGCGCTTGCCTCTCATCCTCTCTCCGGAACCGCTACCCTCAGCCAATCAGAGCCGAGAGTGCACCTCAAGTCATTCCGGGATAGTCCGACCTGGGAGGGGGAAGAATGTTCTAGAACAATTTCGGAGGAAAAGCGCGGGAAAGATTAGCGTCATCTCCGAGATCTGATGCAACAGGCACGGAATATGATGCAATAGCATGAAATCGTAAGCAAAACTTAAAAGATGAAAAATTATTGAAAATTTACAAGGAGACGCCTAACAGGAGAAATAAAGTAATAAAGAAAAAGCGGGATTACAGGAAGTTACGAAAATTAATTTAAAATAAAAAAATCCCATCAAAACAACTTTAATGAAAAGGGAGGTATGAAGTATAGCCACTATATTTTAAAGTGCTGATTACCCACAGAACGGCAATTAAAAGGTAAACATTAATTTTAAACACCCTGAAGGCGAAAAATGGCCGGTGAAGAGAAAATTTAATCACAAAAAAAAAGTAAACAAAAGAGAAAACTTTACACTGCCAAAACACAATAAATAATTAACAGCCCCCCAAAAGTAAGAAATTACATAGTGGTTATTTAAAATTTTAACTAGAAAGATCTTAAATTACTAAAACATCCTGGGTAGAGGTAAATTAAATTAATCGTTAACCAAAGAAAAGTGACAATATAGTGACAACACCACAAGGCTGAGGAAGGTGATGGCCGCCACTGAAAGTGCTACCTGTCGGATTTTAACGTGTTTTTAACCTTTTAAATATGTTAGTATATGCTAGCCTCCCGCGCGTTTGTTTCCCCTCTCCGGCGTTTGCCGAAGATCGTCGGCGACTTCACTCGCCGCGTGACGTCACGTTTTCTCCCATGGTTCTTCTTTTCGGTTTTCTCATGAGCCGTGATTGCCGCAGCATATCTCCATAGTAACGGAGACATTTTGTTTCTGATTGGCCGGTCAGAACTTTGTTTTATGCAAATTAACTGTTGCACATGTGAATTGTAATGTACGTATATAATGTGGTTCCTTTTGCCTGCGAGTTATGGCATTTCTATTGCATGCTATTCGATTCTAGCTTCTGTATCTTCTGTGTATGCTAGTTCTGTAAGGCGTTCAGTGAGCGTGAATGTATTTGAACTTTATGATATTTCATTTAATTAAAGAACTTTTGGTTTCTTAATGATGTCTCATAATTTCAAGTGTTAAATCACCACTGCTGGCAAAATGCGAATAATTTCTTCTAAGAGTATAGACTTTTGAAAACTAAACAGCCATCTCCAAAGAAGTCTGTCGAAAAAATCATACACAAAACATAAGTATCACTTGAAATTAAAAAGAAGTTACTTGAGGATGAAGTTTTGAAAAGTCAACTGAAGAATGATAGTAATTGTACTACATATAAATAAAAACGACTTTTCACTAAAGCCATAGGAGGTAAAATTCTCAAAAAATACCGAATGTTAAGCACTTGCAAAAATTTCCTTCCTTATAAAAGTTACAGAAATAATTTAAATCGTGGAGATTTGAGCAAGCATGATAGGAAGCAAAGATCATGACTTTCATTAAAGGTTTCACAATCAATCAGAGATTTTCTAGCGAATGATCTGAATAGCACCCAGTGCCCTGGGGAAAAAAGATACAATTACATTGAACAAACAAAAGAGAGTCAAAAGGAAACTTAATGACTATAATGAATTTGCACAAAAAATATGTCACTGAAACTAATATCAAAATAGGATACTCAACTTTCTGCAGGTTAAAGTCATTTCAAATAGTTCAGCCTAAAGTAAATAAGAGAGATACTTGCTTATGCACTAAGCATGAGAATTTTCGCTTTATGTTAAATAAACTTCATCAAGTTGGTGTTGTAGAACCAAAAGATTTGTATGAAATGTACAGTACAATTTGCTGCAATTCTGTCACAGAAGACTGCTTATTTAGAGTATGTTCAGAATGTTGTTTGAAGCAATTAGCATTTAAATATGAAGCAGATGAAGTGTTAAATGACATAAGTTATTACCTGTGGAATACAACAAGAAATCTATTATAGTAAAAAAATGGCAAAGATTATATCTGTAACTGAAAAAGAAAAAGTATGCACAAACCTAGAAATGCTTCTTAAACGTTTCACAGAATCTTTGCCAAAATTAATGAAACATGAAGCAAATCATAGACATCAATATCAAGTACTAACTCAATTGAAAAATAACCTTTCTGAAGATAAACTAGTTCTTCACATAGACTTTAGTGAGAACTATGTCTGTAAATTAAATGCAGAAACCCAATCCTTTCACTTTGGTGGCTCACGTAGACAAGTTACTCTTCATACAGGAATGAGTTATTACCATCTTACCCCATATCATCAAGACATTTTGCTTTTGCTGAAAATTTTTCTATAACTGATCAGAATAGCACAATAAGTAGTTCATAAATAAATAATGTAAAATTATTTGGTGACTGGTCATTACCATGGTTCTGGTGTCATTACCATGTTCATAAATGTCATTACCACATTTCTGCCCATCATTACCATGTTCCAATGGGAAAATTAAAAAAATAATTAAAGCTATAATTAAGCCAAACGATCTCTGCTGATAATTTTTTTTTTTTTTTTTGTGATAGCAGACATAGATAATTAGACTAACATGAAAAAATTGGGAATTAAAACAATATATATTTTTTTTTTAAACCAAAATTTACCATTATCTGAGAATAACCAATGTGACCCTCCCAAAACAAAATTCTGGCTATGCCAGTGATGTGTGTTATTTTACAAAGTTTTAATTACTTTATTAATTCTCCCTTTATTTTTCTGTATAGAAATATTTAAAACAAAAAAGTAAGGTTTTGTGCTTTTTCAATCCCTAATTTGACTGTGACAGTTTGGACTAGAAAATTAGAAAATTTTCTTTCTATTCCAGCTGTCAAAGGTCTGGTCTTCATCTGATGCTGTATAGTTTTTCAACAAACTGCAGATCAAAAATTAATCTTCAAGCATAAAGCTTCAAAAGGGGCTCTTAGCTAAAAATTTTATATCCATCAGCAAAACTACTTTATCTGCAGAGCAAATGAAACTCAAATCTATGTAGGTTTGTTCATCACTTAATTTTCCCCCACAATATCGGTGGTCAAATGTGTATAAAGTAATAACTAAATGTGTTGGTGCTAAAGGCATTTGTTCTCTTTCTAGAAATTATTTCATTATTCTCTCCCCCCCCTCTTCCCGTTGTATTTGTAGTGTTTTCTCTAATTTGCACCAAATGCATTTTGCAGTTGTACATTGATTACTTAGAACTTCAACTTACATTTGAAAATGAGTTCTAAAAAATTGATATAATCTAAACAATTTATCATTAGGTTTATGTCACTCACTGAATTGAAAATTAATTTTATTAATTTCAAGTTTATAGTCTTGACAAATTTAAGTTTCTCCATATTGTCTAAAAAAAACTTTAAGGAATCAAATCTTGTATTCCATCTTGCATTTCTAATATATCAATCAACTTTGCTTCATATAGTTATTTTTATGGATCTTGGGTAATATTATTACTTTTTTTTTAGCAAATCTAAAGTAAAGCATACAAAAAAGAAGAAGTCAGAATCACAAACAGAAGTTGTGGATCAAGATGCTATTAATCATGGTATTCTTGTTTTATTCTCTTATTTTGTTTGTTCAGTACAGTTGCTTTTCCATGAATAATACATCTGTATGATATATAGTTTGAATTATTTAAATTGTTGCAAAACTACTTAAATTCTGTTCACTCAATTTTTCAAATTTACCATTTTACTCTGCTTGATATTGAAAATGCAACATCCATAAGGAGTGGCCAGAAAGTGTTGAAACTCGGCAAGCAGAGAGAGACAGCACTATATAAGTGATCTTTTTTCCAAAATGATATACATAATACAGAGGGAGAGCAGCATCGTCTTAGTAGGTTGTTGGATCACAGTGGACGGCAATACACTTTAAGGAATCAAATCTTGTATACACGTCTAGGAGCTGAGTCAATAAGTGTGCAGATGGCATCCTGAGGAATGTTTCTCCATTCCCTGCCAACCATTTGCCACAGTTCGTCTTCTGAACAGGCTAGTGGCAGGGTCTGCAAATGGCATCGAATCACATCCCAAATGTGTTCGATTAGCGACAGATCAGGAGAGTACGGTGGTCAGGAAAGCATCTGTATACCTTGCAGAACATGCTGGCTGATGCGAGCAGTGAGCGGTCAAGTATTATCCGGCTGATACAGGGCGTTGGGAACCGTTTGAAGGTAGGGGAGTGTCACTGGTCGCAGCACATCATCCACATATCGTTGAACCGTCATAGTGCCCCGAATCCAAACTAGAGGTGACCTGGAGTCATACGCAATTGCTCCCCAAACCATGATGCCACGTTGTAGCGTGGTGGGGCATTCTACAATTGCTGCCGGACGCCACTCTTGTATGTGGCGACTATCTCTGGAGAAACAGAAACGTTGACTCATCTGAGAACACGACTCTGTGCCATTCTGTCATCCATGTCACTCTAGCCTGGCACCATTGCAGTTGGCATCTATGTTGTGGAGCCAATGGCAGTCTTCTTCACAGTCAGATGCCATGAGTGAAGGCCACTAGCAACCAATCGACAGGAAATGGTTCTGGTTGATATAGGAACATCCAAGGAGTCTTGAACATGTCGCAGAATGGAGGTTGAAGTAGCTTGCGGGACCGCCACTGCTTGTCGGTGGATGCGTCGATCCACGCGTGCTGACGTTACTCTGGCTGCACTGGCACCCCTTAAATGTGCCACATTTCCTTGTTCCAATGATCTCCACCACAGCCAATGTACAGTGAACACATCCAGGTGTGCGTCTGCCGAGATTTGCCAAATGGACCAACCTGCCCTTCCCAGTCCGATCACCATGTCCCTCGTACAATTATCGGTCTGCTGGAACTGCCTATGTTAAAGGCAGCCTGGCATTCTCTGGTTACACGTGTTCTCTGAGACAAGTATAAAATTTCTACGACAATTTCTCTATCAGCAATACTTTCACAAAAATTGTCCGTTCTACCGGTTCCTTCCCGTATATCTTTTTCCACGTACACTGGCAAGCTGCCAATTTTATATCATTAGAGCATAACTCGCCAAGGTGCATTTACCCTGAAATTTTCTGACCTTTTCTTCTTGGTGTTGCATTTTCAGTGTCACTGAGTGTATTTAAAACAAAATTGAACTGCATGGGACATGTTTTGTTTTTTATCGATTAATTTTGAATTTTGCAGGAATCATTTATTTATACAAAGGAACTGAGAGGGTCCTGTATGAAATAAGGACCACCCTAACATATGTATATTAGTTTTTCTTTGCTTAAATATTTTCTGTATTATAATTTTATTGAGAATTTAATTGTTGTGTATTTTTGTAGGTGGATGGTGGGAAGTTACTAATTTCAAGGAAATTACTGGATCTATAGCTATTGAGTTCCTGCCACAATGTTATGTTAAAGCTCTTAATAATGGTCATTTTGTTTTAGGGGGACCACATGTGCCAGGTAAGATTTCTTATTCGTATTAGGGCCATTCTACACTCATGTCCATGAATTAAGGATAATTCAGAATCACACAGAAATTGATCTCTAAAATAAAAAATTCACCTGTGGAATGATCACACACATCTTGAAGAAGAATATGCAAATTACAGGAAACCAGATGGCGTGGATGGTACGCCACAATGACGAGAGTGTAAGAGAGGGATATATAAGGAATGGTGGCAAAGAAGTAAAATTGTTCACAAGCGCTGTGAAAGCCTTTCAGTGCAAAAACCGCATAGTTATGGCACAAAGGAGGCATTTGGATGATGTTTTACGTGGCAGAATTATCGGACGACTGGAATGTGGACGTACCCAGCTGGAAGTATCCGAGGAACTTGGAATCGCCCAGAGTGTCATCTCCAGGCTTTGGCAACGATTCCAAGATGATGGTAATGTGAGTAGACGTTACAGCACAGGTCGCCCCCGAGTTACAACGCCGAATGAGGACCGCTATTTGGCAGTTACTGCCAAAAGAAACAGACGGAGTACAGCATCAGACCTGTCTCGTCAGCTCTCTTCAGCTACCGGTACGACAGTTTCAAGGCAGACCGTGTACAGACGCTTAGGGCACATTGGTCTATATGCTCGTAGGCCTGTCAGATGTGTTCCACTTACCGCAACTCACTGTCGCCTGCGATTAACCTGGAGTAGAGAACATGCATTGTGGACACCGCAACAGTGGTCTTGTGTGATGTTTTCCGACGAGCCCAGGTTTAGTTTGGAGTCTGATTCTCGCCGGACATTCATCTGGAGAGCGCCAGGTACCCGTTACCACCAAGAGAACACCATTGAAAGACACCGTTACGGTGGTGCAGGATGGCTCGTTTGGGGAGGAATTATTCTTGGTTCCAGAACTGACCTGCATGTTCAGAGTGTAACGATGACAGGCCACATCTATCGGGATGTCATTCTGGAACAACATGTGCATTTGTTTCGGGGCGCCATGGGTGCTGAATTTGTGTTTATGGATGACAACGCTCGTCCTCACCGTGCAAACATTGTAGACGAATGCCTTCAATCGGAGGATATCACCCGTTTGCATTGGCCAGCATACTCACCGGACTTGAATCCAATAGAGCATGTGTGGGATATGCTTGGCCGACGAATTGCAGCCCATCAACCCCCTCCCACCTGTCTACCGGAACTTCGGAGTGCATTGCTTGATGAGTGGTGTAATATTCCCCAAGATCAGATTGATAATTTGATACTCAGCATGCCTAGGCGTTGTCAGGCCTGTATTGCATCGTCCGGGAGACATACTCCGTATTAACCATCCTACTAACCATGTTATACTGTTTTTTGTAAATAGGTTCTTTTTTTAAATTTGGTCAAGGGAGTAAAACTTGCAATTTTTATTAATTATGTCAAACATATAGCATCTTTTTTGCTCTTTACTTTTTGTTTAATAAATAGACTTTACAAATAAGTCAAATTTGTTTTGCTTCTTTCTCTTTCTTTGCCTGAACTTCATTATCCTTAATTTATGCACATGAGTGTAGAAGAAAATGGTTAAAAAGTTCATGCTCAAAAAAGTGTAATTTTTTATATAAATAACAGCACAGTTTTCAGAAGTAACTGTAACTGTTTCTTCTTCCTTATCTTTGAAAATTTTTTATTAATTGTGACTTACTTTTTAAAAATTTTCACTTATGAGGAAATTAAGAAAATCACAATTAGTATTACATGACTGGTGCATTAAATTTTATACCATTGTAAAACAGACATTCTTGACTATAAGTTAAGAATAAAATTACTTTACATATATAAATTAATATACAGGGTGACTGCTAATTCATGGTACTAACTTTGAGGATTGGTACAGGACACTGTAACAATCACATTTTGTATAAGAATGTATGGTCAAAAGTGAAGCATTGAAGCACAAACACAGGAAAGAACAGATGCAGGAGGCGGAGGAGTAACGTAATTAGTAGTTGCTTCCGTTGCTGGTAGATGGCCAGTCGGCGTTGATTTGGATAAGAGGTCATTCTCGTTTCATTTTTCGTCCATTTACCATTAGAAACCACATGTGGCCCGTTTGGGGCACCAGTCCACTTCACCCTAGATGTTCGTCAGTACTTGAATGCAAAGGATTGGACTTGGTGGATCTATGTCTTTGCCACCCTGGTCTCCTAATTTGACACCCCTCGATTTCTTTTTATAGGGACATATGAGGAATGACGTTTATGCCACTCCAGTAGACTCCGGTGAAGATCTCTCTGCTCGAGTATCCATAGCTGCTACACGTGTGCGTGAAAAATCTGGTGCCTTTGAAAGTGTTCGTCAGTCGCTGCACCAATGCTGTCAAGCATGTATCAATGCTGATAGATGCAATTTTGAACACTTATTCATGGTTGCCACGAACCTTGAAAGTTAGTGAAAGTCAAGGAAAATGAAATTGGTCAGGGAAAATTTAAATTTACCGAGAAAAGTTAGGGAAAACTCCAGTTTGGTCAGGGAAAATATATTGAAACTCAACCGTTTGAGTTCGAAGGAGTGTGATCGCGCTGTTGAGATTTTATGTCGAGAAAACCTAGTGCATTTCGAACATTGCGGACAGCTGATTATTTGTTACCGATTGTTGAAGTTGTGTGCTCAGATTTAGTGAAGAAAGTACATCACACAGCTCCTTTTAATGTAAATGGTACATTTTACAATAGGTAGGTTTACAATTGAGATTCATCGATGTAAAATAAACAAAGTGCTATTGAGCTGCTTGGTTTTTCTCGACATAAAATATGACATGAATCTCGACATGGTTTCTGGCCATTGTGCTGCTTAGGTCTTTTCGTAGTCATTTACAGAAAGCACCATTGTGTTGTTTGGGATTCTTTGACAGTGTTTTTTTAATACCCCCTGGGACTCAAATGGTTAAGAAAGTAAAGTTTACTTATGTATGTATGTATTTTCATTGTAAATGTAAAAAAAAAAAAAAAAAAAAAAAAAAAGGAGTGCATAGTGGAGGCCATAATAAAAAGTTTTTAAAAATATTTTATCATATAATTAATAGTACTTACTACTATCCATTAAGACAGGGAGAGATGTACACTTACATTTTAGAAACATGCATAAAAATTCTTAATTTATAGATTACTAAGTACCATAAATGCATGTAAAATGTATTATTTTAATAACTATAGTCTTTTATTGCTAAGTGGAATGGATGTGTTTGCACTGTTGCATGCAGGGGCGTATGACCCCCCACCCCCATGTGGAATTTTTTGTCATACAAAATGTATATTCTTCACTCCCTTATCACACACATGTATGCTTATATGTGAGTTGCACAGGGTGTTGACAGATCAGGGAAATCATTGAAAAATCAGGGTACTTTATCGATCTGGAAAAATCATGGAAATATCAGGGAATTTTGCAAAAATATTTAAAAATCAGGGAACTTTCGTTTTTGCCTAGTGAACTAGATCATTTTTAACTGTCAATCTGATGCGCGGCTCCGTTCTAGATCACACGATACTCAACTGATGCACAGATACAGACATTTTACGAATACGAAACCAAAATACAGATCATATGAGAACATAGAAATATGAATCCGAGACTCAAGTGATGCAGGCACTATCACTATACGAATCCGGAAAAGGGCATGTATTCGGACTCGTTCTAAGATGCGGATCATACAAGAAACCGCATATGCGAATCATATCGGCCTGTGAATCAATTTCGCATGTGAATTGCTTCCTGATTAAAGTCATAGGTAAAATGAATGGTAAAAGATGATTTTGTCTTCTACTGCGCCGTTGTGTTTTTTGAAGTGATGGGACATTTGAGTGATGCCTGCTAAGATCCCCAGCAAGACGATTTTTTTTTTTTATAGATAGTGCTCATTTTTAAGCCTTTTTACACATTTTTTAAAATTTCAAACGATACATTGATTGAAATAAAATAAGTTGACTAGGTGGCCAGTTTATTTTGATCAGTCATCCTTACGCGTAAAATTGAACACTATTTTTTATAAAACGAGGAAACTTTCTGCTACATATTGTCTTTTAGTGTTCTTTTAGTGTCTTTTAGTGCCTGTTAGTTAACTAAATTTTATGTTTGGATTTATGAAACTGAATTACAATTTTATTAATATTAAGCATTTTTGTGGTTTTCTATTATTTATTTCCCTATATGAAGCATTCACCTGTTGGTGCATGATACACAATGGTGATTTACATGAAAGATTATGGTATGTATATAATTAGTTCTGGAAATTTGATAAAGATAGTCAGGGAAATCATGGAAAAATCGGGGAACTTTTTTTCTCAATTTCTGTAGCCACCCTGTTGCAGTAGTTGTACCCCCCCTCCCCGCATGAAAAATTTCTGGCTACGGCCCTGGTTGCGTGTATTTTTTAGGACCGCGATGGTCAGGGAATTCTATCAATTGTGGTCAGTGAAAGTCAGGGAAACTGATTTCAAATTTTTTGTGGCAACCATGTTATTGTAAATTAATTTGCACTTGTAAACGCAGGGCTCCCAGTCGTCCTATATTTCCTATATATTTTTTTTAATTGCCAAAAGCGTCCTATATTGTGCTATATTTTACATAAATCCTATATTGTCCTATATTCAGTCTGATTTACTTTTTTTTTTTTTTTTTTTTTTTTGTACGTTTGAAAAAGGAAATACGGCAAACGAGCTGCAGCAAACTGTTTGTATACGTTGCTGAGTAACGCGTATTTCCTCCGACTTATACAGCCAATCAGAGCCTCTGTTGGTTGCTGGTAGGGAGAAATGTGGATCGTTCCTCCCACTGTTTCCTTCTCGCGATGACGTCAGTGCAGTCTGTACTCATTCGATTATGTTTTGGAAGAATGTTTGGGCAACTTTAGGCTGCAGTTTCGCAGCAGTAGCAGTGCGTTAGTGTTAGCTTGAACTTACATGCGTGTCGCAAATATACTTTTCCATGCACACCGCATGGAAATAATAGCATGTGTAATAATAGCAGAATTATTTTTTATGTATGTTTGATAAGTAGCTAATTACTATTAAAAAAAAAAAAAAATGCCGAATTGTGCTACTAAATTTCATGAAGATTGGTTATCTAATACGGATAAAAGTGGAACTACGATTATTACATGGTGTACCAAAGGAAAAGATGATTATTCTGCATATTGTACATTTTGTAATGCGACTCTGAATATTGATAACGGTGGAAAGGCTCAGTTGCTGCAGCATTCAAATACTTCAAAACATAAAACAGTAGATGCTGCTCGCAAAGATTCTTCTCAATCTCGATTCGTAAACACTGTGGGGTGTGAAAACGGCATCCAGCTGAATATTAAAGAAACAGTTGAATCATCCCAGAAGCACCCATTTACAGTGCAGGAAGACAAAGTTTGTAAAGCAGAAATTTTGCGGATTCTTCATGCTGCAATGAATAATTATTCATTTTTGTTGTGCGATTCCATAAAACCATTGTTTACTGCAATGTTTTCAGATTCTGCATTGCCGCAATGTCTTCATTTAGGCTCATCTAAAATTTCTTATAGTATATCACATGGACTTAGTCCATATTTTCTCAAACAGATAACTGATGAGTTTAGAAAGGAATCTCCATTTTTCACTGTGATGTTTGATGAAACATTAAATAAACAGAATGTGAAACAACTTGATGTATATGTACGCAAGGGCGTAGCCAGGATTTTCATTAGGGGGGGGGGGCAGGACATGGAGTCTAACTGGAGAATGCCCGGTTTGTCATAATCACACCCTATGACTAGCTCATTTTAGGGGGGGCAGCTGCCCCACCCTGCCTACGCCCATGTATGTACGGTATTGGAGTCTTAAAGAAAGTGGCATTGCAGAAAGATATATTGGCAGTAATCTACTTGGCCATGCTACTGCCACAGACATTTCGGATAGTATTAAATCTGTCTTAAGTGCTTGCCAATTAGACCTTAAGTACATGATTATGTTAGGGTCAGACGGCCCAAATGTCAACAAGGCAGTTTTTCGATTGTTAGATCGAGATGTAAAGGTAGTGAGAGAATTTGGACTGGTTAGTGTTGGAACATGCAATTTACACATCATTCACAATGCGTTTGGTCATGGCCTTAAACTTGAGGCTTTCACTAATATGATTGATTTTTTGGAAAACATTCATTGTTGGTTTTCTAAATTTCCGTCCCGTCAGGAGGATCTGGAAAAAGCAATGGAGAGCTATGGAAATGAATACTCAAAAACTTTAAAGTATGTGAGCAATCGATGGTTGTCTGTTGTACATGTATGTGAAAGAACTCTTGATTTGTTACCATCATTAAAAGTTTACTTTTTAGATGATCTGCCCAAGGAGAAGAATAGGTTAACTAAAAATGACAGATATGGAAATATATGCAAAAGGCTCCAAACACCTTTAACACCTGTTTATTTGCATTTTTTGATAAGTGTTGGCTCTCTATTTGAGCATTTCTTAAAATTACTGCAGGACAAATCAACACTTATACATGTACTGTATGATGAACTATCCAGACTTATGTTGAAACTATGTAGGCGTGTCATAAATGAAGATGTTTTAAAAGATAAATATGGTGAAGACTTGCTAAGTATAAATGTACGACAAGCGTCTCTTAATGCCAAGGACATTGATTTTGGGAATGGAGTTAAAAAACTCATTCCATCATTAACTCCAGAGCTAAAAACAGAGTTCTTAGAAGATGCCAAAAAATTTTATGTTGTCATTATAACATACCTTCAAGAGAATTTACCACTGAAAAACATACTGCTGAAGAATTTAAAGATTTTGCATCCTCTTATGCGGAAAGAACCAATTAAAAGTTTTCTGCCATCTGTACGACATTTGGCAAACATGTTGCCATCAGTAATTCCAGAAAATTGTGTCGATAAACTCACTGATGAGTGGCGTTTATACATTAGTGATCCTGAAATTAGTGATGAATGGCATTGTGAAAATAAGAATGATATAGATTATTTTTGGAATAATGTGATGAAGTTGCGTGATAATGGGGATACTCCAAGGTACCCACTCCTCACAGTTTTGGTAAAGGCCCTTTTAACCTTCTCTCACGGTCAGGCTTCAGTAGAGAGAGGCTTTTCTGTAAACAAGCGAATGTTGACATCAGAGAGAGCATCCATGAAATTAGACACTATTAGAGGCTTACGATTAATTAAAGATGCTGTACAAAGAAAAATTGATAATGTGTGTATAACTCGTGAAATAATGCAGTTTTACAGAGATGCACATTCGAAATATAAACAAGCACAAGAGGCAGAAAGAACTAAAGATCCCAATAAAAAAAAACAACTGACCATGTTGCTGAACTTAAAGTAGAAATTTCCAATCCTCAGTCAATGATTGATGAAGGTAACAAAAGGTTGAAAACAGGACTTAAAAGAAAGTCTATGAAAGATATAGAAACAGCCCATGCTCTCATAGATGCTGGCAATAAAAAACTGAAAACAGCTAATGAAGAACTTCTCAAAAAAAATTTGTTTGTAGCTAGGATTTCCTCCCCTTTCATTAAAATATTAATGCAAGCTATGCATGAAACATAAAATCAATTGGCATGATTTCTATATTGTTCTATTCCTTTTTTTTTTTTTTCTTATATTTTTTCTAAAAGTTATAACTGAATAATGTTTTCCCTTTGTTGTATCGGAATGGTTTTGTTCTTGAATTTTATGAAGGAGAAGTAGGATTTTGAAGCCACAAAATCTGAAGTCATTAAATTTTCACAATATATGTTAAGCTGTAGCTTAGAAAAAAAAAAAAAAAAAAAAATCACCGGCAGAGCCTGATTATGACCAACAGGGGCGCCGAGCTATAAAATTTGTTTTATTTTTCATAAAATTTTATATAAAAAAGAATATTTCAGAACAACATTTGATATTGAGGGCAATGTCCCGATTTGCCCATGTGATAGTAAGGCTCTGATCACCGATACATATTTATGATCATGTTTAAAAACGAGTTAAAAGAAATTTTTCCAAATGTGTTTATTACATTACATATTTATTTAAATCTGTTCTTTCGGTTTTGCAATTTGATAACGGTAAGCTCCAAATTAGAGAGAATTCTATCTCTTTGAAGAACAAAAATGCAACAGAATAAGCTGCAATGTTTGGCTTTGCTATGCTCAGAGCATGATTTAACAAGCCGCCTGGACGCTTTCACGCCTAAACCGCTGAATCGATTACGATGCATTTTGGTTTAGATATAGATGGGACCCTGGAGATGGTTATAGGCTACTTAGAATTTTAGATTTTCAATTATTAATTAAAAACCGGTTTTACGTTGCCATGCTTGGCGAGTTTCGCCCGTACTAAATGATTCATGTTTTGAGCTAATAAGAATGCTATTACTTCAATAAAGAAGCGTGTGCATTTGAAAAACATTAAACACCACGGAAATTATGCCAGTTTTATGCCAAATCTATCCTAACCAATATTATAAATGCGAAAGTAAGTTTGTTTTTTTATGACGCTTTCACGCCTAAACCGCTGAATCGATTATGATGAATTTTGTTTTAGATATAGATGGGACTCTGGAGAAGGTTATAGGCTACTTAGAATTTTAGATTTTTAATTACTTTTTTAATTATTAATTAAAAACCGTTTTTACATTTCCATGATTGGCGAGTTTTGCCCGTATCAAATGATTCATGTTTTGAGCTAACAGGAATGCTACTACTTCAATGAAGAATCACGTGCATCTGAAAAACATTAAATACCATGGAAATTATGCCAGTTTTATGCCAAATCTATCTATCTGTAATAATAAAAATGAATGTTCTCCAGACAAATCTATAGAAAGCAGAGCTTTGAAAATTTCAGCATGACTCAGCCCATAACTTCGGTAAAGTGCACCTGAGACTCAGAATTTTGAAATTTTAACTACTTTTCTAACTATTAATTAAAAACCGTTCCATCGCCCGCACAAAATGATCTATGCTTTTGAAATAAAGCAGAAATTCTATTTGCAAAATCATATGCATTTGAAAAATATGAATTGGTATAGAAATTATGTTGATTTTATGCCAAATTAAAAAGCATAAGTAAAGAAAAGGGTACTTATACGTATTATCCCGGTGGTCTGCCAAGATGAGCGATTTTTTGCTGAGATAAATGCCAGGCACATGAAATTATTAATGGTTTTGAATACGATTGGCAACAGTTTGGCGGGAATGACCGCCGTGATAATACGTAAGTACCAAGAAAAGTCCAGATGTGTTTCTTAAAGTTCATAAATTTCCAAATCCTACCAATAATATAAATGTGTACGTTTGTGTGTTTGGATTTTTTTGACTGAATCACACAAATATGGTTGAACGGATTTGGAAAAATTTGTAATGAAAATAGCTTATGCCCTGGATTAACATACAGGCAACCTTTCAAGCATATAGCATAAATAATTCTTTTACAAAGACACTCAAAATAATTCTAATGCATTGCGCTCTATGGAAATTTTTTAGCTACTAAACCGATTCTAAAACTTTTTTCACTGATTGAAAGTTACATTATTCCTGAGTATTATTGTTTGTTTTTGGATTAAGACCGATTGACTGCACTAGGGTCCTAGGTCTATATGGGGAATTCCTCTGTGGGGGACTTCTAAGGGATCCTAGCCCGTATTTATGCGAGGTTTTTTGGAAAACTGGGAGCGGTTAGGTTGACAGGCACTACCGGGGTTTGAACCTGGCACCTCCTGCCTTGCAGTTTTGAGAGCAGAACTTCTTAGACACTGGTGGCATCCTAAGTGTTATGGGCTACCTTTAATGCATATATCACTGATAGTTCTTTTACAGGGATGCTAATAAGAATTACATTACGCTCTATGTATATCTCTGTAAGTACTGAACCGATTCCTAAACTTTTTTTACTGATAGTAAGCTACACTATTCTTGAGTATTTTAGGCTAAAATTCATGCATGGAGCGTAAATAGTTCCTTTACAGCAACACTCAAAATAATTCTAATACATTACGCTCTCTGGGTATCTCTGTAACTCTCTGGGTATCTACAGAACCGATTCTAAAACTTTTTCACTATAAGAAAGCTGCTCTATTTCTGATTAACATAGGCTTAAAATCCATGCATATAGCATAAATATTTCTTCTACAAAACAGTTCGCAAATACTGTCGTAACTGTCTCTATTCGCCAAATGCCTGAAAAAAATCTAAATGTAGTAACTCTGCATATTCTCTTATTTTAAAAGAAGTATACTACCGTGCATTATATTTCATTTGAAACAAGTAAAAAGCAAATAATATTTAAATGCAGTTTCCTTTGTCGCAACAATATTTGTTATTCACACATGCTACATTTCTCTCGGGACCTAATTCTAAAGCCGACGCGGATGAAGTCGCGGGTAGCAGCTAGTTGTTAATATATTTTTTTTATTAATTTTTTGCAAACAGTTTCAGAGTTCATTTAAAAGGTAATGAGGATCTTATTCTAATATGACCATTATAAAATTTTATCTAACGACGAACATTCATATTAAAGAAAAATGTGCGTGTGTGTGTGTGTGTGGGGGGGGGGGCTGCTCTACTATCACAGCCTCGGGCCCTTAAATGGGTAAACTGGGCTCTGCACCCGGGCCCCGGCTTCATAGGGGCCCCAAATCCAAAGTAGCTTTATACTTTTTATCGTGTCTAAAAAATTAAGTGGAAAATTTCAAAATTTTTTATAAATTATAAAACTTGACTGTTAGTATTTATATTCTGCAGCTTCAAGAATTAAAATACCATTTAAAGAGTTTTTCTGCTGCTTGACAGTAGAAAATTTCCATTTCCCATTCCTTTCAGATGCCACTTATCTCTATCATCTTTCACCGTAGGAGGGGAGAAAAAAACTTTCAGCAACCAAATGGATAAAGAGGTTGCCCACCCATAGCCTAAACAAGCCTCGCCTCTTTTGTTTTCTGCTGGCTTTGGTTCTGGACAAATGTCATTATCGAATTCTTGGAAAACTTGTGTGTGTGAAGGTGGGAAAGAGGATCTGACGAAAATCTCCAGTTTTGGTATCAGGGTTCATTGACATACAGTAGAGAGCCAGAAATCCGCACAGCTTGGGACCAAGGCTTGTGCGGATTTTAGGATTTTGCAGATTTCAGGCCATAAAAGATAAATCCTATTCAGACTTAAGAAAAGGAGAATACAATTACAATGAAATAAATACACAGTCAAAAGTATTTCATTTATATTTTCACTTTAAATACAAAAGCATAGGAGAAAAAAGAAATTACATGAAGACTAGCAAAGCAAATGGTTTCAAAATTTCCTTTCTCTAATTTTAAAAACATGTTCTATGGTGATTTGTTTAAAAAAAAAAAATTTCTACTTTGTTTCTTTTATTTATGTAATTTTGCAAATTGTATAACTGTTTAAATATGCAGTTTAAACAATAACTGTTTAAACTGCATATTTTTATCAGAATATTTAAACAGAATTATGATTAATTTTTGTTTTGTTATAGAACTTAGCTGTTGTAAAAATTTAGGGTATTCTTTTCTTTACTTTAAACTTTTGTCAAATGGATTTTATTATTATTATTACCCAAGTTTTAGATCATCATCAGAATCATATTTATCTGGATTCGAGAAACTTTTCAACAATTTCTTCATTGGCGGAATACTGCGAATTTCATTATTTGTATCAGGGAAGGTGTGCGGATTTCGGACATTTGCGGATTTTAGGTCGGCAGATTTCTGGCGTTCAACTGTATATCAATGGATATACAGTAAAACCCGCTTAAGAAGTTTTGCAAGGAAATGGATGGCAAAAACTTCTTAAACGGGAATTTAATTTTTCTGAAAAACAAATGGAATAATTTCAGCATAGTTATTCAGTTGACACTTTTTTATATTATTGAAATAATATCTAATTTTAGTTTAAATTTGTAAATTGTTTTGCATATATAAAAAAATAGTTAATGAAGTAAAACAACGTAATTACCTTTATTGAATCCAATCTTTATGAAATCCGAGAAATTTGACTTTAAACGTCATTGGAGCCTATTTTACAGAAAAAATCGGTTATAGTTTTTTGTCGGCAATCTTTAATTGAAAACAGTCTAGTTGTCTTAAGCTTTGAAAAACGTCTTCAGGCACATTTTCAACACTTTCGACAAAACGATGAAAAGGTTTCTAGTCCTTTAACAGCATCCGGAAAACTAGGAATTCCCATGTCCTCTTTCTCAGCTTCACTCATTTCATCATCTTCTTCAACTTCACAAATTTCATCCACTGTTAGCACGTCACAAGGCAATATTTCATCATCTGCTGACACATACTCTTTAAACAATACAGTGAAATCTAATCTTCTTTGTACTGTTTTCCAATCATCTTCAATATCTGACTCATAGTCGTATTCCTCTGTTAATTCTCCATCGAAGAATACTGCTTTTTGGAAACAATTGGCAATCACAGATGGTGTTATTAACTCCCATGCAGATAAAATAAAATGATTGGATTCCAAAATGTTCACTTTGCTCATATCTCCAGCATTGTCCAGTTTTCCAATCATCCATTTAACAAGTCGTTTTCTGTAGGCTTTTCTTTTAATTACCTTGCTTGACATTTTGAGAAGAGTAGAAATTTTCACTCGTAAACTTTCTTGAGAGAGAAAGATGACTTAAAAAGCTTTAAACTGAAAGAGTCAAAGATTTGAGAACTTGGGTGGTTCATTCTTCCTGGAAAAGGGACAGGTAAATCTATTGAAAAAGAAAGCAACTGATAAACTTACCCTGAATACTGCAGGAGCAGGATTGGACTAATCTCTTTCCTAATCATCATTCAATACTGTTACAATAAACTAACAGGTGCGCACATCTTTTTCCTTTTACCGGCTACTATTCTCACAGTACCACTGATTTCATTCACTCTCCACATTCCAACAACAGGTGTGGACATGAGATAAAAATAAAGGAGTAGAGGCGGAGTGCATTTTGATGAATTGGACTTTACGGGGAGACATTTCCGGTCAAAGAGGACTATACGAACGGAGTCTGCAATTTTTCAGAGAACGGGATATATAGAGAGGCGGATGAAAACACGTTTTCAAAGTGAACTTGGAAGTTAAAGAAAACTCTTTAAGCAGGAAAGAGTTTCGAACGAAACTTCTTAAGTGGGTTATTCTAACATTGGAAGAATAGGGAAGAAAACGGGAACCGAGAATGTGAACTTCTTAAGTGGGTTTTACTGTATATTGGGATATATACAGTATGGAATCTCTTATCCGGAAACCAGTTATCCAGAATCATTTTTCAATAGATTAAATTCCTATTTTTTCCAAAAGAAAAGCAAAAAATGAGTTTTTTTTTCAATCTTTCTAATGTTTTTGTTTTTTTATTTGGAGTACTAAAGCTAGAATTTATAAAGTAAGCAATCTTGTAAGGTATTTTATTTATTTTTTTAGCGTGTGACTAAGTTTTCAAGAAGTTATCATGCATTTATTACTTCTTCTCTAAATGATTATTATTTATCTTGATCATATTAGAGTTTTTTTATATTATTTTTCTAGTATATTAACAATTAATGTTTAATTCTAATCAAAAATGGAGAATAACATTTATGCTACCAATCAAATCAGTAGATGTCATGTTAATCCCCAACCAGTTATTCAGAATACACTCAGTCCCAACCAGGGATCACTCTAGAGCGTTTAAGGGGGGGCGGCCCGCCCTGGTGCCCTTTTCCCCGGTAAAATGCCGCCCTCCTTGCCCTTTTTCTTGATAAAATTCTGCCCTCCTTGCCCTTTTTCTTGATAAAATTCCGCCCTCTTTGATTTTTTTTTTTTTTTTTTCAATCAAAATGCCGCTCTCCTTTTCTCCACCCAGGCCCGGACTGGCTGTCTTGGGGGCCCTCGGCTAGAGATTTAAAAGGGGCCTCTTCAGGAGCCAATTTGTCGATTTGGGAGCCCTGGGCAAAAGCTTCATTGAGGGGCCTCTCTTTCGAAAACTTTTTCACAATTTACAAATTTTTAAAGAACAATTTGGGGGTCCAGGCGCTTGCCCCGAATGCCCTCCCGGAAATCAGGCCCTGCCTCTTACTGAGGAATTTATAGGGAATAGAGTATTAGAATATGTAATATTTGAAAATTAGGCTTACGTGCGTAAAAATCACATTTAACTATTTTAGAGATTTGGGGGACCCTGACTTTTCGGGGGCCCCTTGCGTCGCGGGGTTTCTGCGATCCTCCGTTGCGTTACTACGTAAGATTGCTGGAAAATAAATAATCAAATTCTTATTATAAAGTTGTATAGCCACTTTTGAATGCCTCATCGGGTCCCCCTTGGGGCCGGGGGCCCTCGGCGATCGCCGACCAGGCCAGTCCGGGCCTGTCTCCACCCCTCCTTGTTTCCCCTTCTCTTTTATTCTCGTTACCATTGCTGGTGCTCGGCTAGACCGAGGCCACGTGGTCCCAGCTAGACGCCAAAAAAGCCTCTCTCCAACAACAACAACAACAACGAGGAAGTTGATTTGTTTATTCTCGTATCAAATGTGTGGGGAGGAGGGGGGGGGGGCATCTGCTCAGTCCCCGCTCTTCTCCCTCCCGACCTGAGGAGAGGGTTAAAACCGTTCGCTGTAGCTTGAGGTCATAAAATATCTCATTAAAGAAACAATCTGTCATCCAGAAGAGTAGTCATAACAATAAATTATTTCCTACTGTAAATGGTGCTTTACCGTGTTTTATAAATGCTGTAAGTAATTAATAAACGCCACTTGGTTATTGTTTATTTTTTCAGATTTTTAAAACACATTCATCCAAACTTATGGCTGGCTGCACGGAAAGTTCAAGACAAGGGCAATTCCGGAAGTCTGGGGTAACCCCCCCCCCCTAACACACACACACACACACACTCCTCCTCGTCGATGTACTAAAAAGAATAGGGAAAAATTGTTTCAATGACAGGGTGTGCAGCAGTCAGGCAATACTACTTGAAAATATCGAATTTCCGGTCAGCATAGGGGCCAAATTGATGACCAATTGATGATTATTCAATAGGGCCATGGGCGCCGGCAGCATAGGGCAAGGGGGGACAATGTCCCCCCCTGGAATTTTGTATGCAGTGTTTTCCCTTGCTTTTTTGCTCTTTCCAACATGGTAACCATATGTTAAAGCAATCTTTGCCCCCCCCTGGGAAATATTCTGCCGGCGCCCATGTATAGGGCTATTTTAGGCGAAGATAGGGGTGGGAACTGTCAATACAAAATTTGTGTCTATTTTGCAGCCCCTCCAAAAAAATGAAATCGTCGACGTTTGCGAGAATGCAAGTCTCGTCTACTGCACGGGCACTCGCCCCTAGAATGTTCATTTTTACTGTACTACGCGCTAAGCAAAAGCCCAATGGACAGTGCGAAAATGCGCAGTGGGGAGAGCCATTGAGACTATTTTGAATTCATCGATTGGGAAATTAAAAATGTGTGCAAGAGGGTCAAATTCTTTCCCATCGCTGAAGGGTCGGGAGTTATTTTATAATTATGTAATTACGAATATTACACAACAATAATTATAAGACTTCTTGCCTGTTTAGAAAATCCTTTGCCGCCGCCCACGATAGGAAATACTATCGTCCCCTCAACTGGCGTTCTTATTACAGAATATTTCCAAAAGTTATGCATATAGTGTTGTAACTAGAGGTCAAGTCGCCCGGAACAAACCTTTGTTTTGACGCTCCCTTCTTTCCATTTCAATTTTGACGTAACAGCACTATGCCTGGGGCAAGCGTCCCGTTTCCCCTCCACTAATTGCAGACTAGCATATATACAGAGAGAAAAGTTGCAGTGATGCTGAATACGATAAAATTTGAATCTAAAACGGAATGTTTTCGATCATTTTCGGGTCCGAAAATTGGCGTTATTATGAAAAATTTGTCGGTAAAACCGGATTCCCGTTATTTTGCGATTGCAAAATTTAATTTTTTTATGCTTTTTTGTTTTGTTGTTGTTGTTGTTGAAATAAAGCATAATGGATGCCTTACACAATTTTTGTAAAAGTGTAGATTTCATTAAGTAAAAAAATTTGGTTTCAAAATTTTAATCATTTGCTTAAAAAATTGCTATTAAGAAAACACATTTTTTGGACATAAAAGTATGTTTATAAAAGCTATCCTTATGTGTTTGTTGACAATAATTACAAAAGTTGCCCTTTTTGTGTGATATGATATGCCCTTTTCCCAAACACTGCCCTTTTTCTGTAATGTGCAACCTGCCCTTTTTCATTTCTAGAGTGATCCCTGGTCCCAACCATTCCGGATAACAGGTTTCATACTGTATCATGATATATATCCGATATTTATTTTATAATAAACTAGCTGAAGTACCCGTCCTCGACGGGTTAGTGAATGAAAATTTTCAAAAAGCAAGAACTTTCGTCAGCATTGTAGGAGTACACAGAATGGATGTAGTATGTTGCCAAAGTAAAGAAAGCGAAGTTATAATTTTCATGTATTGTTAAAATATTACAGGTTAGAGTGTAACTAAGTAATATCATTTCATTCGCTTTAGTCGTAATTATGTGATGCGCGAACGAATATTTACGAATATAGAAGTAATTTTCGCAAAATCTCAAAATCTAATCAACATCTTTGAAAAATTGGAAGCCTAGAATTTAAGTTGAGTGACAACCTATCCTGTCACCCAATTTCGTTTCATTCCCTGCAGTCTTTTTTTCGTGATGCTGGAACAAAATTTCAGCATTTTAAAACGATTTTCGCAAAATCTCCAAATGTAATCAAAATATTTTAAAAATTCAACGCCTATAAATTAAGATTAGCAACTACCTATCATATCACTAAATTTCGTATCATTCGTATTAGTTGTTATTACGTGATGTTTGAAGAAATATAAACGTATTTTGAGAGAATTTTCACAAAATCTAATGAAAATGTTTAAAAATTTGGATACCTATAGTTTATGTTGAGTAACCATCTATCGTGTGACCAAATTTCATATCATTTGCTTTAATTGTTATTACGTAATGCAGGAACAAAGATTCACTCAGTTTTAAACGATTTTTGCAAAATCTCGAAATCGGATCGATTTTTTAAAATTAAATGCTTATAGTTTAAGGTGAGTGACCACCTATCCATTTCGCCAAATATCATTTTTTCACCTTTGCAGTTATTACGTGCTGTGCGAACACAAATTTATGCAGTTTGAAAGGATTTTCATCAAAATCTCAAAATCCGATCCAGATTTTTTAAAAATTCGACTCCTATGTTTTAAGTTGAGTGATCACCTATCATGACACCCAATTTCATATCATTCGCTTCAGTCGTTTTTACGTGATGCTTGAACACAAATTTACGCAGTTTGAAAGGGATTTTCGCAAAATCTCAAAATCCAATCCAGATTTTTTAAAAATTCGACGCCTATGTTTTAAGTTGAGTGACCACCTATCATGACACCCAATTTCATATCATTCGCTTCAGTCGTTTTTACGTGATGCTTGAACACAAATTTACGCAGTTTGAAAGGATTTTCGCAAAATCTCAAAATCCAATCGAGATTTTTTAAAAATTCGACGCCTATGTTTTAAGTTGAGTGACCACCTATCATGACACCCAATTTCATATCATTCGCTTCAGTCGTTTTTACGTGATGCTTAAACATAAAAAGCGTCACGGACAGAATGACAGACAGACAAACTTTTTTTTTGAGGGTCGCATCGGATTCCCGGGTGCTTGAAACGGATAGAAATCGCAAAATTTTTTAATTCCAAGAAATGTCCAGACAAAAGTCTAATTTTATTTATATAGATATCATGATATTTTTGATATTTTCATATAAAGTGTAGGAATAAGTTTATTGACTAGGGAAGGAAAAGAAAAGATTTTCTTTTATAGTATTCTTATTGCTTATTATTTTATCGTATGCATTTATCATATTGTTCATTTCTTATAAAGAAACTTAAGTGATTCCAAGAAATTTCATCCTTCTTTATACCACAAGGGGTGTCATTGCTTGAGTAATCAATTTTAGAAGGGGATGGAGTGGGCAGGACATAATCCTCTCAGGCTTTCTATATCATGCCTATTGAAAGGAGGAAAAGGGAATGACTTTTAGGATAATACTTTCCTTATCTAAACGATTGTTGAAAATATAAAAGAAACCCTTGTAAATTAAATGGAGGTAAGTTCAACAAATGCATAGATTTCACTTGGCATAGGTGAAATTCCCTACAAATGGAAGATGACACCTTACTAGGAGAATGATGGAATGACAACAAGGGAAGTTTAGTGCAAATTTGTCAAGACCAGAAACTCGAAATTGATAAAGATATTTTCAATTTAGTCAATGATGTAAACCTAATTGTTAACTGTTCTGATTACATAGATATTTTAGGGCCACCCAGGTGGTGTAGTGACTAGAGAACCATTCTATCACGCCGTGGGTCCGGGTTCGAATCCCGGCTTGGGCATGGATGTTAACTTGTCCGTCCCTTCATAGGGGGTAGTGCTGTCCACCCATTGGGTGCTCCCATAATAAAATGGACAGTAACTAGGGCCGTTGATGGCAAAGGCTTGTGGCCAGTGCCTGCCCATTAGAAAAAAAAAAAAAAAAAAGATATTTTAGGACCCATTTCAAATGCACTTGATGAGGTCCAAAGTAATCAATGCACAATGTGTTGACATTTTTTTGCAAATTAAAGGAAAAATTAGAAGTAAATGGCAGGAAAGATATTATGAGAAAATCCACAGAAACAAAGAAATGGCTTTATCACCGGCACATTTAGCTGCATATATGTTGGACCACAGATATTGTGGGGAAAAATTAAGTGAAGATGAAACCCACATAGCTTTTAATTTCATACGTTCCGTAGATAAAGAACTTTTTAGCCAAAAAGAGCCCCTTTCCAAGTTTTATGTTTGAAGATGAATTTCTCAATGTTGAACCCGTAGTTTGGTGGAACATTATCAAAATAGAAGACCATCTGAACGACAAAACATTGCGTCTAATTAGGCAGTTAGTTACTGCTAGTCCATCAACAGCTGGGCTAGAACGGATATTTTCTAGCTTTGGATTAGTCCAATCCAAACTACGTAATCACTTAGGGACTGAAAAAGCAGAGAAACTTACTTTTTTGTTTAAATATTTTAATAAAAAGAAATAAAGGGAGAATTACATGTTATTTTGAATTTGTAATTAATAAAATTATCTTGACACTTGATATTGAATCTTACATTTACATTTTGCATTTTAGTGAGTACATAAACATATTTAATTTTTCAGAAGTTTGTTTCTGTTTCCTATTTTATCTGATAAAAATTTGTTGTTAAATGCAAAATATATAACTATTAGCAAATATAAGTTGAATATTTGTTGTTATAATGTTTTTATCATGCTTGAAAATATTTATCAACAATAAAATTAACTTTTTATCAGAAATATTTATAAATATCAAAATATCGGATATATATCAAAAATATTGGATATTTTTGATATTTTCAAAAATATCATGATATTTACGATCCCAGTTTGGTATATCCAAAACCCCATGCCAAGATGAAGACCTGATTACTTTGGGGGGGGGGGGGCTTGGCACTTTTTCAAACACCAGAAAACATATAGTAGTACAACAATTTACTAGGAACAACGAGCTTAAATTTAGTTAATGTAATAATTGAGGTTTATAAAATAATTATCTCCATCAGAAATGGTTAAAAAGCACACGAAAGACATAGACAGGTGTGCCTTTGGCTATGTCTGTGGAGGACTGAGCTCCTCCCTATAGAGATTTAGATTTTTCCTTTTGGGCCTTTCCCCGAATTGCTTTGGCATGTGTAAAAGAAATTTTGGAAAGTGTTATGTAATTGATGTATTCGACATGATCATAGGTGCACACATGGAGGGGGCTATGGGGGCTAAAGCCCCCCCTAAATCTGGAGAGTAAGATGTTTAAAAGCTTTAAGAATTATCACTTATGTATTAAAATGTTTAATTTTTAAAAATTGTATTCGAATTACTTCTAAAATATCTTTTAGAAAGAAAGAAAGAAAGTTGTTTTTTAAATAAATGCTTTTAGTCATTGTATGAAATATGATTAAACTCTGTTACAATGCCACTGAATAGATCAGATAGTTATTTATGACTATATAAGAAGTTAAATTGATAGTGGGCTTCTGTTCCATGGGCAAGTTATACAGAATGTTTAGACATTATAAGAGAGTTATAACTAAAATCGAGGTCACTAAAGCAGAGTTCATCATTATTTGTAGCCCTAGCCTCCCCCCTAAACTAAAATTCTGGGTGTGCCACTGGAGATGATTAATCTTTAGAAAAAAACACTCAAAATACTGGTGTTAAAAGATAAAATAAACAAAAACTTTGTCTAAAAAACACAAATGATACTATATATAATAAGTATCATTTTATGTATAAGTATGTTTGATCTTTATTTTATTAATTGCTATATATATACGTGCACACACACAGAAATTTCCTTGTGTGTGTTTATATATTACTTTATATATTAATTAAAAAGTGGATGACTGTATCAAAATCCAAAACAGGGGGATTGAAAATTAAGAACAAGAAACACTGATGTCTTTAAAAAGTGAACTTCAATCAGCTATATAAAAATATTGTTTGGCTCCTTTATGGTTTTGTACAAAAAAGGAGAAATAGAAATAAAACTCTATCATTAATAAAGAAACGAGTATCTTAAAAGAAAGTATATCACACAGAGTAGCGTACTTGTAGCTGTATATGGTTACTTATTGATCACTGATTTGACTTTGGTAGAGTCAGAATTTTTTTTCAACAAGAACTTACTAATTTGTTACCAAAATTAGACCAAGACTAGGAAGCAATTCATAGACTTTTTTTTTTTTTCAAACAACTGAGAAATAGCTGTAAATATATAATAAGGAATATTATGACCATAATTTTCATATTTCTGTAAGTTATTGTCTTAGTTATCAATCAAAATTAATTATTATTATTATTATTAAGGCTTAATTTCAGAGTGCGTAAAACCTCTTAATTTTTCATACTTTTCTCTGTCGGTTTTTAAATGAATTTTATGCTGAATGAAATGTTAATCCAGCGATATCGCTGGATCCCGTGGGATCACTATATCTCAATCCCAAAATCTTGCATAGTGAAAAACAGTGCGGGATTGGATTCCTTACTGGTATATAAGTTCATTTTATAGATAAATTCATTGTGAAGATAGTATTGATACATTATTAGTTAATAACAGGTGTCGTATACTTATGAAAAGTTAAAAAATGTCTTACCTATAAAGTGTAAGTTTTTAAACATTAAATAAAACAATGTTTTACAGATGGATTTTTTCTTTCTTTCTTTAGGTAGTGGTCCTGATCCAGAAGAAATTTTAACTGCTATTCCTATTAATGATACTAAAATTGCCCTCAAATCAGGTTACAACAAATATTTAAGAGTTGGTATGGATGGTCTTTTATATGGAAGGTCAGATGCCATAGGATCAATGGAGCAATGGGAACCAGTTTTCCAAGATGTGGGTTTTCATTTCTTACAGTAATGATTTCAGTTTTTGTTTTATTATTAAGAACATAGAAATTTAATGTTTAAAGCCTTTAGAATCAGCATACAGTAAAACCTGCCACTAACCCCTTGTGCACGAGACCAATCCCAGCAAACACACACAGGCTCTCTGAACATCTATTAATGTTCAGAAAACGTCTTCTGAACGTTAATAGATTTTCAGAGAACCTGTGTGTGTTTGTTGGGATTTATCTATAAATGGACTATAATACCAGATTTTTAAATTGATTAATTCTGCTAAGCAAGTGAAAACGAAGGCTAAATGCAAAAAAAAATCAAGGCTTAGAATACCAGATAACAATTATACACTGTGTTTAAGAATACCAGGTAGAAAAAAGTAAGTCTATGCAATAATACCATCAACGGAACGCAGGGATATCCATGGTATTTATGTGTGATGTTATAAAAACATACGCACATATGTTCCTGGTGTGCAAGGGGTTAATGATTGATTAACTAATTTGTTAATTATCAGTATTCATCAAATATCAACAAATGTTTTCTATTTACTAATTACAATTTTTTTAAATTTTTGTTTATCTTTCAAAGTAGCAAATTTTCATTTTGGGGGGCATTTATTTTATTCATTTGGATAAAATTTGCATCTAGAGACTATTTTTGTATAACATTTTTCACATTTGAACTTGATGCTTTGAATTACCTCCAGCCAAATACTTCTATTTTGTTTATATATTATATAGGGTGTTTCAGAAAGAACTCCCCAATTTTGAAAAGACAACTGCGAAACAGTGAGAGGCAGAAAGGTGAATAAGTGGTATGTTGGACAGACAGGTCTGGGATTTGTTATACCCCAGTTTTCAGAAATTTTTCCAATATTTTCTAGTACATAGCACCACAAGGACATAAAGCTTTAAATAGTGCTTAGATGTACAGAAAGTTCCCTTGTCAGTCTGTTCCATTGCTGACAAGTATGCTGATAAGACTGTGTAAGGGAAAGTTATTTGAAGAATACTTCAGCAATTCTGTCATTGCTCTGAATTATTGCCGACAGGCATCATTATGAATTATCTTCTATTCCTTAGATCTCAATCCAAGATAAGGGCTAAGTTATAAAAATGATCATTTTACCTATTAAATATAATAAAACAGAATGTTACCCTTTAGCATTCTGTTTGGGGTTAAGCCTCCTAGCCCCTCTCTTGGATCCACTACTGTTGCAGAATCATTATGTTACAAACAATACCACAAACAATGACAAAAGAGGCAATAGTTAGAACAGTTGAGGCTTCAGACACAGCATACCCTCCCTCCTCTTCTTCCCTAACTTGCGTGTGTGTGTGGGGGGGGGGGGGCTTCTTTCAAGTATCAACTCTAGTTCTGTGCTTGAAAGAAAGAGCAAATTGCACCTTTGTGATCAATCGGCTGAAGCGATGATGCGGCAAGAGTAATGTTAGTTTCCAAAATGTTCTACAGACTACTGATTTTTTGTATCGCAATACATATTACACTACTTTTTTTTAAAGTAGCGCATTACACTAAAAACTACAGAAAAAAGTAGTGATTACTGTAGTTTTGTTACTTGTAATGTGTTACTTCCCACCCCTGACAGACATTGTTTACTCTGAGAATCCTCAAATGTTGGATCAGCTGTAACAATTCATCTCTGAGGCATGTGCATTCATTTCAGCAGAGGCAATGCAACTAGTGACTTTGAACTTTGGTTATGTCATGTAAATTACATTGTATTTAATTACATTGTATTATGTCATTATATTGGTTATGTCATGTAATTGCTGTGAAAGGTGTCCATATAAAAACCATTGTGATAAGATTTGACCTCTGTTCGCAAAGCACACTTTCATGCACTGTTTAAAAGACATTACTCTGTGACTACAGTGCCATGATATTGCAGTCTTAGAACTATTTCTACAAACTGGAGTACAACAAATTCCAGACCTGTCTATTCAACATACTGCATAAAAATGTGAATGAAATTTAAGTTTTATTTTACGTATTATAATAATTATTAATGACATTGTTATTTTATTATTGTATTTTAATATTGTTGTATATTATTGCTGTATTTCTTATAATAAATACGTATTTACCTTTTGATAAATTACTGTGCAAGTCATAGATCTAATTTTTCATTATTTTGATGAATAACAATTAAAATAATATCAAATACTTGTAAAATCCATGGTTTACGTGTAGTAATTATTTGTTCTGTACTTCAGTGTAAATTTACTAATTATTTAGTTAAGTGACAGTGCCAAAAAGTTTAAATGCATTGTAAAATTAAACACTGGGCCTGATAGGCTCAGCATACACACTAGGTGTTTCTTGGAGTGGCAGGCATCCTGCTGAGTTAATAATTAAAATTCTGAGTGCTATTAGAAAAATATCTGTGCTTGAAACTGCTGGATGAGAGGGGAAAAAACCTGGTCTTGGTGGTTTAAATCCAAATAAAACTCAAAATATCCGAACATGAGTAAATTATGCAGTAAGCAAAAGAAAAAAGAAAAAAAAACCCATTGACAAGGTTAAAGTTTAAACATTGAAAACACTAATTCGAAACCTGTCCTTCTAATATTATTAACCCTAACACGAGACTGCTTTAACAGTAAAAAAAAGATACTAAGACTGGAGAGGGATCGTTGCATTTACCTGCTAACTATAGGACAGAAGCATGATGCTCTGCTCTGCACTGCACTGTGTACTGCAAAACCAACTTATACAGATTCAGCTTATATACAATGTGTGGAACATGACAAGAAATTTGCATATTGACATTCAAAACAAGATGTCAACATGACAGACATTTAAAGAAAAAAAAGGTTGAACATTTCCTGACAGAAAAACAGAACTTGATTTCATTTTTCTGTCTAGAAACTGAACCTGATCTGTTATGATGACATCACAACATGGCTGACAGTGCCAGGTCAGCAAAGTTGTTTACTTTATATATGACAGTTTAAAAGTCATATAGTACTATGTCCAGGTACTTTCACTGTTATATTTTTTTATTTATTTTTAAATTTAAGTTTCTATTTATTATCACAGTAAGCTTCTTATAAAGTACTTTATATTTGAGAAGGATAGTAAAAAGTTTGTTTACAAAATACAATGTGGTTATGTTAGAGATATTATGTTGTTTTTTTTTTTTTTAAATAGTTATTTAAAGTATAATTCAAAGTACAATACAAAGTATTTAAGGAAGAGGGTGGGAAAAATAAAATAGGATAAACAGAAAAAGTCCTTAGTTTTTTTTTTTTTTTTTTAATCATTCAACAGAAATTGCAAATTACATTTCTGAACAATTTATGCATTTGAAAATGCAGGGCTGCTCTCAGCAATGTAAGGGTGCAAAATATTTCGAGTGAGTGAATGATGTTTAGCGGAAAAATTATGGAGGCCTTAGAGAATTTTTTTAAAAATTGGGGTCTTTATCATGCAAATTAATAATGTATTTTCTTCAGACAGATAAGATACTTTTTAGACAGTCCTTGTATATCTAGTTATGAAAATCATAATTAATGAGTTCAAATACTAACCTATTAGAATTCAAAATTTCCTTATAATGGAGAAGCCAATTATTATTTTTTACTGGTATCTTAAAAAAAAAAAAAAAAAAAAAACCTGTGTATTTTAGTGCTTTGATACTTGAAAATTAAACTTTTCTCTATTTCTTTTTGCAATATTGCCAACCTTTGTATACTATCTGCTATCTGCACTTAAATATCAATTGCTTAAAACATTTGTTGAATCATATTAAAAAAAAAAAAAATCTATCAAAATCTCCCTATATAATTTTCATGCTACATATAAAATGCTATTTCCCAAAAAATATAACAAACATACAATTAGCCACTTTTTTTGCAATTTTCAATGATTTCTATTTTTTCTTTAGGGAAAATTAGCGATTTTATCTGCAACAAATTGCTTCATGTCAGTCAATGATGATAGCAGTGATGTGATTGCCGTTTCTAAAACTGCTGGACCAAATGAAATGTTAAAGGTATATTTCTAAATCTTTTTTTGTGTGTGTGTGAAAATGTTCACGCCTATATGCAATTAAAAGCGTATTTTGACCAACTGCTTAGTCTGGCATGGCGCGGGAGCATGAGGTATAAAGGCATAACTTAAAAATTAAAAAAAAAAAAAATCTGATGTGTCCAACACATGACTTCCTTGCACGTCTATTAGATCAAAAATATTTTCGATGCACTTCCTCTAAACTTATTTGTTTGAAAGAGATAAAATATCAATAATAGTAAGGTTTAGCGATTTCTAGCCAAATATTTCGATATCGCCAAGCTGAGTTCAATTTGAAAGATTTCCTTCTGACACTTTATTTGGCGATATTTCACCAAAAGCCGACAAACTTGAGATAGTCTGCGAGATTTTGGGGATAGCCAAAGTAGTCATTGACCACAGACTTTCAATGAATTGGATGCATCCATACACCTCAATGTATTTAAAGAGTCAATTGGCTCACCCTGTAAATAAATTCTCAGTCGATTGCTGTGAAAAAAGATATTGAAAACAGTTAGATATTACAATAGTTCTAAATACAAAAGTTCAAAATTCTACGGGTTAAAGTTTTAGAGTTATACAAAATACGAAATAATTTTTGGTGCCAAATTTGGCGATATTTCGGCAAAACTCGTCAATGTCGACAACACTTGGCGAGATTTTAAGCATGAACCAAACAATGACAGATTATCGCCAAATTTGGCGATATCTCGCCAAGAACGATGACAAATGGCGATACTTTGGGCATGGACCAAATGACTGACTATCGCCAAGTTTGGCAATATTTTGCCAAAACCCGCCAAGGTCAAGAACAGACGGCGAGATTTTGGGCAGTGGTGGGAAAAACTACTTTTTTTTTGTAGCGCGCTACAACTACCGCTACTTTTCGAAAAATGTAGTTAACTACAACTACAACTACTTTTTGACAAATGTAGTTAGCTACACTACTTTTGAAATGTAGTCGCTACTTCGCTACTTTTTCGCTACTTTTAAGAGACAAATTTTGCTAACAGATTCAATTTGCATTACATTCATATTTAAGGATATTTATATACTAATTAGAGAAAACTATCGATATCGAAAGCCTTGGTTTTCTACTCGCGTCCAGCGTGATTAATGACCTCAGCGGGTGTCTCTCGCGTCCAAAGAACGCGTTTATTAAAAGGTGGTTTCCTTGTAGCGTTGAGCGCCGCAGATTTGGTGGACGCACGAAAGACCCCGGGCACCTTTTCGCCTTTAATTAGAAAAAAACTATTGCTCTAATAAACAACTACCAGGCGAGTATTTGAGCAGGGGGAGGCGGGCCCCCTCCGAAAATGTAAAGCAATTATTAAAAGGAGCTATTTTGAAACATTTCTTTTAACTTTAGAACAATAAAGTTTAAAATACCGAATCGTCCCCCTCCCCCCGAAATGGAAGCCTATATATACGCTACTGGCAACTACTGCTAATTATTGAAGTATTGCTGAAACTAATTAAGTTTTAATACCTCTATGATAAAAATAAATTGGGAAAGTGAGCTCTGAAAGCATGAGAAAAATCATGAGAACTAAAAAAGTTTTTAAAAATATAATAATAAAATGGATGTCTGAACGGGAAAAAAAGGCCCGTTTTGAGACCCCTTTCATGTTGTACAAACATTCTAGTTTCTTGAGCACAAATCAAAATTAATGAGTATAAAAGCCTTTTTTCATGACTTACCAAATTAGTGATTTATGACGAATGACCCGTGTGAACCATGTAATATTGTATAATTGTTTTAATTGAAAACATCACATATGATATGCATATTATAAAATAATGAAAACAATTACTAATTAAATTCATGATATATCTATTTAAAACATTGCATTAAAAAAATCCTCTATATATGTTAAAGAAATTTTAAAAGTTATTATCATCAACACAACTTTTTCTTTGTGTTAGGTATAAAAGAATTTTATAGAATTATATTGTTATTTTAAGGCTAAGAGAGAGATAAGTCTCTAAGGATTTTACAAACTATTAATTATTAATAGAAATTCTCATATTTTCGTATTAAATTCTGAAAATTATTACACAAAAAACCTAATAATTTAAATATAATAGACACTTTAAAATTTTAACGAAAGAAAGAATTTCAACATATTCATGGAAGACTGCCATGCCTCTAGTATAAAATAAAAACCACATAAATTTATTCAAAAACATGTTTATTAAATTTTAACAAGAGCTGGATCTCAAAATTGTTATCCGCCAAACATGATCGTCGAAAAGAAAATGCGTCCGATGCAATCGAAAACAATCTTTGTACAGATGCACTGGACGGCACGCCAGTGTTAGTTTTTTTGAAGGCTTCTTTCATATACGTGTACGAAAGCGAAGATAGGGGTTTAATTGGCTCTGACAAGAACCTTGTAAGTTCTTCCTCGTAACTATTTCGAGTGCATGCGAAAGAGAAATTAAAAAAACCAGAAAAGTCATCACCCATGGGCTGATCCTCGATACTGAGATCTGAAGTTGTCGGAAACATATTCTGGAGGTATTCCTCCATCCATTTTTTTTGGCTTCGGTCTTCCTCTCCTCCTCAATCCAGAATAGTTTGAATCTGGGATGGAAACAAGCTGAGAGAACAGTTTCTCTGTCCCACAGCAAATGACTAAATCTCGTTTCCACCTGACAACTGAAGATTTTGCGCCCCCTCCTATTTTTTAAAAATGCAACTAGGTAGCTTTCATATACCATTTAGCGCTCATATACCATTTTCTTTTCTTCATCATAATATTTAAAAAAATGCTAACTAATGGATATAAATTTTCAATAACGCCTTTAATTTCTATTTTATTGATCTAGTCTTAGAAACCATTATCATTGTGTTAGAAAGAAGAACAGAAAATAAGTCTCGAAGCCTTTTTATTGTTACACAATTATGATATAGATAAAGGAAATTTAGCTTAATAAAAATTATTATTGCAGCATATATAAATTTAATGTACAATAAATGGAGAGATTTGCGAGGCCTTTATTTTTCAGGGGCTCACGGGCCCACACGCCCGTGTGATAATGAGACTCTCGAGGCCCCATCAAAATAACCTCTGTTCAACTTTGGACCTTTTTTTTCCTCTTTATGGCAGATTGGTGATTCTACAAATAATACTGAGAACAACGATAAAAAGAAAAAAGATGCACAATGTCAGGCTTCCGCTTCAGGCAAAGCAAACCCCCTCCCCCCCCTCGTGTGCGTGTGTCCCCTGGGACATAGATATAATACACCATAGATACGTGGAACCTGTACTAGAGAGTGTGCGGAACATAGGGACGAGGAATCGGGACCCGTGTCTAGCTATTGGGTGAAATCACTGGCCCTCTCGTTTCCCTTCTAAGAGAGGAGGAGTTTTGAAAGTGATGGATGATCCGGACGGAACGAGATGGGGGGAGATGGTCTATGGTTTTAATTGATCTGTTTCCTTAGGATAAATTCGTATGGGAAAAAAAAGATTGGATTTTCGTTGTATTTGTTAAACAAATAAGAGCTACACTTTTTTATTCCTTCTCAAGACTCAATTTTTGTTCTATCTTTTTATTTATTTATTTTTTAATTCTCATGATTTTTAAAATTATTGCTCATTTTATTTATAAGTTTGACGAAAATTTCCATTGAATAACACACTAAATGCCATATGGAGTTCTTTTAACTGCTCCGAAACGTGAAAGCTTTGTGTTCGAAGAAAAGGATGGTGAGCATGGAACAGACATTTTTACATACTTGGGCCTTGTAGCACAAAGATTTCAAACTGCTTTATTTATTACTGTCTTGGAGTTGACAAAGCAGTTGAAAGGAAACGAAAAAGGTTATCTTTCAACTAAGTGTCTATAGTAACTCCACATGTTTTTAAAAGCAGGGAAAATAAAGCATAGCATATGCAACTGATTTTAGCCCTCTTAGACCAAAGCTCTTCCGATTTCTTATGAATTCAGACAAAACAACAGGCTCTAACAGTTTTTTTCGCCAGCTGTTAAATAATGAAGTACATGTTTCTTTCGAAAAAGTTTACTTGTAAGGTGCACACGGAATAATCTTAGATTTAGTACGGAACGGTTGTGAGAAAAAATAACTCGATTAATTATGAATGTAAGTAGTTACATTTAGAGATAGCATTTAATCTGTCAATTTGAGAGACCCTAGACACATACTCCAAGTTTCCTGCCTTTAAAAACCTTAAAAAGGTCCTTTGCTATAAAGGTCTGAGAAACGGCCTTTACTGGGAAGTTAGTAAAGGCCGTAATTTTTTTTATAAAGTGAAACCTCTGAAAGTTGGACACTTGCACAAATTGTCAAACTCATTGAAAAGGTAATAGAACGTAGGTTCTAAGAAAACCGCCCTATTTAAGGACATGATCAACCAACATCTGATGAAGGAATATTATTTATCGATTATTATACATCTATGCCAGTTACCGCGTTTACTGGCATAATAGTCGCAACTTTTTTCTTCCCAATTTTTCATGGTGAAAGTATAGGTGCGGATATTAAACGGGGAAATCTACAACATTATATTGTACACTCTAATGCTAAAGCATTACTTATATTATCATAAAATTATTAATTTACCAAATGTTTCCAGATTATCTCCAGATTATGTTCCTAGATCCGTCATTTTTCTTTTTACAGTAATATTTTTATAGACATAAATGAAGGTCAAATACATGATTGCGACTTTTATGTGGGGTGATGTTAATTTTGACGATTTTTTCTGTTTCAAAACGGGGGTGCGACTATTATGCAAGTAAGCACGGTAGTTCCTCTATTTTTCGTAAAAGGAACGAAGAGAGAAAAGCCAAAAGTGCATTATTGTACTGCCAAAAATATATTGTACTACTATTTTTACACAACAAAGGGAATAGTTCAAGTTTTCAACTATAATTATTAAGGCATTAGTCTAAATTAAAAGGTAGATAGCAAAATATCATTTTTAATTAATTTTTCTTTTACGTTAGACAAAGCGTCGCAATTTTGCAATAAATAAGTTTTAGAATATTTTAAATGATTTTACTTTTTCACCAAACATTCTCTTTTTTTAATTCAGTAATTAAATTATAAATAAAGGCAGCAAATTTATCCTTTATTTTCCCATTTTCCACGCGCATCTTTAAAAGTGAGAATACATTTAATTTCAATCGTCGATTTTATAATAAACCATCTGATTAAATTCACTAATAGCAGAATTAGTTTCAAGTATATTTACTTTGTAACGCCGTTCGTAAAAACAGCGAAGAAATGCATGCCAATTAAGCTTGTCGTTGATAAACGACCTTTTGCACGGGAGGTAAAGTTTGACAGGTTGGCTTCCGGTTTCAAGTTAACACCCACTGTAAAAATCCCTCCCCTTTTCTGCATCATCTTTGGCACACCAGCCAGGTAGGCTTTTCGCTTCTAGGTGTAGAATTCTTTGCCCTGGGAGGGGGGGGGGGGGCGGGGGAGTGATTGGGTGTCTTTCAAGCATCAAGGCCGATTTCCAGTTGCGTCTTTTTCCGGACGCAGCGGGTTTTTTTTTTTTTAATGGTCAAGGCATTGTACAAGGGGGGATACAGTGCAGGGTCGAAGAATTTATTGACTTTTAATGACCACCGCCAAAGGATAACGCGTGAAACCACAAAAGCACGCCCACCGCTCAGTGGGGGCACTTTTCTCCGCAGTGCGTCTTCAAGATTCTGAAAAATACATTGGGTTCCCATTATAGCGTACTGAAACGCACTAGTTATGCTTGGAGTCAGAAGAGAGAGAAATTGCACCACGGGATCAATCGCCGGAAATGATGACACGGCAAAAGTAGCTTCCAAAATTCGCTACAAACTACTGTTTTTTTGTAGCGCGCTACACGCTACACTACTTTTTAAAAAAAGTAGCGAGCTACACTACAAACTACAAAAAAAAGTAGCGGCTACTGTAGTTTCGCTACAAGTAGCGCGCTACTTCCCAGCCCTGATTTTGGGCATGTACCAAACAATGACTGTCTACAGTTGTATTATATTGAAGATGTCCATAGACATTAAAGTACTGAAATTCTTTTCGGTGGTTCTGTAAATAAACTCTCCAGTAGATTGGAACCAAAAATCAAGATGCACAACTAGATGTTACAACAATCTTATGTATGAAATTTCATAATATTTTTTGAGAGTTCAATATGTACACACGTACACCAAAAGTCGCCGAACTTGGCTACTTTTGGCATAGTTCTTGAGAAAGGCACGTGACCGTGGTCGGACCATTACCTAACTTATGTGGTAGGACGGTATTGTGCTTGAAATGGATGAATGCCCCTAAAATTGCCATTGGCCATAATGTTTTGGAAATCTTTTGAGTGTTCCTGTAGCAGAACTATAAATGATAAAGACACTTTTTTTAATGGAGAAATTCATTTTCTAATTCTTTAAGTATATTTCTCTTCTGAGTCGTTTGAAATAGTCCAATACCTCTAAAAAACGCTTTGATGAATTTCGGTCCATAGAGCGTAATGTATTTCGAATCTTTTGAGCGGTTCTGTAGATAAACTATCCAGTCGAATGGAACCGAGAGGGGAGGTGCACAACTAGATGTTACAACAATCCTAAATATAAAGTTTCAACATTCTACGCATAATAGTTTTTGAGATATGAGAGTTTAATGAATTTCGGCCCATTGAGCGTAATGTATTTCGAATGTTTTGGGCAGTCCTGTAGATAAACTATCCTGTCGAATGGTACCAAAAGGGGAGGTGCACAACTAGATCTTACATCTATCCAAAATATGAAGTTTCGACATTCTATGCCTAATAGCTTTTGAGTTAGGCCAGTTTAATGAATTTCGGCCCATAGAGCGTAATGTATTTCGAATCTTTTGGGCGGTCCTGTACATAAACTATTCATTCGATTGCCACCAAAAGGGGAGGTGCACGACTAGATCATAGAACAATCCTAACTATCAAATCTCAACATTCTACGACCAATAGTTTTTGAGATATGCAAGTTACATACATACGTACGTACGTACAGACGGCATGGAAAAACTGGCCACAATAGACTCTCTGCTGGTCAAAATGAGTTGCAGATGCGTTAATATGATCGTGCATGCTAGCCTACGATGAGATGCATCGAAAAAAATTTTAAAAATAAATTTAGAGGTAGTCAAAATCGTTTTTTTTGTTGAAATTTGGCCCCCAAAAATTTTCGGGATCACATTACTTCCTTATACTACGTACAAGGAAGTAAAAAGCTGCTCATGTTTGCTAAGCAATTCTATGGCTTATTTTCACAACAATCAATATATAAAGTGAATATGAATTTTAAAAACATTAGTCTGCATATGTGTTCAATTCTTCAAACATTGTGCAGCTATCAAAAAATTGTTTAATCTTCTTATAATATTTTTTTTTTTTCAAATGCTAAATTCTTAAATTAATAACTAAAAAAAAATTTGTCACATTCTATGCATTCATAAATAATAACAAAATGACTTGCTGAAAATTGCCAAAACAGCGCAACTGTCACCAAGTGCCTTTAAGTAAATTCCCAGAAAATCCTGAGTAGCCCCAGCCAGCAAGAAAGTTCAGTAAAAAGTTGGCCGACTATCTGTTTCATCAGCTCGTACTCGGGAATTTTTGTTCGCCGTCCATTTAACGTTTGCTGAAACTATACTGCCATTGTGTAATTCATTCCGCTTCTCCCTAACGTCGGGAGAAAACTCAACTAACTTCCTACATATACTCCTCGGTCTCAGGTATTTTTGGTCAGTTGAACCAAGGTCGGAATTGGACTTAAAGGCTATTCAGAGATGGTGCTAAGTCATTCCATGTCAAATCAACACAATTTTGGGAGATTTTCCAAATTGATGTCTTAGATTTTCATGATTTTTGTTATGCAGCAATATATCACAGACTTACGAAAAAATACCAAATTTCAGTTATGTAGCACAATTATTTTTGAAGTTATTAATTTTTAAAGATTTAAATTTTTATGAAAAAAATTCATATTTTGGCCCTTTAGATGCCTATAGGCGGCCAACCAGTGATGGTATAAATCTGAGAGTGGTCTCATTTTAAAGCTGTTGAATGGGGCTTTAATATTATATGCCACAAGATAGCGGTTACAATTTTAAAAAATTGATTAAATTGTAAAATTGTAACCTCCTATCTAAAAGTGCAATTTTAAAAATTCCAAAATATTATCAAATATAGTTTGTAATGTCTTAATACATACATCAAAATTCTGTCATGGGATCTCAATGGGATCAGGAAATACTGGGCTTCAAAAATACACATGTTTTGTAAATAATGTACCAAATTATTAAAATTTTATTTTTTAATTACTAATTTTGCCACGCAGTGTGCAGAACACTATTAATAAAATGAAATGATTAGTATTATGTTTGGAAACCTCTCTTTAAAAGAAAACTGAAGCTGATTAGCCTACAAGTCCCCTTTTACTCAAATATGCAAATATATTAACAACTAAGGTGGGTCCCATTGGATTACATGATGATGATGACGACAGTGAGTAACCAACCAATCACATTTCATTGAAGTTCACTTCAGAGAAGTAGCATAAAGCACTTGTTTATTGTTGTTCCTTTAATTTTTTTTACCAGTGTAGCATCAGAGTTGCTTGTAATAGGAAGTTCATTCTGTTTCCAGTGATATTGTATCTTTAGAACACAACCCATTTCTTGGCTACTGCACTTTTCCTTGTTAATTTCTCACTTGATGATGGATACCACTGACAAGATAGTAAAAATGGATTGTTTTAATCCTTTTAATAAGCCTAATCACTCCCATGCAAGAAAAGGTTTGAGACGTGTTATTCATGGATGTGTGACTTGACTCCAGGAACACCCGAGTTATCCAAAATCTGTGACAGTTGTAGAAAGCAGCTGATAAAGTTAAAAAATGAAAAACATAGAAAAGTTTCCACTGGAACTAACAACATACGAGAAGAAAGTTAGTCTGATACTGAAATTCAAAAAGCATCTATTGAAATGCCATTTTCAAATGAATCTGAAGCTCTGAGTTCTCTGAACAGCTGTCTTTTAGATCTGGGAGAGTTGCCTGTTGACTAAAAGAGGGTGCAATCCAAAATTTACTCTACTGAGAAGACCAACAGAATTAATGACTGTCAATAGAAAACTGCTGGTGAATGCATCTAGCGATGATAAGGATGATGATTCACAGGATGAGTTCTTTACACATGTAGAAGGTGTACAGCAGCTTCACTAGTAGGAAGAAGAAGCTTCAACTACTGACTCTTATGCCTGACAGCTGGAGTGTGAGGGAAATAATGCATGAATTTTCAGCCTCTAACTACTTAGTTTGACAAGCCAAGACATTGTTGATAAAAAAAAGGGTGCCTTGTCTGGTCCTGATCTGAAACCAGGAAAAAGTCTGTCAAATCATACCATTGATATTGTTAAAGGATTTTTTACAAGTGACGAAATGAGCAGAGTGGTGCCAGGGATGAAGGACTTTATATTAGTGAAAGACGACAGCACACGTGGTAAGAACATGTTTCAAAAAGGTTAATGCTTAATAATTTAAAAGAAGCATATAGAGTTTTCAGAGAAAAATTCCCAACTGTAAAAGTGGGATTTTCTAAGTTTGCAGAATTTAGGCATAAAAATTGTGTTCTAGCAGGCCAGAATGGAACACACTCAGTCTGTGTATGCACCACTCATCAGAATGTGAAGCTTATGTTTGAAAATGCAGGAATGACTTCAATGATGGATGGCAAAATTAAAACATACAAGGACTGCCTGCAAATGATGGTTTGTAGCCCACCATCAACTGACTGCTTCTTTTCAAATTGTGTTTCATGTCCAGGTACCAAAAGGATTAGAGAACTTTTGGAAAAATCATATGAAGACAATGCAATTCAGACTGTCTCATACAGACTGTGGATCTCTATAACTTGGAAATAATTAAAAAAGCAGTTAGTGAATTTGTTGATGCATTTTGTGAAAAACTTCCTGTTCTACTTCGTCATCACTTCACAGCAAAAGAACAAAGTGCATTTCTGAGTCATACAAAGGAAAGTCTTTTGGAATGTGAAGTGGTTGTCATTTGTGACTTTTCTGAGAATTATTTGATCATTTTGTAAGATGAGGCGCAATCATATAATTGGTCAAATAGTCAGGCAACCATTCACCCTTTTATGGTATATTTTAAAGAGAAAGAAGTCAAGCATTTAAATTTTGTAATAATATCAGACTGCCTCAACCACAACACTACAGCCAGTTCCAGACAAAGTTGACGGAATATCTGAAATGCAAGTTCCAAAGACGTCCCGAAAAAATCTTCTATTTTTCTGACGGCTCTGCAGCCCAATTTAAAAAACTTTATTAACTTGTGTAATCATAAGCAAGATTTTGGAACTGGCGCTGAATGGCATTTTTCAGCAACAGCACACGGTAAAGGTAAAGGACCATGCGATGGGCTGGGGGGCCACAGTCAAAAGACTGGCAGCCAGAGCAAGCCTACAAAGACCGTATAAGGACCAAATTATGGATGCAAGGCAACTGTTTGAGTGGACACATCAGAACACATCTAACATAGACTTTGTATTTGTGACCCTTGAAGAATATATTAAAACTGAAGAACAATTGGCCAACCGGTACAATACAGCTGTAGCTATATCAGGCACCCAAAAATTTCATGCCTTCATACCTCTCAAATGTGGAACCAAAGTAAATGTGAAATTATTTTCTTCTGCAGTTATTTTGAGCATATTTCCTGTTATAAAGGACGTACAGCAGATATTATTTGCAAATATTAGTGGGTATGTAGCATCAATCTATGGTGACACTTGGTGGTTGAGTTATGTTCTTGATAAAGATTAAAATTGCTGTAAAGTGCAAGTTACATTCCTCCATCCCCCTCATTTATATATCCCACACCACCTGATACACTATGGATCAGGTACCTTTGTGATACCTTTTGCAGATGTGATATGCAAAGTTAACCCCGTCACACAGACTGGCCGAACATACAGTTTACTAGACAGTGAAGTGAACAAATGTGTGGGTATCTTCCAATGATTGAAGTCTCGATGAACTAATTTGTTGACCCTTAAATTTACTCATAATATTGGAGTTTTAATGCTAAGTGTCTATGTGACCTTTTTCCATAAAAAAAAAAAAAAAAAAAATGTAAAAGTAATAGCCACTGCTTGTTTCATTGAAATGTGATGCTTGTTCCATTCAATGAAATATTCCAAAATTTTCTGAAACGATACTAATTCTGGTATTTTTCACAACACGTGTATTTCTGAAGCACAGTATCTCCTGATCCCATTGAGATCCCATGATAGAATTTTGCTGTATGTATTAAGACATTACAAACTATATTTCATAATATTTTGGAATTTTTAAAATTGCCACTTTTAGATAGGGGGTTACAATTTTAAAATTTAATCAATTTTTTAAAATTGTAACCCCTATCTTGTGGCATATCATATTAAAGCCCCATTCAACAGCTTTAAAATGAGACCACTCTCAGCTTTATACCATCACTGGTTGCCAGCCTATAGGCATCTAAAGGTGCCAAAATATTTTTTTTTCATAAAAATTTAAATCTTAAAAAATTAATAACTTTAAAAATAATTGTGCTACATAGCTGAAATTTAGTATTTTTTGTAAGTCTGTGATATATTGCTGCATACCAAAAATTATGAAAATCTGAGACATCAAGTCTGAATCAGTGTGTTGATTTGACATGGAATGACCCTTCTGTCTGTGGGGAAAGGGAATGAAAGAAGATGCTGCTTCCTAGTACAACATTGCTACACCTCCCCCCTTCACGTCGATTTGAAGAATTTTGCACTCTATATCTCCTTTATCTTCCATCCAATAAAAAGCTCCCCTTTCATTCTGCTTGGCAATATTTTTTTCGGGAGTGTTTTACTAGCTTCGCTTAACATAGTGTAGTGTTGAGGGGCAAAATGTTGGGTGGCATATTCAAAAGTTTAACGGCTTACACAAGATAACGTACTAACAAGAAAGACACTCAATTTTAAAAAGGTTAGTAAATTATTTCTGTATTCATTTACTTAAAACAAATTTACTTTGGTTACTTGCTGAAATTTGTGCTGAACAGAAAATGAAATTACATGCATAATATAATTGGATCTGAAGTCGAAGCAAGCAATTTATGATTTACAGCAACTTTGCAGTCCTTTTTAAAAGAATAAAACATCGAATATTTAAAAAAAATTAATAAAATACTGAAAATATTTTTTTCCATGATATATTTTCGAGAACCTATTTCTTTTTATAATATTGAAATTAAATGTGAGCATTGCAAATGAACTAATTTCATTTCTTCATCCTTAAACTAGTATTTTAAGCATTTTAAAAGTACTTATATAACTCCATATAGTTAGCACAAATACTTCTAATGATTTACTTATGTTCAGCACAAGTTTCAATGTATGAATACAGAAATAATTTACTCATCTAATTTCTAAAATATTAAACTAGAGCATGACTAAATATTAGATATTTATTTCTTATCTCTCTATTCTAAAAAAAAAAACGGCCGCTGTCAAAGCTTGTTGGGCTATCTCCTCCTAAACCGTGGGGATTTCAGTTTCGACTATGGTGTCCACAGATTCGAAAACTTCCGAGGAACCTGATAAGCTGACTTAAATTTCGAAAATAGAATTATTTTAGAAGCTATTAATAAAAAACTGAAAAAATAAACATAATGGTTGCCAGATTTGGCATAAAATCATCCATTCCTTTGCAACAAAGCAATTCCAAGTATGTAGAATCGCGTGAAATTGACAAACATGAGGTGGAATGACACCCATTTTACGCCAAATTAAAAAGTGTATGAAAGAAATAACTCAAAGTGTGTTACACGAAGTTGACAATTTCAGATAGTAAGTTAGCTTAGACAACAGGAGTTTAGAATTAGTGATTATTCATTTTTCCAAAACAGAATAACTAATTGTAACTGATTTTAAAAGCGCCATCTTGGCATTAGGAGAATGATCTGGCAAAATGATATCTTTCCAAGCAGGGTGAATCTGAACTTCGAGTTCCAGAATATTAGAATCCAGTATCTTGAAAATGAAAAATAATTAAAATGTAGATTATTTTAAAGCCGGTTCGGTCCAGCTGGAGTATTTGCTACCAGTAGATATATTTGGTGGCTTTAACTAGGCCATTATAGCAGTTATAGTACACTTTGGATGCTTGCCAGCGCGGCGAGATGATATAATTCGTGGTGCTAAATATGCCAATCTGCAAAGGATTATGTATATGAAAATATGGATAACGGTTTTCCAGGAACCTTACATGAGCAGTAATTATAGGTTGTGAGCACGTGTAAATCGCCAAATAATGAAAAGTCGCCATTGGTGGCAAGCTAACATAGTTGCTTGCCACCAATGATATATTGCTATCATTGTTACTGTTCTGCAGTTTTTATCAAAGAAAACATATGAAGAACCGTTTTCTTAGAGCTAATTATTAACTATACATATATGCAAGTCGCCAAATAATGAAAAATCGCCATGGGTTGCAAATACGAAAGGTGTCAAATTGGTTTTACATAATTAAAAACACAGCTGAAACAGATGTTCTGCTTTTATTATGCTTTAGCTCCTAATTAATATAACCTTTGAATGGCATCATTAAATATCATTGTATTTCTCAGGAGTGCAAATAATTTTTCCAGCGATTATACGCGGATTCTGCACTCCAGGTGGAGTACAGCTCAGGACCAGTACAACACAGATTCCTATAACAAAATATCTACCGTGTTATGTGGGGAGATCTACTGTAGTGTGAAGTTTAAATTTTTATGTACCAATGAACATGCAAGAACCAAGCAATGTATAGCTCAGTAACATTCTATCTGATCCAATCTTTGGGATTTGTCTGTTGAAATTCTGTCTTTTTTACGAATGAGCCTCATTAGGGGCCGAATGCCTCATACGAAAAGCGAGCATAGCGAGTCTAGGGGCCTTGGCCCCTAGTTTAATGCAAAAAGATTTTAAGAGAGCTAGATATCTCTTTATAAAAATTAAATTAGTTAAATTGTGAAATTTAGCATACTGCATTAGGTTTTATTGGGTGTTGAAAGTTACTATATTTTGAAAATATAACTGTTAATTAACATCTTTATGTGAAATTTTAGAAATAAATTGTCTGAATAAAAAACCATTTTCTTCATTGATTTGAAGTGGAAAATTTATATAGTATAGCTCCTTAAAAATGTCCCTAAAGCAATACATATAATCTCAGCTGAATCAGGATAAGAGAGCATATTATCGGGGAATCTGCAGGAAATCGTCCAGAGACAAGCAGAATCTCTTCGGAGCAGACAGTCCAGGACATCGCCAACTTTCAATGGAAGTCCTGTGCCAAAGTCGGACAGGTGAAACTGGGGTCGCGTAAAGACAGTTGGCTGAGATGAGGCCGGGGATTTCTTGCTAATTGAGGCACCACTTAAAAAATGACTGCTAATAGACTCAATTCCAAAAGTTAAGCGCGAAGATGTAAAATGCAAAAAAATCAATGAATACTGCTTTGATTGACACAAAATTCGGCAGGAAAGTAGCATACATATTTATGAATAAAAAATGAATAATTATATACAGAATTGAAAACAATATTAAATTTTTTTAAGTTCACAGATAATGACATACTGGAGACTTAAACAGAATTATGTATAAAGTGAAAATAAACAGCATAAAATGAAAAAAAAAAAGGACATTAATAGGGTATGTGATCCCCCTCATCTGTATACAAAGTTTACACTTTGTGACTATGCTTTCAATTAGTTGGTCGGACGGACTCTTGCCCCAAGGCGGTGGGGTGGTTTAAAAAGGGGCTTCTGTAGTTCAGGGCGAGGGGGAGGCGAGCTGTCAAAAACTACCCCACCCACTTCTCTTCTTGGAACATACGTGGAGTGATATGAAGAGATAAAAAATAGTTGGCTCTGCTCCTTCCATCCACCTTAAACCAAACTAGCGAAATTCGATCAGTCGGAGCGAAAAGTGAGCCAGTTTTCAAAAGTGAGCTTCTCCTTTAGGAGCATTTTTCAATCACAAGAGCGGAGCGTAATACAACAATAAGCGAGGAGGAGAAATTCTCGGAAAAGATAGGAAGCGAGGAGAGGATTCTCAGAAAAAGTACTACGTAAAGAGCACTTTCGCGGAAATACCGGTCAGTTTATATGGAAACAGATCGCTCCACAGTGTATCGTTTTTTTCGCTCTTTGGGTTTCAGCGTGTTGATTATCTGCAGCTCGCAGTATGTTTCTCGGGATTCAAAGGAACCAGCAGACAAGATCCACATTTCTAGGGTACGCATAGTTGCCCGATCTGCTGACAATTGCCTTCGTAACGACCTTTTTAGCTACGACTTGGTGAAAATCACTGGGCTTTCCTGTTAAACAAGAACAGATAATTAATGACCATCTCATCATAATAATATTTAATATACGAAACCAAAGTAGGAAATTTATCTCTTACTCGAATACTTTTTTGAGAGGCTGTGCAAGTACTGAAACATAAAATTTGGGGGTTTTATCGTTTGGCCCCCCTGTCGGGCAAGATGGCCCTCCCGTCGGGGAAAGTCTGGCCCAATCACTGTCCACAAACTGCTCCAAATTTTTATTTCAGCGGGTACATTCCTGTATTATTAAAAAAGTGACTAATTAAAACATAAGGGATAACATATTCAAAAGGAAGGATGGCAGACTTATTATTTTCTGTGTATGAAATCATGGATTGAGATTGTATTGAGCGCAGAGTCATTTCCCTTTAGATTTTTTAGGTCAATTGTTTGCATCAATTTTGTCTAGAGCATATTGATAACAATTTGGAATACTGTAATGAAAATTGATGATTAATTGAACTAAAAAAAAAAAAAAAAATTAAGAGCCTACTTATCCTTAAAAAATACTTTCTTAGGCTCTCTCACTTTTGCATCCGCCAACAGCACTGTATTCATACTCCCTGCCTTGTTTACCGCCTCTCAAAGAAGATCATTTTCCATATTTTATTGCGCGAGTTAAATAGTCCCCTCTTGAACTGGATTAAATTATTAAAAAAAAAAAAAAAAAAAAAATCTTAGCTTACTTGGCGATGTCACTCATCGAATTTGGCACCAATTAAAATCATATATTAATTGTAAAAAATTCATTTGAGTGGATTCCGAGATCCAGAAGATACAAGTTCGAAATAGGAAAAATTAGCTGTAAATATAGTGCCACAATGTTTTTCGGTTCATTGGTTGGTTGTTGTTGGGGCTGGCTGCATCAATCGTAGAACTGTCGTTCTCTATGATTTTGCTACATCGATATGAAATGCATATCATATATATTAAGCTATGGCATTGTCTGATAAATTTGTGAAATATGTTGTAGGTTCGAAGTAACATACAGAAGAAAAAGAATGATGGAGATGATATTCCTGCTGAGGAAAGAGGAACCACTGCAGACTGTGAAATTAATTATGTGTAAGTCCCCTCCCATACAGTTACTAATACGTATTATTACTACATTTTTTTAAATGTGAAAATATGCTTGTTTTACATGTAACATGCATTTTCTTTCCAACAGAAAAAAATTTCAAAGTTTTCAAGACAGGAAGCTTAGAATAAATGCTGAAGACAAAGGTATTGTGAAGAAAGCTCGGCATGAAGGGAATCTACATGAAGTCCTTTTAGATAGGTTTGTCTCATGTTAAGATTGAAGATAGCACAGAAATTTAACTTTGTATAGTCTTTGATTTTATGCAAGTTGCTTCTCTAATCATTTGAGATACATATATTAAGAGTTTAATATAAATGTTTTTTTCTTTTAACAGGAGATCTAAAATGAAGTCGGACAAATTTTGCAAATAATGAAATTCATAAACCTAGAAAAGAAAAAAAGAAAATATATGAAACATTGTACATAAAAATTTTCATTAAAGGGTTTATTTGTAGTGTTTTATTTATTTGTTAAAAAAATACTTAATGAGTTCGAAATTGCTTCATGCTTCTTTTGTGATCTGTAAAAAGTTTATAGTTTGATTCCATTTCTAAATACAGGGGTAGGAGTGGGGGGAAAATATCTTTCAGGATACAAGTTTTTCAAAATTTTAGGACAGTTTTACTATAATTTTCAACACCATTTTTATTTAATAAATTTGTATGATCAAAATTATAAAAATTGAAAAGTTGCAAAAGAATAGTTTTTTTAGTTAATCAGGGTTCCATGGTATAGGAAAGACTGGGGCTATTTGTCTACAATGGTAAGTAGGCTTAGTCCTATAATTCACCTGTTTGAATACATTGTGCAACTAGTCACAGAATAACTTTTACAAAAGGTTATAGTAGTTTGAAGCGTTACCCATGTATGGATATTTACAATAATTTTTCTAATTTCAAATATTCATCTTAATAATTGCAATTTAACTTGTGTAAATTTTCATAGTGTATGAGAGATTAGCTAACTAGTAGGGATCGACCGATACCACATTTTCGCCGATGACCGATACTGATACTTTACCTATAAATTCATTTTCAGAAATAGCCGATACCGATACTTTTAAGTTATGGTATCGGCCGATACCGATACTTAACCGATACCGATACTTTACATAATTTAATGTCATTTAAACCCACATCTGTTGGGCAGTTTTTTTAACGAGAGTGTAGTTCTCGTTAAAATGAATAACAGAATGATGAAATTTGATCCCAGTAGAAAGCATTAAAAAGAAAAAGCAGAGGATACATTTTGAAATGTGAATTTAGAGTAGTTCTAGTCTTTCTTTTCTATTCAAATCATGCCGACGAATGGCCGAATTTATAAAAAGCTGAGCACTGGGAAGCGTCTTAGTGTGCAGGTTCGGAATTCTTTCTCCTCGCGTGGCTGTCGATCTAGCGGTCTAGAGTTTTAGGCGATTTTCTCCAGATGTTAAGTGAATATGCGTTAGACTCCCTTAAACAGTCCTCCGCCCAAGCCCCCCCTATAGGTAGATGCCCCTCATTTAGGCTTGACAGAACACAAACACGGGGGGGTGGGAGTTAAAGGGGTATAAGATAAACCATTTCATTTCCAGTGCCGGCTGGTGCAAATATTTAAATCAATTTTTCTTAACCTCTATTTTGTTGCCTAATTGTTGCAATGAGCCAGATAAAAGGTTTCCATATTAGACACAAAACAGCTTCCTGCTTGCTCTTACTATATGTGTCTTTCTTGCAATTTTTATTTAGATTTTCTTTAATTAGAATTCTTTCACACATGAAAATATTTCTTAGATTACTTAAACTGCATTAAATTGTGATAATGTATAAACTGTACAGTATTATGTAAGTACATATATATTTAGATATTGTTCATTAAATACGTGTAAATTCTTCCCTTAAAATGCATAAGTTCACATTAATTATTGGTTTTATTTATCTGCTCCAATTATTTAACCACTAAGTGAATTATTAAATGTTTTAGCAAGATTTCTGTTTAATATGAACTCATATGATCATTTTTAAGTTCTTTTTGAAAATCTGAATTCTTTGACAGGGATTCTCTAGACTCTTAAGTCACAATTAATCCGGAAGGATCCATGTATTTGATCTTTTCCGTACGAAGAACAGGTACACACCGATTAGTCCTCTGTTTTCCTTACATATAAACCAAATAATATTCACAAGAAATATGTTTTTTACGCCAAAATTTCAAATAAACTAATAATAATTAGCATTACTAATTATACTAATACAGCTTTAACTTTTTAAATTAACAATATAAATAATTATTAGATATTGATAATTATTACACTTCTCAAAACAGAATGATACACAAATCCTACGTTCTCTCATTAATCTGATAGATAATAAAATCATTAAGTGTTTGATAATTCGTACATTTGATATTTTGTAATGTTTTAAAAATGAATCATTAACATCTGGACCAATATAATTAAAGACACGGGAGTCGTCAGTTTTCAAGTCACTGCCAAAAAGTTAACTTCTTTGCGACACAAAAAAAGGAATAAATTGTTTTTACATATAGGTTTCGTTTATAATTTTAGCACCATTAATTTTGTCATTGAAACAGCTACAATATGAAGCAAAATATTTTTGCTCGTTTTCAAGCTGCGCCTTGGAAGGTCTAAATAAAAGATGCTTTAAAATGACGAGATTAAATGAAGGTTAAAGAAAAATCCAAAAATGATAAACTAAATTCAATTTTCAAGTCTTAAAAAAAAGTTGCTACTTTATCCATATTTAATGAAATTGATCTTCAGTGTTCGGCGCGGTACGGTAAGCAAGGTCTGGGTGCCATCGTCGAAAGGGGGGGGGCATTTCGAATTAACACTGAGAAAATCTTGATCTAGAGCAGTGGTTCTCAAACTTGTTTGTCCTACTCTTCAAAAAATCTTCAACTAGATATTTTTTTTTTCGCGGCCCACTACTACATAACGATAACCAATATAAGTTATATAAAATAGTATAGCTTACTATATATATAATACTAAAATTTAATTTTTTCCACCACATTCTCAAGTTCTATAAGCTAAATAGAAGCAAATTCCCCAAACGTATTTCGAAGGCCGAAATATTACACTTTAACACACATATGGATAACCGCCGGCCCGCGGAACATTTGAAAACTCCGTATAAACCATTCAATATCCCATATAAATCTCAATTATACGGCCCGCCACCTCGCTAAAATCCGCAGGTTTGGCCAACACCACCTAGATATACAATGCCTGAGAACAGAAACTTTCACAGGTCCACTAAAATGACGTCATCATACATTTATTTTCACTAAGTAAAAGTATTCAAAGTTTGTGGTGAATTTACTCCCGCATAAAACATTTTAATGATTTAAGATACAAAATTTAGTTTTACGATAAATAGGAAATTTTAACTATCACTAATTGTGTAATATGATACAGAAATAGATCATAATAAATTATTTTTTATCAGACAGGTATTTTATTTTTTATCTTCAATTGAAAATACTTTCTAAAATTTGTAACATTCACCAGAAATTTTAAATAGTTTTACTTTGTGAAAGTAAAACTGTGAGGACGTCATTGTAGAAGACCTATTGATGACATAAAAGTTTCTGTTCTCTGGCCTTCTCTATCTAGGAGGTGTTGGTTAGGCCCGTGACTTTGCTAATATCCTAAAGTTTGGCCCACAACTTTTCTAAGGTTGCCCATACCTGCTTTAGCACTTTAAAGTTCGTCATCCCCTGAAATATCAAACGATGTCAGGGACCGTCTCCCTCATCAATTTTGATATCTATATCATACCCAAGCCGAATCAGATGTCCTTGCGCCAATTTTTTTAAATAAAAATTTAAAGCATGTCTCTTAAGCGTGAAATCTATATCAAGAGCTAGACACTCTCCAACGATATCAAAAGCCTATATATACAGTAGAATCTCTCTATAACGAAGACTCCTTACAACGAATTTCTCCCTATAACGAAATTTTTCATGGAAACGTAACTTTAAGGCTTAAATAACACTATAAACATTCTCTATATAACGAAGAGCTTATCTTCCCATAGCGAATATTTCAGATTTACCTTTGATTTTTTTTTGTTAGTTTTGAAGCAAATTTTAATTTTCGAAAAGAGCACTTAGTGGAAGAGTAACAGATGATAAAAAGGAGACCAGGAAAGTGAAACAGAATCCGATAATGAAGACACTTCAACAGTGCCCGATTATGACCAACTCGGGGCAACGGGCATTGATAGATTTTGGGGCCCCAAACTATGAAATTTTTTAAACTTTTCATAAAATTTTGATATAAAAAAGAATATTGCAGAAAAAACATTTAAAATTGAGGGCCCTTTCAAGTCGGGGGCCCTGTGCAAAGTCCCGATTTCCCCATATAATAACAAGGCCCTGCGCTTCACGACCAAAACCACATCAAACTTTCAAAACCATTAAAAAGAGGTTTCTAAATGGAATAAAATGTGCCTCACTCTATTTTCAGCGGACTTATAAAATGTGAATATTTTTATGAAAATTTAAAATCACAGAATGCAAAACAATGTAAAATAACGGAATTTTGAAGTAAAATAAACGTAAGTGCACTACATATTTTATTGTCTAAATTCGTGGATTGTCCTTACTTTTGAACATTTCATTTACACAATTGAAAAGTAAGAAACCGTAAGTTTAATTAATTTATAATAAATATCAATTTATTTTTAATTGAAAGTCATAATTTAATACTTTTAAACATCGAATTAACTAAAAAGTTTGTAATATTTTCTGAAATAACTGCAAAAATCCCTAATCTCTGTACAACAAAATTATCTCTATAGCAAATTTTTCAACTGGAACCGAGCGAGTTCGTTATAGGGAGATTCAATTGTGTCAACACAGTGAGAAAATAAACGTTTATAAAACTGAAGTAAAACTACAGCCTACCTCTCGACATTTGTTTTTTTGCAATTCTTGCAGAGAGCGTATTTAGTGTTGGGCACCAATTGAAAATAATTTAGAAGAATAGGCGACTGTCCTGTTAAACTGCCATCTAACGATTCTTCGTCCATAATTTCGACCACACTTGGTGATACGACATCCATTTAGCGATGGTTAGAATTAAAAAGAAAAAAAAACAGCTCGAAAACACTCTCGCAAACAAATGTGCCAATGAAACGACGCCTCTCATCTCATTACCAAAATGAAGATTCTAGAATGGTGTTGCGCCTGCGTGGTTTTTTCTGAAAAGCGAAGTATCAGTTGAAAAGTATCGGTGAAAACGGATGAAAGCAACAGAAACCGATACTTTCCCGATACTTTTAGAATCGAAAGAACCGATACCTAAAAAAATTGGAGGTATCGGCACCGATACTATCGGTCGATCCCTACTAACTAGTCCATCTATCCTTTATTTCGATTGTTTACTTTTAGAAGGTTATGCCTCTCATTTTGTGAAAAGATGTATTATGGAGCTAGTAGGCACAAAGGATACGGGGCAAGTTGCTACAGTGAACTAATTAATTCCATTACATTGTTTCAGAATATTTTCTATTTTATCCCCTTGTATGGATTAACCAGTGTGTGTATGAATTAACCAAAAAATTGCATAGTAGTCATGGGTGCCCATAGGAATTTTTCTAGGGGGGGGGGCAAATTTCAAACTTTTAACAAATTTAGTACTGTTTTTGCGATTTGTTTACATCATGAGACAGTAACCTAAATCTCTAGGGGGGGGGGGGGCAAATACCCTACCTTGCCCCCCCCCCTATGGGCGCCCATGATAGTAGGTGTTCCTATCAAAGACAAAAGGTAAAGATCATTGTACCTTTTAAAATGCTTAGACTGCCACCTTTTTTCTGGTCTACTTTTATTGGTAATTAGGATCTGTAGAAAATACAGTCAAAGGACTAGTAAAAACTGCTCTCCTATAGGCACGTAGACCAGTAAAATAAAAATACAGCAGAGAAAAGAGATTATTAACTTCGGGCACATAAGGCGTGCACAATTTTGGCACTCAATTTTATATTTGTGGTAACTATAACTGCGATGAGGATTTTGAGTAGGACATAAGCCACTCAAAGTTAATGCTTCATTCATTATTTTTATTACTGTATAAAGGTTATATTATGAGGAAATAGATCAGTGTTTCTCGACCTTTTTTGACTGATGGCACATTGAAAATATCTAGAATTATTTGCGGCACACCTGAACATAAAAATTGCAAAAGTTATATGATACAAAAAATTGATAAATATAATTAACTATAAAAAATTATTTATTTAACCAAAAAATAATATTCAATGAGGGAGCTAAATCTGTTCTTACATGAGTCTTGCCGCAAACAACTGTTTCAAAAATCGGCAGATCGGTTTTCCATGCTATAAAAGAAATTTCGCGCTTCATAGTGTATAGCTTAGTGAAAGTGAACAAGACAGCACATTATAAATAGAAAAAGTCATGTCTCTGATATGAACTCGCAGTTTTAATAATTTTTCAAAACCCTCGCGGCACATTACAATATCTCTCACGGCACACCACTGTGTCGCGGCACACAGATTGAGAAACACCGAAATAGGCGATTCCTTGTACACTTGCTGGTAAAAATATGATTATTTCTCTTAAATGTGTGTCTTATTTGAGTTCTGCTTAGCTACTTATAAAGCATGTACCAACTTGCCCTGCAAGGCTGAATTCTTGGGTATTCATAGACAAGGTACAGTTCAATTTTGTTGGGGGGGGGGGGGACTAACAAAAAATTAATAAAAATCAATTACTAAAAACTGTGCTTAACTAGCCCCGGTCAGTCTCCCCTACCAGGAATTCTGGGTATTTTGAGCAAGTCTTTTCCAGAATTCCAGTTTTTTTTAGCAAAAGGGAAAATTGCATAGAATATTATATGCTCAAGCATTCCTTTACTTAACCAATGCATAGGAATGATATTTTTTGGAAAAGAAAAATAAAAGTTTAAGCACATACATTATTTTTTTATCAAAAACATGTTACTTATCTTGGATAAAAGGGAGATATCAATAATAATATGTATTTCCACTTATTTTTAAAAAAGGTATACCGTAAAATTCTGAAAGTAGCCCCTCCCCCTGTTTCTCGCCAGAAGTGAAATCATCCTGAATATAAGCCTCCCTCCTTTTTGCCTCATCCCATCTGTCGTATAGTGATACTTGGTAGGTAAATTATTATCACATGTTGCATGCAAAAATCTTGAAACACTACATTGTTGCACTCAGGGGCTTAGCCAGAAATTTTTCATGGGGGGGGGGGGGGGGTACGACTACTTCAACTCATATATATATGTGTGTGTGTATGATAATGTAGTGAAGAATTGCATTTTGTACGGCAAAATTTCTCATGGGGGGATTATGACCCCCCTAATCCCCCCCTTGGCTACGCCCCTGGTTGCACTCCATGAAAATACCCTGACATCTATGCTACGTATCAAAAAGGATACTTGCAAAGCATCGTACAAAGGAAAAAGCAGTAAGAATCTTAAACTAGTATTATTTCGGAACAATGACTTAAGGCGTCTTCTCACTTTAGGCACCTCGAAAATAGGCTATTTTCGCGAATTTTTTTCGAGGATTTTTGCAAACAATTATGGGATAAAATGGATCCTATATAATAAACACATCTTTCAAGTACAAGAAAAAAAAATTTTTTTTTTGAACGATTATTATAATAAAACAGTAGCATCGAAAAACCCGTGTAGAAATGTAATGTTCGTGGCTTGTTGATGGTATCTCCGAGACAGGTCATCTGAAACAAAAAAATAAAACAGTTTTAGATTCAGTATGTCAGTGGCTATAGCGCATATCATCAGATTTTTGATATTCGCGAAAATAACAAAATGGTGCAGGTTTTTCGAAAAAGTAAAAAAAAAAAACCGTTTTTTTTTGCAGTTTTTTGTAAAAAAAAAAAAAAAAAAAACTTCAAATCAAAATTTCAAAAATCTGATGATATGCGCTATAGCCATAACTATGAAGAATATGCCATTCAAATTTCATGACAATCGGCCGGATAGTTTCCGAAATTTCATCAACAAGGCACTGAAAAACCTTGTTTTGAGATAAACGCGTTTAAAGTTTTGGTTGCAGAAAAATCATGAAAAAACCTTACCTCGGGTTAATCAGCGATGCTCCATACAATGGACCTTCCGATTCTTCGTAGAAGTTGTGCTCGTCCAAAATAGCTTCCCTTCGTCTCGACCTAGTCTCTTTGACAAGCAATTTCCACGGTTTTTCTTCCCGTAAAAACGTGTTTCTGTGCCATTGCCCAAACACAGCTGTTGAAACACTCGTTGTTATTTTGGGTAATGTAGTTAGACTCGTCCGATCTTTATGAAATTTTGATATAACATTTTTGATGATATGTACTTTCAAAATTAAAAAAAAAATAAAAAATCGATTTTTTTTTAAATTTTCAAAGTGAGAAGACGCCTTAATGATATGATCATATATCGGACATGAAGTCATCCGATTATAAAAAATTACATTCAGAGATTCACTAAAAAGGTGAAGGAGGTGGCTCACTAATTTTTGACTCGCATAACAATGTCGTAGAGAAAACACATTCACCGTCTTAGCTCATGTTGTTTCATTTCCTCTTTAACACAATCCCACAAACATTTCAAACACTAGTCTAACACACATTACTTCATGAAGAAAAAAAATCACTTCGGAAGAAAACATCCCCTTTAGACAAGGAATTTCAATCAGATTCACTCCAGACTTGAGACACGTTATTTTATTTTCTCCATCTGAACAAAATTAATTTACAAAATTCATGAGATAATTTACAAAATACATGAGAAAAAAATTGATGTGCGTTCTTTGGGGAACACAGGAAAGGGAAAAAATTAAATTCTAATTTTGACGATTAGATTAGAATTATTAAAACAAGTAATATGGGAAAAAAAATGTTAAGTCAATTCCTACTTAGGTCAACAAACAAAGGTTTTATTTCAGTTACTTTTTATTAAATTTAATTAATGAATTAACATTTGAAAAAACTATTTGAATTTGAGTGGATGAATAAAAATTATTTTGACGACTGAAAATTTGAATAAGATATATAACAGGGTTCCCACGGGTCAGGGAGAACCAGGAAAACCTGGAATTGTCAGGGAATTTAATTTTGGTGAAAAAAGTCAGGGAAAATTGCTAATATTTGCTCAAAACGGGGAAAAACCGTGAAACCAGCCTGGAAAATGAGTCCAGGCTAACTAAATAAAGCCGTCAAAATCAAGTAGCCAATAGGATTCAAGGAGATTGCGGTGGCTGGCAAAAAAGCGACATGGAACGTGACCTTACAGGGCAGAGACCAAAGCGTGAAGTGTGAGTGAAAAAGGTCCGAGAACAGAAAGCCAACCTGGCGATGGAGCACTAAAAGGAACTCTCGCTAAATAAATTGCCATATTGTAAACATTAAAAGAAACGTTGCGCCTTACATGTGTATGCTAAAATTTAAATGTGATATGCCACAGGGGAGATCAATAGAGATAAAATGTAACCTATGCAAAATTATTAAAACCCCGTAGGAGTGAAGAAAACAAAATGAATTCTCAGACTAAAGGCACCAACAAACTGTTTTGCAAATGCTAAAACCAAAGTAATTTAAGAAACAGTTAAATAGCATTATGTAAAGATGGGAAATTTAAAAATGGCAAAGAGTATTAAATTTAGAATAGGTAAAGGGAAAACAGTAGTAATTATAAATGTGTGAATTAACTTTATGAAAATTAATTATAAATATGTGATTAACTGTATCACACCATCCCCTATGATTCCATTTTTATATTTTTCCTTAGTGACTATGCTAAGGCAGTTAATGACCAGGTTCATAAAACCTGAATTGATGAATGAAGTCATAAAGACTTCTGAACTTTTAGAAATAGACTTGGCTTCTGTGAAACTCACAAACATCACAGTGAAAATGATATTGGTATTGCAGCTCGAAGCTTCTTGAAGAAAAGTGGAGCCAGCGATGCTGAAAATCAATTTTGTGAAGGAATGTAAAAGTTTCCGGATAAACTTAGTAAAATCAATGAGAAGAGCCCTATAAACTTTGCTGTAGTGAAATCAATGTCATGTTTAGATCCCCAATTAATAATTTCGAACACACTACTATGTGAAAAGCGAATGCAACTTTTATTGCAGTTCTTGCACGACAACAATATCATGCCTGCATTAGTGGCTGATAGAACTCAACAGCAATTTTCAGAATATACTTTGAAAGTTCTTTCTGAGTGGAAAGAAGAATTTCTCTCCTACTCATCTAAAGTTACACAATTAGATGCATTTTATTGAAAATTTTTTGATAAAAAGAAAGAATTTAAAGGCCTGTGGCAAGTTGTTAAAATTGTATTGACTCTATCTCATGGAAACGCATCATCTGAATTTGGATTTTCCATTAATGAAGATATTTTGGTTGAAAATTTATACGAAAATTTGCTAATTGCTCTGTGCACTACATATGATGCTGCAATGTCTCTAGGAGGGTCGTTGTCTGTTAAAATAACCCCAGATATGCTGCGAAACGTAAAGAGGGCATGTATATGTTACTATCTTTCACTCGAAGAAAAAAAGAACCTTGAAGAGAAAGATAGAAAGGCTGCTTTTGAAAATAAGAGCACTTGACCAAATCAAAGTACTCCAGCAGAAAAGAGCAAGACTTGCTACTGAAGCAAAGATTGAAAGCCAAAGAATCCTAGCAGAAATAATTGAACTTAAAAAAATAGTTGTGTAAATGTACAAAATGAGTGAGTTTATGTAATAAACCATACTAAAATAGTTCCAGCTGCTTTACCTTTTAAAAATTGTATTGCAAAGTAATTTTTGTCTATCCGGTTTGGTCTGGAATTTTCTTGAAAATTTCCTGGAAAAGTCGGGGAATTTTTTTTCAGTAATTGAGTGGGAACCCTGTATAGATATATATAGGGAGAGTGTGAACTAATAGTAGGAATTGGGGGGGAAAAAAAAGAGATGCACAGTTAGATGTTACAATAGTTCTAAATACAAAATTTTAACATTCTACGGTTAAAAGTTTTAGAGTTATGCCAAATTTGGTCATATTTCAGCAAAACTCGCCAAGGTCGATGACAAATGGCAAGGTTTTAGGCATGTACCAAACAATGACTGACTATTACCAAATTTGGCGATATTTCACCAAAACTCACCAAAGATGAAGACAAATGGCAATATTTTGGACATGGACTAAACAATGACTGACTACAGATGTAATATATTGAAGATGTCCATAGACATTAATGTATTGAAATTCATTTGGGTGGTTCTGCAAATAAACTCTCCAGTAGATTGGAACCAAAAATAAACATGTGCAACAAGATGTTACAACAATCTTATATATGAAATATGAACATTCTACAGCTAGTAGTTTTTGAGATTTGAGAGTAAAATATATACACGCAAACAAAAGTCACCAAACTTGGCAACATTTGGCGTAATTCTTGAGGGAGGCACGTGACTGTGGTCGGACCATTATCTAACTATATGGTAGGACGGTATTGTACTTGAAATGGATGAATGTCCCTAAAACTGCCACTGACTGTAAAGTGTTGGAAATCTTTTGAGTGTTCCTCTAGCAGCACTATAAATGATACACTTTCTTCAGTAGAAAAATTCATTTTGTAACCCTTAACAGCATATATCACTTCTGAGTTCTTTGAACTAGCCAAATACCTCTAAAATACACTTTAATGAATTTCTGCCCATACAGTGTAATGTATTTTGTTGAAGCTTAGCAACGATCATTTGTGACGTTGTGATTGCCAATTAATAATGCCGTTGTGGCAACACTTGTTTTAAGAACTCAAGATTTAATTTCGACACAATTCGATGTAATTAATGGACGTCTCATTTCGGAGCGTAGTATTGGTAAAAATTTCATAAATAAATGTCATTGATGTTTTAATAGTTTTTGTAATCATGTAGAACGGCAGTTTCTACTTGTGACGCAGCCAGCCCAACCAACCAACCGTAAAACTTCGCGGCACTTATATATACAGCTAACTTTTCTATTTTCAAAAGTGTCTCATCTGGATCTCGGAATCCGCTCTAACGAATTTTTTACAATTAATATATGATTTTAATCGGTGGCAAATTCGATGAGTGACGTCGCCGGTTAAGCTAGGAAGACTCGTTTTTTTTATTTAATCCAGTTAAAAGAGGGAACTATTTAACCCGCGTAAGGAAATACGGAAAATGATCTCGTTTTAAAGGCGGTAAACAAGGCAGGGAGTAGGAATACAGTGCTGTAGATCCGTGACAAGATTTGTACAAGTTACCTTATTTCGTAAACTGGTTTGCTCCTAGACAGCTGGTACCTTTCGCTCCCTCTTCCTGAGCAAATGACTTGAGTTCTGTCCTCGACGTCGCACTTTTGCGAGATGAGCTTTGTCTTACTGTCGTTTTTCTTTTACTTCATTTAAAAAAATTATGACAGATTATTATATACTTTACTTATTTTTTCTGTAATTTATTTTGCTATAATTAATAATTAAAAATAGTTAAGACTTTGAATTAAAAAAATAATTAATTTAAATATTTTTTGATAAAACTCCTTCCTAACTTTTTCTTTAAGTGTATTTCGTTTCCCTAGTATTTTGATAGCTATTTCTAATTAAATTAAGTCTTTATTTTTCTAATATTATTAATTCTATTTGGAAAATTCAATATGTAATTAATATTTTAATGAGATTTTTTTTTCTCTTCAGAAACCTCACATAATTAATTAATAATAATTATTTAGTATTCAAAGGAAAATAAATAGTAGTTTTACATACTAACTAGTTTTAATAATAATTCTTTTACTCTTCATGTATATATAAAATTTATTGAAATTATTGAATTATAATTTTAAAACCAATATTTTATCCAAATCTTAGGTTTTTCTCACTTTTATTTTGTATTCCTTTAATTACCAGATTTAAAATTTTGTTCAATACTTTTCAGATAGAAATTTGATTAATTAATCTAAATTTATACATGCACTATATTTTGTATTAGACATTTAAAGGCCGGAGATGGCATCTAAAACAAGATGTTGTGCCCACTTGAGCCAACGCCGAGCGTTGCCCGAGCCGAGTTGATAAGATACTGAAGATGGTAGATAACTGAAGTATGAAGGTCCAGGGTTCTTGTCTACCGGATGGCTGATAATCTAAAAATTCCGAGTTTTGGACGGTTTTTCTCACGATGTAACGTAAATACGCTTCAGAAGCACTAAGAAAGTCAACCGCGCAAGACCCTTATTCTTAAACTGGTAGTTCATCTAAACGTTCTCTAAAAAAATGAAATTATCAACTGATAAAAAAAACAAACAAACATAGTACGAAGTTAGTTTTCTAAAAAGCGACATAAAACCAATTATAAACAATAATTTTTTGAGTAATTTTCTATTTTATTATTAATGATTATAGTCATTAATTAATTGAATCAACAATTTTGAGATGTATCATTAACTTAGTTAAAAACTTAGTGTATCATAATATAGTTAAAATTTTAACTTAGAGATAGGTTTAAACTGAAAGCAAACATTGCATTAATAGATTACATTGCATTAAAATAATAGAACGAGTAACGAGATTATTAAATTAATAATTTTAACGAAACTTAACTTACGGTTATCGTTAAACTGAATGCAAATTAATGAATCACAATGCATTAAAACAATAGAACCAATAGTTATATATTGTTGAATTACGGCCGATTAGCTACACGTAAGCTCTAAGCCGAGACGTGGGGTGCCCTCCGTTGGGGTCTTTCTAAGGGGTCCTAACCCGTATTTACGCTGTTTTGGAGGAAACCACGGAAAACTCCGAACGATTAGGTCGGCGGACGCAACCTGATTTCGAACCAGGCACCTTCAGTCTCCCAGTTCAGAGCGCTATGCGCTCGGCCACTGATGGGGCCCAATAGTTATATAATTATAGTAAAAAAGTTAACTATAGTAAAAATTACGTTTAGCATTAAACTGAATGCAAATTTATGAAATAAAATCAAGGATGGTGGCAGGGATACTAATCTGTACTCGACCCAAATTATAAATAGAAAATTACTAAAAAAATTATTGAATATAATCAGTATTATGTCTCTTATTATAAAATTCTAACAAAAATATGTCAATTTTCTGTTACATGTTACAAAAGAACTTGCTGTGACTTTTTAATCAAATACTCTGTTAATGCATGAAAACAGGTTTGTATATTTATTTACATAACTTAGTGTCAAGCAAACTTCCGAAATTCGCCCTTGAAACTAATTTATTATCTTCTGACCATACCCTTAAAAAGTAATGATATCCCCATGCAAAAACCCTTAACTGGTTAAAAATTTGTGACGCAGCATTTTACTTTATAGCTCTATGAATTTTAAATATGGGTCTTAAAAATAATGATATCAAATTTTGAGTGACGCCCTGCTGGGAATTTTAAAGATTTGTTTGTAAATTCCATTACAGTTACTTTCGTTTTATTTTCTAAAGAAGATTTACGCATTTAAGCAATGCTTTTAATTATGAAATACACTGTCAAATATATCACACTTTCACTGAGTCTATAGTCTATATAATGTATTCAAATGAATTTATTTCAATAATTTATCTTTTGCGTCCCGCTATCCAAAAGGACAAGCAAATTTTTCATATGCATTTCACTTAGTTTGGTTACTATGACACTAACTAAATATTTACGTAAATTTTGCTTTCCCTTTTGGATAGCGTGACGCAAAAGATAAATTAAATTATTGAAATAAATTCATTTGAATACATTATATAGACTCAGTGAACGTGTGATATATTTGACAGTGTATTTCATAATTAAAAGCATTGCTTAAATGCGTAAATCTCCTTTAGAAAATAAAACGAAAGTAACTGTAATGGAATTTAAAAACAAATCTTTAAAATTCCCAGCAGGGCGTCACTCAAAATTTGATATCATTATTTTTAAGACCCATATTTAAAATTCATAGAGCTATAAAGTAAAATGCTGCGTCACAAATTTTTAACCAGTTAAGGGTTTTTGCATGGGGATTTAAAATACAGTCCACAAATCAGCCAAAACATTGGTACTACCAGAACCGGAGAAAGAAATTGGCTTGCACGTAGGATTCTTCTATAAGTTGACTGTCGCATTTCGCTGTTGTGTTTTGAAAATGGCAAAATCGGAAGGCAAAAGTTTATCCGAAAAATTTAAACTATCGGAAAGGAAATTATAAATCGCGAATAACGAAGCTTCAAACCTTTTTAAAGGAAAAGTCGTCTGGTGCAGATAAATTTATCCTGCAAAGCAAAATAGACTGCGTTTCAGATATAAGTTGTAAATTAGAAGAACTGAAACTGGATTATTATGAAATTATTGATACGAACGATTTACCAGAGATGGAATCAGAATTTGAAAAATTAGAAGACATTCTCGCGGAAGTAAAGGTAAGCTTACAAAAGTTATTACACTCTATTTCAAATGTAAATGTCGCATCTAGTAAATTAGAAAACTGTTCTAATTCCAACGTTAAATTACCCGATGTAAGCTTACCAGAATTCTATGGTAATGTTGAGCAATGGAATAGTTTTAAAGCTCAATTTTATAGTTTAATCACAAACCACCCATTGCTAACAGATACTCAAAAGTTATTTTATTTACGTCAGGCGCGTAGCCAGGAAAACTTTTCGGTGGGGATATGCGTCTGGAAATAATTTCGGGGAGGGGGGATATGAACTTATATGTGTATAAATAGACGGAATTTTATCACTAATCCAAAAATTTCGGGGGGGGGATATATCCCGATATCCCCCCCCTGGCTACGCCCCTGATTTACGTTCCTGTTTAAAAGGTGATGTTAGAAGCATAGAAACGCCTGAGGATAAATTTTATTCCTTAATGCAAGTTTTGATAAACAGATTTGAAAACAAAAGATTAATTGTTAACACTCATATTCTAAACATTTTGAAGAGAGAAAAATTGAACCTTGAATCTGCTAAAGGTCTTAGAAATTTGGTTGAAGTTATAAATAAAAGTTTAAGAGGATTAAAGTTAATGAAGTTAGAAGCAAATGATCTGGTCTACCAGTTATTAATAACTGTTATAATCCAGAAGTTAGACAAGGAATCTCGTAAAAAATATGAAATGAGTTTAACTTCAACTGAATTGCCTGAATGGAATAAATTTTTAGAATTCCTTGAAAATCGTTCACAGATATTAGAAAATTTGCAGGGCGTACAATATCATTCCATGAAAGTTAAATTTTCTAATCAAAATAAGGAGAATGCTTTTATGTTGAAGCCCGAAAATAATTTGTGTGTTTTATGTAAAAATTCTTACCTTCTGTAAAAGTTATACCAATGCCCTACTTTTCTCAAAATGGCTCCTTTACATCGATTTAATGTCGCCAAAAAGAATAATCTTTGCATTAATTGCTTAAATCATTCACACAAACTTTCTTCATGTCCGTCCAAATACTGTTGTCGTTCCTGTCAAGGAAGGCACAATTACCTTTTATGTCGTTCTGAAAATAATCCTTCGCCAACTCAACACAATTTCCCTAAAAAAGATAACGCGCCAAGCGTGGAACCAGCTGAAAGTTCGGTTATACCTCACACAGCATTCCGCCAAATGCGCCAAACTGTCAAATACCGTTTCCCCACCTTCTTCCGCAAATTCTTGCTACTTGGACAAAAAAAAAAAAAAAAAAAAAAAAAGCCTCTATAGATGGTCCCTTATTCTGGAGGGGAAAAAACCGGGGAAAGGGGGCAAAGAAGGGAAGTGAGGGTCAATTCTGGGGTCAAGGTGACGGTTGACCAGAAGCACTGGAAAAAAGACTCATTGTCTGCTTTGTACGTGTTTCGCTTTCCCAAGAAAATATCCCATTTCTTTTACTTGTCTTTTTGGAGATTCCAATTTGTTTCAAAATGAGATTCCGTTTGCTACAAATAGAGCTTTGCGTCGAAGTCAAATAAATATTAGTTTATCAAACATTCATAAGACTTTAAAAAGTAAAACCCTCATATAGATATTCTTTCTTTCACTCATTCCATTCCATAATGTTGTAATGATATAAAATTATTTTCGCAAGAAAATTCATTTACATGTTTTTCTCGGAGTAATTACTCAAATAAATCAATCTAACTTGTATTTTAAAATAATATCAATCGAATTAGTGAAAAGGATTCGGTTGAAATTTATTAGGTTTTACTGTATAATAATAAAATTTTGTCTTAAACGGAAATAAATGTTTTTCCATTGACGCAGTTTTCCATTAAACAAAAGTTATATCCAGTGTTGCATACAGGGAAAGGGCTAAGACGCTTGAGCGCCCCTCCTTCCCCTTTCCAAAGACATTTCTAAAGGGTAGCATTTTACTTTAATGTGCGTTTTGCATAGGGAAAATAACCTTTTATTCTAAATTCACCCCTCCCAAAACAAATTACAATACTTTAAAGTGATATTTTGTTTTATTGCATATCGTGTTTAGGTCCCAAAAGTTTTTTTTTTCTTTTTTTTAAAATTAGTCCCTTCTAAAAAAATTTCTGAATCCTCAACTGTTTATATCCTAGAGTAAGTATTCAGAGGACCAAGAAATATTTGATAAAAGAACAAGTTTCCGCGTAGTTAAAGATCCGCTTTAGACAGGCTTGAGCTTTTACTATGCATTATAACTTTAGTAAATTTCAGAATCTTCAAAAAAGAAGAAAAAAAAAAACCTCAATTTTTAAAATGTTTTTAGTAACGGTCTCTTGAAAAACGTTATAGTTTATAAACAATGGTCCTCTATATTAATATTTCGTAGTGATAGAACTTGTAGGCTTGAAAAAAAAAAAAAAAAAATCGAACTCCATAGGCTAATTTTACAGTATGAACTTTAACAAGTAAACACCGACAATAAAACTACTTTTTTTCTTAGTTTAGTTTAATCTCCGGTCAGTTTTTAGTGACTTAAATCACCTCAGATATAATATGTCTCACATTCTCGCTTTATTCGCTTTCACAGTAACATGACAAGTAAAGATAAATTTTTGATTAAAAAAAAACTAATCTTTAAATGTATTTTTATTTTTTCTAATATTATTTTGGCTTAGCTGAAAAGTAAATTTGAAAATTATTTTATTTTTAGTGATGTGTATCACTAAACGATTTTTAAATATTTTATGCATTTTATTTTATTCATTTTAATATATTTTAAATGCTTCCAGATAAGTCATCATTATATTTTTTATCCGTTTTTTTTTTTTTTTTTTTGCATAACTCCCCTCACACACACACACACACACACACCCGCGAAAAAAAAAAAAAATAGTGGATCTCACCATTGATGTGTTAAAAATTACAAATTAATAGAGTTAAAAAAAACCTATCCTGAACTATAGTTTTGTTATAATTATTTCTACTGACATCAAAATACAACAGAATATTAGTGTAAAAAATTCATTCAGATAATACATGTTCTGTTGTAGATTAAGCATTAACAGAATATCTTTTTGATTTTTACATAAGCAAGCACTTCTTGTAAACAATCAATTAAAGAGATAATTAAACTCTTTACATTACTTAATTCATTATAATTTGTCAATTATTTCATTTGGTTGTTCTGTTGAACAACACACAGAATAGTAATCCAGAACCGGCCCTACAAATTTAACGTGCACATTCGTCGCCTGTACAGGTTTTTCTTAGATCACAAGAGGACAAGACACAAGAGGAAAATCGCTGCACTCGTGCTTTGCAACGGTGGGGAGTGAAGCAGACAATAATTTTTAGGCATGTTATTCCTTAACACTTAATACACCCGGGCAACGTTTGCAACGGAAGTTTATCTTTGTGTGTGTGTGTAAAAATGGGGGGGGGGGCACTCGCTAAATACTCATGCACTTCAAGTCGAATTAGAGAATTTTGCACACCGTATCTAGTTAGTAGTATAAACCTTTCGTATGCAAATAAAATAATTTTGTCCCGAATGAATGATTTTGGAAGCATTGTGAAATTGCTTTCAGGAATAAAGCTGTACAGATATCTTATTCACATGCAATAACAATAATTGTTTTTTTTTTTGCACAACCTCTTTCAGCTTGTGGGCAGTAGTAATTCAAATGTTATGTATCAAAGGTCAAGTAGTGCGCCCTTTTAACTAATATAGTTTTAAAAACAAAATATTAAAGACTACTTGATGGATGTAATGACACAATTCCAAATTTTTAATTATAATTTTCTCTTAATTTTGCAAATTAAGTTCTTGAAAATCTGGTGGCACACATAGGCAAGGCAATTGTGTAATCCCATAGTACTGTGATTGTTTGTGTCATGTTTGCAACAAGCTCGGTTGATGATAACTAAATTAAACATTTAGATTAGATGAATGAATTTTTTTAACAGTAGGTATGCTGCATTGTTTACCAAAAAAGAAAAATTGTTCACCGAACTCAATTTTTTTGTAGTTATGACCAATCGAGTTTATTGTGGGCATGACAATACTGTGGAATCCATAGGCGGCTGGTACGGGGGGCAAGGGGGGCGACTGCCCCCTCACTTCCAAAATAAAGGGGCCTCGCCCCCCCAATTTTCAAAGTTCAAAAGTAACAATTCATCTAAAAATGATGGCAAGACACTCAATACGGAAACCGAGCAAGAGAAGGGGAGGGAAAGTGAACTTTCCCAGTGCGAGGTCTATATATATATATATACAGTGCAACCCTCGTTTAACGTTAGACGTATTTACCGTTTTCCCCGCCTATAACGTCATTTTCTATTGGTTCCAAAAATTTTCCTATACTTGTAATGTTAAAAAATCTCGTCAAGAACGTTAGATTTCCCGCATTTAATGGTTTTTCGGCGAGAGAAATTCGATGCGTTTTCTCTAAAACAAGTCACAGTAATTGTGATGGGAAGAAAATAGATCTTTGCAATGCGCATTCCTTTTCCTTTATTTGGATAGGAGGGAAAATTATTCTTTATCTCCTCCAACATTCCGAGTGCCTTCATTCCCATAAAACCTGAGTGTAGCTTTCTAGGAATTCACCCCCCCCCCCTTGCAGGCGTGTTACTTTAAAATTTTGTCATTGCTACCTTCCTGTATTCTGGAATAGATTCAATAGACCGTCTTCGGATTATCACAACAGGAAGCCTCTCACGCTATTTAAATAGGGAGGTTACATGGGGAAAGGGCGGACAGGCCATTTTCTGCCGTTTCGATGGGAACCAACAGCTATGAGATTCTCTTTGGGAGCTAAAGTGTTAAACTGACCACCCATGAATACAATTCATGGAAGGGATAATAAACGGCTTTCTACAGTATCTTTTAATATTACATTTAGGTAAAAGAAAGCATATTTATCTGAACATTTAGAAAGGGATTTAATTGTAGGAGATTGTATGTGAGTGTATGTGGGGGGGGGCGAGTTAGAAATTTCCCGAAAGGAACTGTATATTCTAGAATCGGCCCTGCCCAGATGTAAGGATCTCGTATACATTTCATTCCCATATGCTAATTCGAAGCAGTAGGTTGACTGTGCGCGTGCTGAATAAGTTTTTCTGATTCATGATCTTTATTTGTTCCATATTCATATTTGTTTTTGAAATGTTAAAAGCAAAGCGGCTTAAAACCCAACCGACCATCACTTCATGTTTCCGTAAGATTCCAGTTGCGGAAAATGCAGATCAAAATATGCTTAGCAATTTAAATGAAAAATGTGATGGTTTAAGTTTCAAGAAAACACAGGCTGATCATTTACCAACGTTAAGTCTCAGTGCAAATAACTTGGATTCATAACTGAAGATAATGAGATACTTCGGATCATCATAAATACAGGAAAAATGAAATGAACGAAGGCCCACATCAGCCTCTAGACTTTGAACATCCGATATATAAGTGAGGAAATTCCAAAAATATTGGTTCGACCAATTTGCATGGTTAGAGTACTATGGAGAAGTGAACAGAACAGAGCATTTTGCTTCTTGATATGGATTAGATCTTGATATGGAAAAATTAAAGAGAGAAATGCAAATTTTTCAAAAAACGCACAAAAAATACACCAACTCTTTGCCAGAAATATCCAGAGATAACAGAACTGAGGAAAAGATGCAATTTTCTTGTTGAAAAGGAACTCTTTGATATATTTCCATACAAGGGCAGATTAAAGGGGGGGGTGGAGGGGGCGACCAACCCCCGAGAAAAAAGAAATTAATGTAAAAGATCCTATGTTACTTCCATAAATTGGATGTATATGCCAATATTTCATAATATAATACCAAATAATTTATTAGGATGGGTAATATAAGATCAAATAAATGAATTTATTAGTGACCTCCTCTCTCTCTGTGTTTGGAAGTTTGTCATTTTGTGACAGCATTGATCGATTCAAGAATTTAAAGAAAGAAAGATTTGCTTAATAAGTAAGTGTTTTATGTTCTTCGCATGTTATTATTTCATAAGAATTGAAATGGAACTTTGAATTAGAGACCTGCACGGGCCTGAAAATATAGTCCCGGCCCGGCCCGAACCCGATGATTCTTGAATTTGTAGGCCATGCCCGGCCCACTGGCGTAGCCAGGATTTTGTTTCGGGAGGGGCACAGAGAGTTTTGTCCAACTAATTAATTTTCTAATTATTAATTGTAATTAGAAATATTTTAATCATTAATTAATCTTAAATTAAAAAATATAATTAGTAGTTATAATTAGAAATAATATTTTAATTATAATTAAAAATAAGATTCTAATTGTTAATTCTAATTATAATATTACTTAATTAATAATTTCACAAAAATATCCTTAAATATATGTTTAAAGATGCTATTCAGTATTAATTTCGCGAGTTAATTAATAATTCTTCAGTATAATTATCTCTGTAGATAGATGCTTATGTACCGGTTTGTCTGGCGATTATCTCAACCAGATAAGTTTTTTTTTTTTTTTTTTTTTTTTTTTTTTTTTTTTTAATCCAGGCCCGTATCTTTTACTACAATAAGTCTTATTCTACAATATATATATAAAGGAAGATACTGAAAAGAAAACTAAATACATGATTTTTAAATCTCAATAAACGACCGTATGAAAAAAATATTTGTATGTAAAATTTTCTTGTTATAAACAGGAAATGTATATAATCTATCCCGGATTTTCAATCAGCTCATTTGCAGCTGCATATAACTAATACATACAGGTTGATTCAAAATTAGTGTGACCAATTTTAAAAGCGTATAATTATTTATGGTAAATTTTAACTTACCACCAGTTTTATTTTAAAAATTAAACGTTTAAATTACCAATCGAACTACTTTTATCAGTGGAAGTAAATTTTGGCTCCAAATTAGATCCTCAAACCCGAAACGAAATTTTTAAGCTTTTGTAGAGTGTTTGCTCAATTTCTGTTATAAATAAAGCATTTAAAATTCAGAAAAGGCATTTTTCTAATGTATAACTATCTAAACTTTGAAAAGAAATAAAATTTGGCTGGCAATAAAGAGCTTCAGTGGGAAAATGTGGATGAAAGGAAGTCCTTGGTGAAAAAGAAAAAAAAGAAGTTGAAAAGACTTATCGTTGTAGAAAATCCTCTTCCTCAAAGAACTTTAGAAAAGAAACTACAAGTATCGCAATCGACAATTTGTCGTCAGATAAAGAAAATTGCCTATAAAAATTGAAGAAACTAGTTTGTCATCAAATGTCTGCAAACACTGTAGAAAAACGAAGAAAACGTTCTTGGACTCTGTATTTAATGTTACGCAAAGGTAGATACAAAACATGGATAACATCTGATAAAGCGTTGTTTCGTCTGTAATTCACAACTGGCAAAAGGAGGTTCAATATATTTCACGCGAACAGCGTCGCAAAGACGCAGCTGTTTTGCAGAAGGCATTTGGACGTTAGGTACTGTGGTATGGATGGGAATGTCCTCTCAAGGCTTAATAAAACCATTTTTTGTAGAACCAAAGGTTAAAATTGATGTTAAATACTATCAGAATAAAATTCTGGAGCAGATTATCAAAGAAAGTAAACGTCTTTACCCCGAAGAAAACTTTGTTTTACACGAAGATTCTGCACCAAGTCATACTGGAAGATCAACTGTCAAATGGCTGAAAGATTTGAAAAAGAAAAAAAAAAGCTTTATTTCTCCTGAAAAATGGCTACCATCATCCCTTGACTGTGCTAATTGCTATTATTCTTTTTATGGGATACTTGAAAGAACAATTAAATAGACGCAAGGTAAGAGTACTTTAAGCGCTTTAAAAAGCAATCAAAGAGGAAGTTGGAAAAATACCTCCAAAAATGGTCTAAAAAGCTCTTTTGGCTTGACCTAAACGTTTACGTAAAATGTACTATGCTAAAGGAAACCACATTGAAAATTTCGTGTAAATAACTTAATTCAATAAAAATTTTTTATGCTCTGAAATTGGTCACGTTATTTTTGAATCAGCCTGTATTTTATAATGAAGATCGCGCAAACACAAACCTATTATTATTTTTATAATTAACAGCCACAGAACAGCGACGCTAATTTAAAAAAATAAACCTTTAATTATAATGCACAGGCTGTACTAACTCAGTTTCTTATTAAATTAATAAGTCAAAATGTACAGTTTTATGCAGTAACACATAATTAACCTAGAAAATCTTATGACTGGATTTTTTTATTTATCTTTTTATTTTTTCAAAAAGCTTGTTTTTAATATAATGTTGCTCACAAATTTAAGATAGTCTAAATAATACAGACACAATATTAAAATAAGAAAGATATAGCTTGAAGAAAATCATCCAAAACTCTTGTTTCTGGAATAAAGTTGATCACTAGAATAAAATACCCTACACAATTCAAATAATATATTAAAATAGCAAAGATATGACTCAAGGAGAATCTTCCAAAACTTTGCCTTTCTGTATAAGGTTGGTGACAGGATTAGAATATTATACGTATACAATGCAGACACAATATTGAAATAACCCAAACATCACTTGAAAAAAAATTCCGAAACTCTACTCTTTGGAATAAGGTTAATCACAAGATTAAAATTTTCTGTACTTTGTTAACAAAATACGTATTAAAACAACACAGACGTCACTAGAAGAAAATTTTCGAAAATTCTGGCTTTTGGAATTAAGTTGGTTCAAAATATATAGAATTTTTCTACTTACCCAGACAGCACAGACAACTTGCATCAAACTTGCAGCAAGCTTGATTTATCAAGTCAATAAACTTGAATTAAGCTTGAAAATTTCAAGCGTGTAAGCTTAATGCAAGCTTGAATCAAATGTTTTAGTTTACACTTGCCCAGCTTGTATTAAGCTTGACATAGCAAGCTTAAATTCTAGCTTAAAAATTTTTCCTAAAAAAAAAATTCCTAAATACACGGGGCGCTCGTCGGCGAACTCGCCTCGCATATTTTATTTTTCCACACATTTTCCCCTCTACGCTGAAATTTCAAGTTATTTTAATCTGTTACCATCAAGCGTCCGCATCGAACTCGGTATCTAAGGGTTGGGAAGCCAGCGTCCTAACCACTCGACCAACCTGAGTTACGCTGATATGACTAAAGTTTGAAGTGACTGCTATGGTTATCACGCCGTTTTCCGGCGAGATCGATCAATGGCCCGATGTGTTGATCTGTTTCTTTTATTTTTCCATGGGATGAATCAAAATTAAAATAATGTAATGTTAATGTATTAGTAGAGTCTCTAAATCATTAGAGACTCTACTAATAGGGAAATAAGCATAATATAAACTTAAAAGCAGCACACGTTTTAAAACTTTCACTATCGCGACACTTATGTTGGGCAATACTGGCCAAAATCGAGACAAACGACTGATTTTGAAATCAGTTTCGTAGTATAATTGTATTTTATTTTGAAGAATTTCAATATTTGGAAATATAGAATCTTTTTTTTTTTTAATTCTATGGTCAAGTACATTTATGACGGATGATAAATTATTTGTTATGTGGATGTGGCTTTCCAAATCAAGCAGTAATCAAGTTCTACTCAAGCTTGACAGTTCAAATGACTTCTCCAAGCTTGCTGCAAGCTTAAAATGAATTGAACTGTCAAGCTTGTATTAATACGTCAAATTAAAAGAAATGTCAAGCTTGATTTAAGCTTATGTGCTGTCTGGGAAGCAGTCTTCAAAAATATAATTAATTGCAATTTTTCGACTTGAATAAGTGTTGAGTTGTTAATTAAATCTCTTCAAAGTACATCTTACATAATATTGGGAAGATTAAATGGTAAAAATACACCGGATTTGATTTCTTTTTTTAAAAAAAAAGGGGGGGGGGAAACAGACGCACAAAACTTTCCAGAACGGATAAGTTCGTAAAATTATTGAGGGGGAAAGGGTTGCATTCATCGCTAGTTGGTGAGCCATAAGTCAGGGGGTTGGGCACTAGAGATGATAGATGAGATGGACTCAACCCGAGCCTGGTTTGGGCTCGGGCTGAGAGTGCTTGTGAGAAATTTCTCTTTTATTGAACGCATTCCTTGTAAACGGATTTTAAAAAGTGATTCATGGGGGAAATAAACTAATTAATATTATTTGATAAACTTTAATATAACGAATTATGTAGTGCATTAATAATTCGCTGTTATATTTGTCTTTAATTTGCACAAACGGCAAATTTTTTGATATTCTACCAATGAAGTCATTGACTTTTATATACCTATTAGCTGAAATTTCGGGCTCGGGCTTCGGCACCCTACATAAGTACAAAGTTTTAACGTACAGTTTAAAAAACAAAAAAATGAAAATAGGTCTGTTTAATTGCTTAACTTAGAAGAAAAATATATTTAATAGAAAGTCACATTTTAATGAACAACTTAATGTCTTATTTTAGAATCAGAAAATAACGGTATTAAGCCCCGATTTTTCAGATTAATTTCAAAGCAAAACTGCTGTTCTCATAGGTTGCGGTTTTAAATGACAAAGGAAAGCACTTAGGAATATTTAATTTTTTTTTAAACTGTGAGTAGTAAAAATATTAAGAAGAAAACATTACTGAGAGTAATTTTTATTTAAAAAATACAGACTTAGTGGACTGTTGATAGACCTTATTTAGTCGTGAGCCGGATATCCGGTGATTGTGATTCGGATATTCGATGATATTTCGGTTATTGATAAATCAGCCGGATATCAAGTGCATCCCTAGATATTTCAAATATTCATTTATATTTTACCAGAGCCATATAAAATAGTATTTATAAAGTTTTATAAAACTTTAGAACAGAAAAATGAATTACAGATTTACCCTCTTGTCAATTGAAAGGGTGGGTATAAAGGAAACATTTCTTAAATTATACATATTAATGAAAATATGATAATACAAATTTTTCAACATACTTAAGAAGATATTATGTCGTATGTATTATGTCATCGTTTATATTATCATTTAAAAACACACAATGAAATACTGAGTATTTACTTTAGTTTCTTTTCTTGATGTGCTTTCTGAAGTTTTCTGCAAATATCTGTTCATCTATGGCTTTTTCCGTTTCCTGTAGATTTGAGTCTTCATTGTTAGCAGGCAAACTATGTATAATTTTTGGAATTTTATTAAAAATTCCTCCTATACTTCTACTCAACGGGCACTTTCTTGAGGCCATAATCTCTATTCGAACCCACCAACTGGACAGAGCAACACACTAGTCAAAAACACGAGCGTCTGGACCTTGGGAATGCAGGGGAAAGTGCCAGCATGTGCCCCTCCTTGAAATTTTATCGTTAGTAGGAAGTAATATTTTTGTATACACCATACTTTAAAAATACCACAGGTGGCCATGAAAGCTGATAGCACTTGGGGATACATACTTCACAGGGTATAACGGTAACGAACTGAGGTTATAGGGAGGGGGAAATTTTTAGTATCCCGGGAGTAGGCTATTGCCCAGATGTATATTTTCTGTTGTGTAGGCGTGTCGAAAGTCACCTCGCGTTAGTGATTAAAGGCACTTTTTAACCTTTTTATTGACTTGTTTTTTAATTCGTTCTCAATGTGAAAGGATCTAGAAAACGTTTATCAGGAAGATTAGACAAATATCACACAACAAGGATTATGAGACGATCCATTTTTACAAATTGCAATATATATATAACAACTGAAAAAATTTCGGGGGGGGGGGGGCACGGGCCCGGTGGGCCCCTCCCTGGCTACGCCAGTGCCCGGGCCCGTAACACATTTGAACAAACATCACGGGCCCAGAGTTGAGGAGTAAAAATTCGAAAATTCCAGAAATTAAAAAAAACTATAAAGACGACCAGATAGATCGATAAATAAATATTTTTCAGACATTTTATATTAAGAAGTGATAATATTAACTTTTCTGCGGGTTGCAGGAACTCGAAAAAAATTAACACTAACACCAGTCCGGCCTGGCAACAACAGATTTATAAATCCCGTACCCGGCCCGGTCCGTGCAGGTCTCTACTTTGAATTGGAAGGAGGGAGTCTTCGGTGGACATCCGCTCTGATTTTTGATCCTAGTTCTTTTAGAGAAAGTCATTAATCAATAATGACATTAAAATTCAATTATAATAGGGCGATTTTACACCCCCCCCAAAAAAAACAGCTTTAAGGGTGCCCTCTACTTACATACTCATCTCTTTTGACCCCCCACTTTTTTGGTGCACCAGCCGCCTATGGTGGAATCTCACAAATAGCAAATAAAAATTCTTGATAATATGATGGGACCAGGGGCATAGCCAGAAATTTTTCATGGGGGGCGGGGTTACGACTAGTACAACTCATATATATGTATACATGTGTGTAATATTGTAGTGAAGAATATACATTTTGTATGGGTAAAATTTCTCATGGGGGGTTATGACCCCCCTAACCCCCTAACCTTGGCTACGCCCCTGGATGGCACATATTCATAAAAGTCTATTAATTATAACTGAAATTTTCTGCTGCCATATTTATGGCCATTAAAAACAAATCTGAAAGAATTACATTTCACAATTAATTCCTTTGGAAAAATTTCCTAAAAATTGAATTGATGGATTCTGTTGTGTTTTTCAGCACGCAACTGGATTGGCAGATGAATGGAAAAGGGTGTCATGAGCTAGTAATAGCCCGTAGGGCGTAGGTTGTGCATCCCTGATTTAAATCAAATTATTTAAATCAAGATTAAAATCGCATTTAAATCGGCTGATGTAAATCATTGACACGCTATTTAAAAACGAATGAAAAGGTGTATGGTTTCCTACAAGTACCACTTTAAAGCACTGTCATCTTTCGGGATTTCCTAATTTTTTAAAGAAAGGGTTGCTAATAGAAATTAAACATTTTAATTAACACGTATTATCATAAAAAGAAAGGCATGCTTGGCCATGAGGGGCGTAGAAGGGAGCGTTATATGCCCACTCCGACCCAAGCCACTGTTACTGTGAAATTCTTGGGTTATTTAAGTATCATGTACATACAGTGCGCACTGTATGTATCATGTACATAATACAGTGCGAAATAACCGGTTATAACGGGCCAGGGATCTAACGTACTGTCTGTTATAACGTACCTAGAAGCTAGGTCCCGATTGAAGTCCTATATTTATATTGTTTAACTTCGGTTAAAACATACTTAACAAAAGTACGTACTTCGGCTATAACGTACATTTTATCCAGTGGTTCCCAACCGGGGGGTCGCGACCCCCAAGTGGGTCGCCATGCCTTTTCAGGGGGGGGTCACCGCAGACCGATTTTGTAGGAAATGAATGGCAAAATATTTCCACGTTTCTCTGCCATGAGACACGCTTTCTCCCTTTTCCCTTTGTAAAGTAAAAATCCCTTTTCTCATCAGGGCGCTTGTATCAAATCTACAAAAACTGACGCCGTAAAGTGTATCGAGGAGTGTTAAACAAATTTGAAAACGTGTGCAGTAAGGAGGTGCACTATCGGAAATAGAAATTGCAGTTAATTTAAGGGAAGAAATTATTAACCACCTTGAAGCTCTTAAATCTGAAATTCAAAATATATCCCAGAGCTCATAATGAACAACAGGCGGCACTAGTACGAAATCCACTTCACACATCTTTAGATGTCGCCGATCTTCCTGATGAAGCTCAGGACGAATTTTTGAATTTGCAGAATGACTCCTCAGCACGTGATTTATACAAAGAAAATTTTTTAATTCAATTTTGGTGTGCTAGGCGTCAATCTTATCCGAAAATTTCTAAGCTTTCGCTTCAAATGTTAGTGCCATTTGCATCCACTTACATGCGTAAAGTTGAATTTAAAACTCTTTGTGATTAAGACAAAAGCCAGTCATAAATTAGATGTCCAAGATGCGTTTGGCTTTGACAATATTCAGCCAAGGATAGGATAACTTGTCAGCCAAATACAACCTCAGTCATCCTAATAATAATTAGTACGGAATAAAAAGATTAATTATTTTTAAATCTCAAGATATATTTCTTTCATTATTCATTTTTTTTTGTCTTATTGGTCAAAAATGATGGATGGAATAGGGTGGGGGATGGGGGGGGGGTCGCGAACATTTTTGAAAAATATTAAAGGGGTCGCAATTAAAAACAGGTTGGGAACCACTGTTTTATACCAAAGCTAAAAATAAAATCTTGCTTTTCTAAAGCATTTTATTTCCTTTTTCTCGGAAATTTCAGTACGTTCACAAACACTCGTTGTCAGTTTTAGAATCTCTAGCGAGATGAATTGTGTATGAATGAAGGGAGCGATCTTTTATCTTTTCCCCCTGCTAGGCAAGGCTAAGAACAAGACCATGTTTTCTCTTTGTTATTCATCAATATAAATGCCTTCTGAAAAGCCCTACTATAATGATCCTGATGATAGTGAAGTACCAAGCACACCCCACGCATTACATGCTGCTAAAACATTATTATGATTTTTTGAATGCCGAAGTGATGATGCGGAGACTCTACAAAAGTCTATTATGGATATCAAAAACGGTATCTTTAAAGTAGCATCTGCTGATTTAAAACAAAAGAAAATTAGAGATTATTTATCTCAATAAAAAATGTTCTGTTTTTATTTAATTTAAATTTAAAAAAAATCACACCTGTTTAAAACACACATTACAGTGAAATTATGAGCCCACTTTCTTTTTTTGTGTAATATTGAATCTTACTGCCGGTATTGCTTATAACGTACTTCGGCTACAAAGCACTACTTTTTGAGGTCCCGTGAGAGTACGTTATAACCGGTGTCTACTGTACTAAAATGCTTGACATCCTGTTTTGGGGTTATGTAATATGGTATCATATTCACTCTGATTTGTAATCAATTATGGCTTGTTATTTCTGGTTTTCTTTTCATAAGTGCAGGAATTTATTCTGAATCATGGTAATTTATCTTGTTAACTCTTTGGTTTTAAATAATAATTCTTAGAATGAATGATTTATAAGTATATATATTTACATAAAACTATTTTTATTTCTGAAAGTTTTTAATTTAAATATTACTTCTTTTATTTTAGACATGCTTTTTTTTTCAGAATTAAATTATGGTATTAAGTCAGTTTAGAAAAACTTCCTTAAAAGAACTTTTTACATCAAATGTTAGTATAAATGTAATGTTTCTAAACAAATTTTCATTTCTAAATGCTAAAAAAAAAAAACCTTTTTTAAAGGAAACTGGCTAAAAATTATTTGAAACTCATTTCTTAAGATGTAAAATATCGGCCATATATAACTGATTTAAAATTAATTTAATTAGTTTTGTTGTAATAGTTTTAATAATTATATTTTTACCATTATTAGTATTGCAAAGATTATTCCCCTTCACCAACTTTGATTAAATATACGCACCGGAAAAAAAGCGCATAATTTGAATGGTTTCATTTTTGGGGCGTGAAATGAAAAAATGTGAGAAACAAGTGGGCGTCCAAAAGGGCGTAAAGAGAGGTACATTAGTGTATTTTGTATTCATATCTATTGAAAATTGCCATTCAGATAACTTTTCCAGTAGCCCCATGACCGTCCGAAACGCCTCAACGCCCTTTAGCTTTTGATAAAGTTTTTTTATTTTTATTTTTACATAGAAAAGAAATTACTACACATCTGCACTTTTACTGCAAAACAAATTTGAGCCCAGTAGTCAAGTGAATGCCTTCACCTCCCTCTTCTACAAATTTGAACCCAGTATTTAACTGAAGGCTAAGTGAAAATACAAGTGTTTCTATAAGGGGGGCACTTAGAGTGTGAAGCATGTTAGTGTAAAAATGATACTACAAAAAAAAAAAAAAATCAAATACTTAAAAAAAAATCCACTCCACCAAAAAGCGCACTTTCGGATGCCCACTCCTTTCTTACATTTTTTATTTCTAGTGCCCCCCCCCTCTCACACACACACACACTCATCCAAAAAATTAAACCCCTTCAATATTATGCGGGTTTTTTTACGCTTTCTTCAGTCCACCGAATTGATGTAGTGTCACTATGTATAATTGAGTAATTTTGCTTCAAAGCTTTATTTTTTAAGCAAAATTTAAGATAAGTCCATGAACAATTTTGCATTAGAAACATTTATTTCTAAAAAGAAAATGTTTACAGCATCCCTTTCAAGCAGTCATAAGATTTTAAACAAGCAAAAACTAATGCACATATGCAGGGACCGATCTACACACTTGGGGGCCCAGGGCACAGATACTTTTGGGGGCCCCTGCAAAAAAAATTTCTGCAGAATATTACTTAATTAAATTAAGTTAAAACCAATTATCATTTCTAAGTTAACCATCAGTAAAATGCCACAACAGATACCACTTATATGAATTTTTCGATTTTGAAATGTTTTTATGGGTATTTACAGCTGTCGCACACCTTTGAAAAGATAAAAGGAGGAGCATGCTCAGGTGTACGAACGAATTTGTGAATATTGAATTTATAGAATGTCGAATCGCATGCATAATTTTTAGCGTTACAAGTTACATTAAATTAAAAATTTTGAATATTTGTGATGAAATGAAGTAATAGGAAATTTCTCTCTTGAGAGATAATTTTAGTAGCTATTATGATTACATAAAAGAAAGATTTGGGGGCCCCCTAAAAATCGGGGGCCCAGGGCATGTGCCCCGAATGCCCCGCCGTAAATCAGTCCCTGCACATATGAACAAACGCTACATATGAGCAAACGCTAGAAATAGATTTCTTTTGTTTTGTGGAAGACGATGAGGTCATTCAATGAAATAACTGAATAAATTCGTTTTGTAGCGATTTTTTTCTTTAACAGATTACATGACGAAATAAAATCTGTATTAAACTAGGGCTTAGTTGAAGCAGAGTGGGGTACGGCTCGGTTTTATATAGGTCTTAGTGAGTTTTCTATGGCATAATTAACGTTTAATTTTTTTTACAAAGTTTTTTGTTAGTTTTACTTTTTCTCATTAATACTTCCTAAAATCATGGACATCCATACCATTTGGGGGGCAAGGGGGGGGGCTGCTCATCTCCAGATTTGATTTCAAATACTATTTTAGTACAAAGAAATTGAGTATGCTATAAAAATGTTCAGTCTATCGACAGGGATCGAGATCATCTTGCATCATTATATGTACGTTGAAGCCTCAAATGAATTAGATTTGAAAATTTTTTTCCTCATGTATCATTTGAAATCCCGTGCACTTGTAAGTTTTTCGTGCGTTTTATTTAACTAATTTGTAAATTTTAAATGCTCTGAAATAATAGTTACCATACTCTTTTTTTAATATATATTTGGCCCCTCACCCCTAAAATACTAACTATTTATTTTATAGTTATTTATTTTGTTATCAAAACGCAACGTAATTTAACATGGCGAAATATTCACATAAATAAGACATGATATCAGGCCGACAGGATTTTCGGGCCCCAGGACAGCCATTTGCGAAGGGAGACCCCCCCCCCCCCGCCTCTCAAAAAAAATTTATCCAGAAGAAATTTTTAAACACTTTACAGCTAGTGCAATTTGAATTTACCGTAGGTCATACACTGTAAAAGCACTTATTTTCGCACTGTAAAAGCATCTTATTTTTGCGAATTTTTTATACGTGAACCGAAAGCTAAAACATCACGAAAATACCTAAACATGGAACCCTTTTTGCATAAGGCATTTTAAGAAACTCCCGTTTGTCCGAAAAGTTCGTACTCCCCCCTCCCCATTTTGAACAGCTGCAAAGAAGCTGATATAAATGTAAGTGAATGAGCTGCATTCTATTAGTTGTATTACTGTACTGCATTCGTGAAATAGTTGTGTAGTATTCAACAAATAAAGAACGAAAATTGTCAAGAGAGAGTTTGTAGCTGTAGTACCATCTTGAATCTATCAGACAACCAAACAAATATACGGCCCGACATTTCTAACGAACACATTTGCTATGTTTATGGAGCATGTATTCGATCTTCTGTCCAAATCTTAAGTATGGGGGTCAAATTAATGTTAAACGAGTAAAATGACTAAAGTTAAATTAGATGTAAATCTGATATTGTTGAAACTCATCTAAATAATACAATAATTTTGCAAGCATGCATTTTGTGTGTGTGTGTTTTGGAGGGGGGGGGTAACACTCGAAATATGCATATGAACTTAATATTCATCAAAACTATGGTGCTGACCTAAGTCTAATTAAGAATAACGGGTGTCGTAGGCTTACTATTTTTTTAGGAGATTCTATATAGTTTAACCATGGAAAAAATATTTGTTCCAGTTTAAAATATTTTATGTAGTATTTGAGTCTTATAAAAGAATGCTCTTCGCAGACTATTTTTTATAGCATTTTAACTCTTTTGCAGGGACAAATATAATAATTGTCATAAATTAGGCTCTTATGACAGATTAATATATATATGTATATATATGTATATATATATATATATATATATATATATATATATATATATATATATATATATATATATATATATATATATTATATATATATATATATATATATATACAGTAAGGCACCGTTTATTTGTTTCTCATTTATACATCATTTTCATGAAGTCCCGATTCATTATTATTTATTTTAATGCAAAAATGCTTCGTGTATACGACGCACAATATCGGTTATACGCAGTTTTAAATTTTCCTTAGTTTCGAAAATTTTGTCTGTGTTTATGTTACTCTTTAGGGAGAAATTGTGGAGAGTTGTACATTTAACAACCTTCTTGTAAAGACGAAGTTGACTTTTTAAAAATGTTTACAACTCACTTTGCCTATCAGAAGACGTTGGAAAAAGACTTTTCATGAACTTAATTCAATCCGTAATGCTGTAACTAATAATTAATGACAATCAGCAAATCGGGCGACTATGGATGGTTCATTAAATTCAATGTCTGTGCAAACAAAAATTACATCATGGTATTCAATGTATATTACATGAATCTTAAATGTATGCAGTATTAGGTATTGCCCAATAAATGTAGGATTTGTTTCACCTTAGTTTTTACCTGAAAACACAATATCTAACATGAACAAATTTACTATTACCTTAAAAAACATACAATTATTATATTTACATACATAAATTTGAATTAGCAGCGTTGTTAAGCATGTAATAATCAAAGTTGTTTATTAATATTTCATTTATACGTCGTTTTAGATTGCATCACAAAGACATGTCTTTGCAGCATGTTCTAATGTTTTTGCAGCATCCGGCCAAGGGATTGCTTCGGGTTTCCCCCCCCCCCCCCCTTTCACAAAGCCCGCACGCGCATGGCTACGTAATAAGGGACCATATCTAAGGTTCAGGTCTGAAATTCTTCTAGATTTCGGTACCGTGCGGAGGCAATCAATCATTTTAATGGTTCTTCCTGTGTTGCATTGTATTCTCCCCTTTAGGTTTACTAGGATGCTGTGTGAGGGAACACCGATTTGGGTACCGTGCGGAGGCAATCAATCATTTTAATGGTTCTTCCTGTGTTGCATTGTATTCTCCCCTTTAGGTTTACTAGGATGCTGTGTGAGGGAACACCGAAAAGGTTAAAAAGTTCATCTTGGAATGCTTTAAATTTACAACCAACTGACAATGTTTCTTGTACACAAATTCCGTCACTTTCGGATGAAATAAAAAATAGCTGCCAAAAGGAAATTGTGCATTCGTTTTCTTCGATTTTAGAAGCATCCAGTAAATCTGTTTTGCTTTCAACAGCACTTGTTTGGGATTGGTCTTCTTTTCAAAATAGATATTTGTGCTGTAGAGCTATCCTTGATAATGGATCAATGTCGCATTTTATAATTACAGAAATGGCTATGGAACTGGGATTGATTAAGCAAAAAGTAAATGTAGCTGTTAGTGGTTTAAGTGGAAACGCTACAAATATCAAATGGAAAACGAGTGCACTCATTAGTAATAAAGATTCTTCTTTTACTTCAGAAATTGAGTTGCTCATTGTAAGCAAAATTAACAGATTTTGTACCACCATCTATGCTTGACATGAAAAAGATAAATATTCCGTTAAGCTACATATTAGCCGATCCACATTTTTTCAAACCAAATAAGGTTGATATGATCATTGGTGCTGAATTATTCTTCCAAATAATAAAGGATGAACAACAATATATTTCTAATAATTTAGTGCTTAGAAATTTGGTGTTTGGCTTTATTGCTACTGGATCAATTTTAACCAAGTCCGCTAAACAATATTGTGGGCTAATTTCGCAATCTGAAAATATCGAAGATTGTATCCGTAAATTTTGGGAAGTTGAAGAAGTGTCATCGGATCGACCGCTAAGCAAAGAAGAATTTTGTGAAGCTCATTTTAAGACCACACATAGACGAGACGAAACAGGAAGATACATCGTCCAGATGCCAATCAAAGAAGAAGAATTAAATACGTTGAGTAATTCTCGAATCTTAGCAGAAAAACGACTACATCAAACAGTTAGAGGATTGAGTAAAAACCCCAATATGCATCGACTTTATTGCGAATTTCTAAATGAATGCAAAGCACTTAACCACATGGAAAAATTAGACAATCCAGCGTCGATTTCTGCTGAGTACTACTTACCACATCATGGAGTTTACAGGCCAGAAAGATCCTCTACTAAACTTAGAATAGTTTTTAATGGTTCAGCACCTACAACGTCTGGAAAAAGTTTAAATGGTGTTTTACTTTCTGGTGAAGTAAAAGAAGATATATTCGACATTATGATGAGATTTCGGAAACATAGAGTAGTTTTAACTGCTGATATTGAAAAAATATTCAGGCAGATTCTAATAGAACCTAGTCAAAGGGACTTATTGAGAATCTTGTGGAAAAATGAAGGAAATCAAAATGTTGTTGTGTATCGACTAAACACTGTTACCTATGGAACAAAAAGTGCCCCATTTCTTGCTACTCGAGTCATAAAACAGTTGGCCATGGATGAATTATTCTCTTACCACCCACTGGCCTCAGAAGTTGTTCAATCAGATGTATACATGGATGGCATAGTAACCGGCTGCTCTGATATTACAACTGCAAAAATTCTTAAAGACCAGCTAATTAAAATGTTCAAATGTGGTATGACCCTCCACAAATGGAAATCAAATTGCAATCAAATACTTGATCTTGAGCAAGAATCCAACGAACATTCTTTCCATCGAAATCGAGAACCTGCTACTAAAACATTGGGTATGATTTGGAACTCAAAGGAAGATCAATTTAATTTTAAAGTCTCAGTGAAATATCAAACCGCTTACACTAAACGAGAAGTTTTGTCTACGATTGCAAAAATATACAATCCATTCGGTTTACTTGGACCTATCATTTGTCGAGCAAAAATATTCCTTCAACATCTTTGGTTAGAGAAAGTTGATCAGGGACCGATCTACACACTTGGGGGCCCAGGGCACAGAAACTTTTGAGGGGCCCCCTGCACAAAAATATTTCGCAGAATATTACTTAATTAAATTGAGTTAAAACCATTATCATTTAAGTTAACCATAAGTAAACATTTGCAAATCAGTAAAATGTCACAACAAAACAAATACTTCTTTTATGAATTTTACAGTTTTGAAATGTTCATGGGTATTACAGTCATCACACACTTTAGAAACGGTAAAAGGAGAAGCATGCTGAGGTGTTTTATCGAATTTGCATAAAAAAATGGATAATTTTTAACATTACAAGTTACATTAAATAAAAAATTTTGAATATTTGGGATGAAATGAAGTAAATAATCAGAAATTTTACTCTTGTGAGATAATTTTAGCAGTTATTATGATCACATAAAAGGAGGTTTGGGGGCCCCCTAGAAATTGGGGGCCCAGGGCAAGTGCCCCGAATGCCCTGCCTTAAATCAGTCCCTGAAGTTGATTGGGATGAATCACTTCAAAACCCCCTCTCCAGCGCCGGCGCAAGGTTATCCGGCGCCAGCCTGCAAAAAAAAGCTAAAATCGCCCCCCCCCCCTCCAATTTTTTTTTTTTTTTTTTTTTACAGGAGAAATAAGTTTTGAAGAAAGCATTTGTTGAAAAAATAAATAAATTTATTTATCGGGAAAAATTAATTTTTCTGCCTTTCATATTTGCAAACTTTTCTATAATTTCTTTTGTATCTATCTCTTGACAGATTTCATTTTCAATTGCAATCAAAGCTAGATTTATGAGTCTTTCCTGAGATATACTTGACCGTAAATACGTCTTGATCAATTTTAATTTTGAGAATGATCTTTCGCTACTAGCAACACTAACAGAAATGCTGAGTAGTATTCTCAATATGATATTCAAGTTCGGGAAGCACAATTTATTTGACACAATTAAGTTCAGAATATCGAATGGGTCATTCATACCGGCTGTAAAAATGTCTTTGGAAACTACTATTTCGTCAAAAATTTCTTCTGCGTTAATATCTTTACTATCACGATATTGTAACAATTTTTCTAAATTACTGCATTTTATTTTCAAATCTGCATTATAGATTTCCGATAAATTACACAAGAAACTAAAATTATCGCAGTGATTTTTCATTGCGTCAAATCTTTCATTTAATGATACCCAAGCTATATCCAAAATTCTAAAAAAGACATTTGTTCTAAATTTCTCTTCTGGAGATTGAGGGGATTCGTCAGCATGTTCGTAATCGAAGTGACATTTCTTTTTTCTTCGTCGGATTTCTTCAACAGTTTTAAAATGGGGCTCGCCATCCACTTCTTCACTAAGTTCTTTGGCTTTCTCAAGAATATTTTTGCTATTGACGTCACTTCTATGTTCTTGAATGAATCATTTTAAGTTACTTATTGCCTGTAAGGTTATTGTGAACAGTCGCCTGTGTGCACACTAGAATCAGTGGCGGATCCAGAATTTTTTTTGGTAGGGGCTAAATTTTTAAAAAAGCTTATTTCACCCAATTAAAATATACTATAAATCAAAATTTTAGTCTAAACCAATTTACATGCTTTTGGGAGGGGCTAAGTAATAAAATAGGATCATTTTAGTTGTTTAAAGGGTATAATAAAGCAGAATGTTACCCTTTAGCAATCTTTTTTGGGGGGGGGGCTGGATCCCCCTAGCCCCTCCCCTGGATCCGCTACTGACTAGAATGTCATGATATGCAAACCCTTTTCTTGCAACTGTTTGCTGACAGGATTAATTCTGTTAAGCAAATCGTGCCAAAGCATCAAGGAACAAATCTTCTTATATAATAAAATCTGAGAGTAAACAGTAGTAGGTAATCAAGAGTTCTGCCCATGCGCAGCCATGTTAATCGTGCGCAGCCATACAAGTGCGTTCCCTGGGCTGAGAGAGAGAGGGGGGCGTGGTCGGACCGGATGTGGGGAGAGGAAGTTCAAAGGGTTGATAAGAATTTTTTTTCCTTTTTTTCAAATAAGGGGACTTGTAATTTTTTCAGACTTTAACAATTTTCTCAAATAAGGGGACTTGTAATTTTTTCAGACTTTAAGGTATTTATGGGACTTTGATTAATTTTTTATTTATTTAGTTTTCTTTACCATTTAGTAATAGAACCAATGCAAATTGAATAAATGTTGCTTAATACATACTTCTAATTTTTGTATACCGTTTAAGATTATAGCATATATTTAATAAGTAATAGTTTACTAGAATATTAAAGTAAGGTTTAGGATACCCATACATTTTCTACAAATTTCTTCTACTGTTAAGGAAGTGAGAAAATTATACCATAGAACGATTTTAGTACCTATAGTTTTTACAAATAATGATTTAGATAGCGTATGAACTTTTTTATCTAAACATTTTTTTTTTTTTCTTAAGAGATTTTTACCCAAGTTTTAATTTTAAGTTAAATAATGTTACAACAAATATTTTTTTAATCAAGAGTTAATTTATTTTTTAACCAAGTTTTAATTTTAAGTTAAATAATTTTACAACAAATATTTTTTTTAATCAAGAGTTAATTAATTTTTATTTTATTTATTTTTTTTTTTTAACCATGAGTTTTAATTTTAAGTGAAATAATTTTACAACAAATATTTTTTACCAAGTTTTAATTTTACAACAAATATTTTTTTACCAAGTTTTAATTTTAAGTTAAATAATTTTACAACAAATATTTTTTTAATTAATTTTACAACAAATATTTTTTTTAATCAAGAGTTAATTTATTTTTTTAACCAAGTTTTAATTTTAAGTTAAATAATTTTACAACAAATATTTTTTTAATCAAATGTTTTTAATTTATCAAGAAAAAAAAATTTAATCAAGTGTTTTTAATTTTTTGTATATCCTATTTTTGTTAAGTAGACGTTTAACACTAAAGTAGGATTTAGGATACCCATATATTTTCTACAAATT
>JAWZYV010013694.1:0-105264 GCA_038373885.1 Cheiracanthium punctorium
TGTCACTAACAATGGATGCATTACTAAACAAACTAAACACAATAAAACCAAAAGACAAACTTTAAACATCAAGTTTCTTAAATTAAAACCTAAATTTCTTAAGTTAAATGAATGATACGCATAAATACCGAAAATTAATTTAGCCCGTGGGCATTTCTTTAAAGCAAATAGTTCCTTTTCATAATAAAATAATCATAAAACAGACGACATACCAAAAAAAGTAAAATTTATTTCGACTTGTCCTTTTTTTTGGTTTAAAAAAAATCAAAACAATACTTAATGCGGTTTTTCAACAGTTCTCACAGTCAATATTTTTCTTTTTATAAAAAGGACTTTCGACACATTCAATCTAAATGGCATTTTGCACCCAAAATAAGTATGAAATTTACTATTTAATTTTCATAAATTATTTCCACACTAGAGTAACTAATCACTAACAAAAACAAAAATGGTAGTCGTAATTGCTCCAACAAAAGTTGTACGCGAAAGTATCAAAAGAAATAAAGTGATCAAAATTACAAAGTTTTTTTCCCATTTTGTGATTTTGTTTGGGTAACTAAGACCACTTAAATTTTAAGCAAATAAATCTACGCAAACAGTTTTTATTGGGTATTCTTAAAATGTCAAATTTCCCCCCCACACACACATTAATTAATGAAAACGATATTTTCCCTGTAATTACACTAGTCAACAAATTTAAACTTCTTTTCTGCCTCTGGTTTGTAAATGGGTGAATTTACTTAATTTCGGGGTGCTGAATTCACTGGTAAAATCAATTTATGTCTATCACGTCACATTTCCAAGAGGCACAGGAAAATCAGAAGCAATACCGGCAAAATAGAATAACAAGAATTTCATATTAAGAACTTCATAATTCAATGTTATTTTATATGTATACATAGGTATTTATATGTATACACATGCCAACATAGATGTCATCTTTTTTTCTGTCCAAAATGCCCTTCCCACTTGGTTTGAATGAGGACCAAGCCGCTAACTCGATATTTGTCAGTCTGATATCAAACGATGGACCGCCGAACAATTTTTCTATTTGTGGTCAAATAAATATACTTTTAACTTTGCTTCACTCAGTTTGAGAAACTTTTCTTTCAAATGATTGAAGACATGACCTCATTTATCCAGAGCTTTAACAAAGTTCTTCATAAAACCCAACTTGACATGAATCGGAGGCAAAATGATTTTATTGGGCTCAACCGGTGGAGTATTTTTCACATTTTCCATTGCAGTTACATGCGATTTCCTTATAAGCCACTTTACTGTATAGTGGTCAAAGTTTCATAAGTTTCTTTAACGTCTACTGCATAGCCAAAGGCACAGATGGAAAAGTATTGCCATTATGCAATAGTACTGCTTTCAATCTGGTTTTAATAGAGTCAATAAAGAGTGACTATTCCTGATGGTTATGTTGTACCAGTAGCTGCATCAGCAGACCATTGACATCTCTACATACACACATTGGATTCTGCATGTCGAAATATTGAGCAAATGCAGTACCTTTTGATCTCAAATAGGAAATTTTTGTACCTGGAGCTAGAAGGTTTCGTTGTTGCAGTCTCGACTCCCAACAGCTTGCTGTTTAGAAAGTTTTAGATCGCGAACCAAATTGTTCAACTCCTTTTAATTAAAGAGCTGAGGCGAAAAATCTTGAGAATGGGAGATTTAAAATGGCAAGAGTATCACATTTGAATAGGTAAAGGGAAATCAGAAGAACTCATAAATGTGTGATTAACTACATCAAAAGTAATTGTAAATATGTGATTAACTGTATCCCACACCTCTTATCGGAAACCACGCTGAATCAATTTTAGCATCAACAGAAATATAAAAGAATCTATACTAAAACAAGTTTTCCTTTTTAATTTATTTATCTATTTTTTTTTCTTGCTGTTGTTTTATTTATTCATCTATTGAGAACAAGTGTTACAGAAGAGAGAATCAGTGCTGAGATCAAATCTTGTGTTAAACAACTGCAAAGGGATATAGGATTCTATATTATCTGAATGTGTTTTATATTTAAGAGGCAGTTTATAGTGTAAAGTGGTCACATTTGACAGGTTAAAAATCTTAAATTTGGCAGATTATCTGGTCACTATACAGTTATCGCAGGTGGTCACTTTTAGGGATGGACGCGAGACGACTTTTTGCGAGACGAGACAGAGATTTACAGCTTTTTTGCGAGACGAGACAAACATTTTTAACATTATGATATAGGGATTTTTGCGAGACGAGACAAGCTTGTCGGCTGTTTTGCGAGACGCGAGACGCCAATTTTTCGTCTCGCGTCCATCCCTAGTCACTTTACAGGATATTTTTCCCATACATTTTTTATGAGTTACAATGAAATTTCATAAAAGTGTTTACTTTAGACAGGTGGCCTCTTTACTGAGGTGGTCACTTTAGCAGGTTCCACTGTATTTGAAAATAAAAACTCTTCCATTTTTTATTTTCACGATAGTACTTGCATTATCTAGTTTTGTAAAAACAAGTATTTGAACCAGAATTATGTTAGATCAGATAAAAAAGTCTAGTAAAATTGCATAACATACGAAAAAAAAAGTTAATGAGTCAAAAAACGGAAATCAACCACAGCTCATTTGTCACTATTCATCCAACAATTTAGAAAATTCGATCAAATATTCCAGACATCCTGCGATATATTTTAGAATAAAAACCCAACCTTGAACATTTTAATCATATTCTCTAGAATCGTAGGAAACGAGTGGTCTTCATAAGTCAGCATTTTTCGAAATTGAGTGTGTACCTATACAACCCTCCTTTCCTATTCTAGGCGTGGTTCTTGAAATTTCTGAGCAAAACGCGAGACCAAGGAATCTCAAATCTAATTCGTCATTCTTCTTATTTCCCGCAATGTTACGTGTATTGCATATTGTACTCAATTAAATCCTCGTAATGCATTGAAATTTTACCTCAAATCGTGATGAAACGTTCACACGCAATGCTCCAATTGCTAGTCCCACTAATTTGTACGAATATATGACGAGTTTAGTAATCACAGGTAAGTGGAAGGGAGGAAAGAACTTGAAGAGGATTAATGAGGTGTTGTCAGCAAGTCATGATCCCCTATCAGCATTCAGTGGTATGGGTGTAGCTTTACTTATTTAAAGAGAAGTTGGCAGCTAAAATTCAATGGTCCTGGTTACAGTAAGCCTGTGGGGTATTTGATTTGCTTAGGGATCATATGTTGGGTTTGGGGATCGAAACACATTTTGAGATTTTAAGCCGATGGGCGAAACACAGGATGCTTTAAAATTTTACTACATTGAAATAAGCCTGCGCGATAAATTTATTTGATTTAAATGAAAAAGTAGTTCGAATTAACATATTAGAAATACACTAACAGCCAAATATGTGTCATTGAAAATTACAAAACACTAGTATTAACCCTTTAACGCGCTGTGTTCCCGCTCTGGGAACACCAAACTCTGACGTTTTGACTGTTGCCAGTCACGAAGAATAGACTTGATTTCTATAAAAATAGTTGCGGGTGACATAGCTCCTCGAGAATCCTTTGCTTTTTAGCACGTCCTTTCCCGTCAAAAAATGGTCACGATTATTTTTAACAGCACTGACATCTGCCGAAAAATGGAAGAATGCGAGAACAGTCGGATAAATTGCCCAATGCTGAAAAAAGGGCAGCCGTTGCCATCGCTCGACTTAACAACCAGCAAGATGGCGGACGATCGAAACGTTCATCGCGTGTCACCGATCTAGAGACCCTTTTTTGACGACAGCTGGCTGTGCCAAAAAAGGGTCTCTAAAAGGCTCTCCAAAAAGGGTCTGTCGTCAAAAAAGGGTCTCTAGATCTGTGGCACACGATGAACGTTTCGATAGTCCGCCATCTTGCTGGTAGTTAAGTCGAGCGATGGCAACGGCTGCCCTTTTTAAAGCATTGGGAAAGGGTTGCACCTCAAAGGGTTAAATCATCTTAAAAATCAATAAAGTGATAATTTCACCTTAATAATTAAGTACATAAATTTACAGATCACGAACAGAGATCACTACGGCTATTAGATATTTGATTTCCCATCAGTATACTATCTCAAAATTGCGAAATGCGGCCAGAGGAATGTTAGAAAATGCAGGAACTGTTATCTGAAGGTAACTAGACTCGCAGGCTATAGCAATTTATTTTTAAATTTCTGCGTAAATCACATCGTTAAGGGCTTATATTCAACAGATATTGAGAAACTATTCCATTTCGGTAATTAATTCGAACCGTGTCTCTGACAAAAGTGATGGAAGAGGCTTGTTGTTTTTAAAATCTGAGTGGGTTTTTTCTTTGAGCGAAAATTTGAGGGTTTTTATCGAAAATTTGAAACTACATCGGTAAGTAAACTTAAAAAGTTATGCATTTTATAATTAATTTATTTTTTGCGTGCTCCGAAAATTCAACCTTTGCGGTAGTTATTTTTATTTTACTTTAAAAATCTAGTGATAGCTAATTTTTTTAGATTTGAATTTTTAAGGGTGAAGAGTTTTATGCCTCTGGAATATTTAGTTGCGGTTTTCACATGGCAAACATTTAGATATTATCAACATTTTTTTTTTCTTTTCCAAAAAATTTTTAGCCTTTCTAGAAATAATTTTATCGGAGAAAATTAATCGAGATGCTGAATTTTTTTTAATCTGAGAAATTAATCTTTTGAGAAAAAACGAAAATTCAGCATTTTTTTGGTCGAAAATTTAGACCTTCATGGCACTCTTCTGATTTAAAAATATGAACTTTTCTGGTGTAATTGAAGTGCGAATATTGTTACGCATGCAACATAATCCTTTCAGTTCAAGCGTCCGATAGATTGCAGCGTGTTCAAGAGTCCAATAGCAGCATTTGTCGATCTCAAAAATTTTAAGTGTAGTTAGCGCTGTGTGTTTTTTGGAGATATAACGATTTAAATGAGGAAAACTATGCTTGAACAATTATTTTAATTTTTATTCTTTTTCTTTCTTTTTTAGCGACAATATATTGAAACTGTTTTCTCATATGTCAGTTTTAATATTTTTACGTCTTTCTGATAAATGAATATTTTTACTTTAAAATTTCTTCATTCATAAACCTGACGCAGTTAAAGTATGAATGCATTTTACGATTTATTTTTACTGACTTTTAGGATCTTAATAGGATCTAAAAGTTTGCGAGAAGAAATCTGTTAACGGAGATTTTAACATCACGTTCAAGATTTCCAACTTCATTTACCGACAACGGTAAGCAACCATTTTACTCACAAAAGATCCGATACTTGATAAAGCAATTTAAATCGTATAATTTATATTAATCAATTTTCTTACTAATTCAATAATGTTTCGTGTGATAATTTAATAATTTTTTTACTGAATTTATGAAGGTATTTTGAATGCTAATATCAACTAATAATAGCTTGATAACACTGATTAGAATTCAATATTTTATGAATGAAATAATTACTTATGATAATTCAATTGTCAGTTTAATCTTGATGATTTGGGCTAAACATTTAATTAAAAATCAATGTATATTAAAACACTAAAGTTATAGCAAATTCATACACTATTATTAACTGTAAATGGTAGTTAGATATATATAATTGTTAAAATGTCAGATTGATCTATTATTTATAGATAAGATACAATTTGATTGATACACTTATTGATCTTTAACATTTTCCATGTTAAGAATTTATGATTACCGATTTAAAGTATCTCTGAGTCATAGTAATAAAGCACATGAGTTCTGAGTAAAATATTTCATTCAGTAAAATATGCACTTAGAAAATTGTAAGTGGAAATTATATTTCAAATCGAATAAGCATGTTTTAAGATGTTAAAATGGATTTTTTTAAAATTTCTATATTATTCCTCGTCTGAATACACATATTATTCAAATGAATCATGGAAATAGAACATGGGTGGTACACTTATGACGCCGAAAAACGAGGTTTTTTTTGGCTTCACCGTACACCTCCACCGCTAGTGCATATAGATATTTAACCCTTTGAGGCGCAACCCTTTCCCAATGCTGAAAAAGGGCAGCCGTTGCCATCGCTCGACTTAACTACCAGCAAGATGGCGGACGATCGAAACGTTCATCGCGTGCCACAGATCTAGAGACCCTTTTTTGACGACAGCTGGCTGTGCCGCACAGCCAGCTGCGTCAAAAAAGGGTCTCTCGATCTGTGGCACGCGATGAACGTTTCGATCTTCCGCCATCTTGCTGGTAGTTAAGTCGAGCGATGGCAACGGCTGCCCTTTTTTCAGCATTGGGCAATCTATCCAGCTATTCTCGCATTCTTCCATTTTGAAGCAGATGTCAGTGCCGTTAAAAATAATCGTGACCATTTTTTGACGGGAAATGACGTGTTAAAAAAGTAAAGGATTCTCGTGGAGCTATGTCACCCGCAACTATTTTTATAGAAATCAAATCTATTCTTCGTGACTGGCAACAGTCAAAACGTCAGAGTTTGGTGTTCCCAGAGCGGGAACACTGCGCGTTAAAGGGTTAAGCACAGTTTTCTTGATGCATACTGTAAAACACTAAAAATATTGTGTCGGTCTCTTCAAAATTACAGAAGAGGCCAATCGAAGATGTATGATACTCTTTCACGAAGGCGATAGTTCTACCTCAGAGAAAACAAAACAACTTCTTCAAACTTTCTAGTGGGAAGTTTTTTGTATTAGATCTACCCTACAAGCTGGATCTGGCTCCCAGTGATTTTCATCTTTTTTTCGAGAGTAAAGAAGATTTTTTGGAAGGGAAAAAATTGCTGAGCGACGGAGAACCTTAGGAAAGAGTGCTTACATTTCTGAACGGACTGCCATCGGAGGTGTTCGGTGAAGGCATGCAAAACTTTATTTTACGTATGGTAACTGGGTAAGTGTACGGGGTGACTATGAGGAAAAACAGTTTAATGTATGTACATATAAAAATAATGAGTTCTTTACGAAGTCTGCAGTGATTAAATTTTAATTATCAAATGGGTACTACTTCCTGGAAGTGTTGCGTACATTTTTATATTTATACATGCATTAGACGCAAAATATTGGCGCGAGAGAGAGCTTTTTTGGCGATGACTTTAGCCTCTCTACTTCTTGTGTTTTGATGGTTACAATTCTTCTTTTGCTTGATTGGTTTGTTTTCCCCACCATTGGAAATTTTAAAAAATATATTCTATGGTCATTTTTTCACAAAATCAAACGCCTCTAACTCTTTTATAGATTATACAGGGTATCCTAAAAAAGTGGTAACACGCTTTAATGCTTGATAATGCTTAAGATGAACAGGCAGTTGAAAAAAAATATTAAATGGTGCAGGAAAAACACTACTTTAAGAATAAATTCCTCTCGTAAATTTTCAAAAAGTTACGCTTTATAAATCTGTATGTGGCCCAAGTACAAAAAAAAATTCCAATCAGTAAAATGTGCCCCATAAGCTAGTGAGGTGATGTACAAAATTCGAAAATTATAGCCTAAAAAGGGCCAGAGATAGATGATGCTGACTGAAACCACTTTTCAATAGCTGTCGAAGAGAAAAAAAATCATGTCGGATGATATGATAGCATTTCAGAGGTTCTGCAGCAATTAGACAAGAAAATATTATTTTGCACTCTAGCATTAAAATTTACTTTCAAATTCATATGTAGCCCCTGGTTATCTTAATTTGAAGATTTGTCAGAGACGTTTTATGATAAAAGGCTGAAATTTTTTCCATCATCTCATGAGTGCATAGGCAAATTTTACTAACTTGAATTTTTTTTGTACGTGTATAGTATACAACTTTAAAAAGTATTTTTTTAATTAACTAGAGGAAAATTTCCTTAACGTAACCTTTTCTTCTACTTTATTGTGAACATTTTTTTTAAATTTATACTGCCCACTTATCTCTGATAGATAAACAATTAAAGTGTGTTTCCACCTTATGTGGGTGTGTGTATATATATATATATATAAATGTTTTCTTTCAATTATTTTAATATTTCTTTCCTTTTTTCCTAATTGAACAGTTTTATAACACTAGTTTGCGTAATTAGCTATGCAAGCATTTGCAAAAAACTTCATTTTATGCACAAGAAGAAAGAAAAATGTACTGCATTCCAAACATTGATCTTTTTATAGAATTTCACGCATTTGCAAACCCGACGTTTGTGGAATGCTGAAAACTGATTTTTACACTTATTAAATTCTTGTCCGTATCCCGCACAGAAAATTTTGTTGAAACAAAAAAGACGAGCATAAATCATTTCACAGGATGAAGCTGGTTTTTTTAGCACCAATGTGTACCAATACTTTAATATCATTTTGTGACAAGCTTTCTATGCCGTGTTTCTTTTTAAGGTTAAAAAAGGCATAAGTGATGAGTTGGTATTGTTTATAATTTGTTCATGTGGGAACTGAAATGCAATTTTTAATTTAAATGCCTCGATTTTTAAAAAGTACTGTTTACTCTATTTTCTTTTTCTGCCTCTAAAATTTGCAGCACTGTCAGTAATTTGATTCAGCCATTCTCCTGTGTTATTTGAATCGATTTTCTAAATTGTCAGTTTCAAACTTTCCTTTCGCGGCATATTTTGCTTTTAGAACTGTAAAGACATAATGCACTTGCAGGAGAAAGATTTTTTTTTTAATGATTCACAATACAGAGGCCATACCTTGCTTTATGTTTAATTTTTTTTCTATTACTAATTTACCCATTCTACAAATTCGTTTGAAAATTTTAGTCTTTGGTCGTCTACAAAACACAAGTTTAATATCTTTTAGACGAATACGAAACCCCCTTTCTATTCACCATTTGACACCATCTATTTATTACATCTACAAAGACGATAAGTAATCGGAATTGTTTTGATCAGAGGAAAATAATCTTATTGAGAGTGAATAAGTTCGATCAAAATTTTGAACGCCATTTTAATATTCTATTTTTCGATGCTAGTCAAGTGAAGACCTTTATTATTTAATTTAGGAGCAGTTCTTAAAATGATACTCTTCTTTTTCATAAATTATTTCAAAATCTGAAAAGGATACTTTCAGTATTTCATTGTCATTTTCGGGATTGGGAAAATTAAATGTTTTATTATTAAGTTTGGAAAATCTCCTTATACTTCTCATTCAATCAACACCAGAAAATATCAAAATATTTTATTAGATTCATTAAACCGGTGAGAAACGAAACGTTTCAAGGAATGGTTTCCACTTAACTTTTACAAGCATATTTCGACTGACACGTTCTTTATCTGAAATAATTGTTAATATTTTAAACCCATTGTTTTCCATTAGTAACAAAACATCTTGAGTCATTTGAAACAGACTTTTCGCATTCATTTTACTGACAGGTACAACTGCGATAATTTCTTTACTTTTAGAAAATAGTGATGTGTGCGTAAATGTTTGCATATTGGTAGACGGACATGTTGAATCATTATTATCTCAAAATCCTTCTAACTTAAAATATGTGGTTTTATATACATTTTGCCAATCCAAATTAACTGCTGTTTGATGTTCTTGTAAGCTAGTTGTCAAAAATGATTAGCTACCTGATGCTGTGATACCTGGTGTAACTAAGTCAGCACAAATTACTTTTAGGTGTAACAAGGATGGTAATTAATTTTAAATTATACAAGGATAAACAGCATGCGGTTGATCTAAAATAAATGCAATACGCAAATTTTCATTAAATTAAAAATCATTAAATCACTGTTGTAAGTTCTGTCGTGCACAGATTTATTTACTAATTGCATTTGCTCCACCATAAAATGTATTAAATCCTTTTTTTCATAATTAGAATTTTCTCCTAAAAAACTGTGCCAATGCTCAATTGTTTCAGTGTAATTATCGTTTACAATCTGAACGAATTCACCAATGTCAGACATTTTTGCAAATGATAAAACATTTTCTAATACCCCCCCCCCTCCCACAGCAAGTTAATAAATCGCAATATAATACTGAGTTAAAAGAAACATTTTTCTAACCTTCAAAAAGATTTGTGTTCAGATTTTCTGTTGTCATTTTCCAGAGATTTCATTATTTCCCCCTGATTATTGCACAGGAGAAACAAAAAATGTATAAATTCTTCACAGTAATGAATTTTAATATTATTTTGCTTTGTAAATTCACACCAAAAAGGTTTTTTTTAATTCTAGAATGTCTGAAAAAGTATTAATCGCCTAATTTCTTTAAAAAGGTCTCTAGTAAATCATCATCAAATCTTTCCGTCTTTTTCTTTTATAGCTGTTTTTTCCCACCTCCAGGTGTCACTTTCATTAAATAACTTGAGTAGTCTCGAAATATTGTTTTGAATACAAGTTTTGACACAATTTAGGATACTTCCTTTAGTAGTCATGCACCTTGCCATCTTCAGAAGTTAAACAGTTAAACAAAAATTATTCATTCTTGGGCAAAATGTTTTATGCACTGAACATTGTATTTATTGCGGATTAAGTTTGATCCACTATTTTTCTCATTTCTTCTTCTTTTGAAAATCTAAATAAAGTTGTATAAGTTTCTTGCTTGAAAAACAGTTAAGAACACAGCAACAGCGGGATATTTTTCTACATGATAGGAAAGAAAGATGTTGGAAAATATAAAGTTAAATGCTTTGAAGAAAAATTCTTAATAATATACTGTAAAAAATGTAAGAATCAAACTAAAAGGTACATTCCTACCGCATTCGTTTGATTATTAAAAGCAAGTCTTTGGTAAAAAAAAATCAACTTCATATGACTCTTGAAAAGTTTTAAAAATAAACAAATTACCTGAGAAACATAGTATTATGGATTTTTCTTACCAAGTTCCATTATAAATATAGATACATATAGAAGGCGATTCAAAATTAACGGGTCAAATTTCTAGGAGGATTAGGTTACAGCAAGACGGTTCAGAATTACATGGCGATGTGGGGTCGGAAACTTCGTTTTCATGTAATTTTAAGACTAATTTCAGAAATGTTCAAATAATTGTAAACTTTCCGAGCACGGTTTTTCAAAAACTAATGCATCTTCACTGATTGCAATGGATAAATATTGTTAATTTAGATTTTTTTCCTTGATTACATTGGTGAAATTATCGGAGGAGAGACCATCGTTTATAGTTGTTGTTTAGCTTCATATGTTTAAAAATTTCTTCAGCATGTTTCATAATTCTCGAGTTTACCTTTTGTGTACCTTTGTCAGACTTTTTCCGATAAAATGCTTTTTTCGTTGCATCAGTGACGCTGATAGTCTGCACAGACTTGCCTATGGCTCTCATCGTCTCATCCAACTTGTCGTACCCTAAACAGAGTTGCATATGCAAAAAGAGAAATTCCAGGCAGGAAATTCATGTTCTAAGTTTTCTTTCACGGTGTGATATTTCCATCAGACAATGAGCCAAAGAGGATAACATCTGTGGCAAAATCAACCCAGTCATGAACTGTACAAAGCACAAGCAACTTAAGATTAGAATAGGAAAGAGCAGAACATGTTTAAAACAATCTAAGGTGAGTAGATTAGGCCAAATATCAGCAAACGTAGATGAACCAGTGGCATCGTGTTATATTTTCACATGAGAAATGTTACACTGGATGCCCAGATGGTCTTGCGTAATTCTGGCAAGACATGTTGGGGAAAAAGGAAATCTTTTCCAAAAGGTAGCTAGGTGGGAGGACCATTCATTCCGAGAAGATTACTTTCGATAGGACGGTAAGCATAGTCTTTTCTTCAGGCTGCTCAAAGGTTATCGATTACCAAACACCCATTTACTGCCAAGATTTGGTGGACGGCGTTGGATCCTCCAGCAGGACAACGCCTTCGTGCACGTTGCAAAATCTTTCTAGGAATGTTTTTTGTATAATGGGGTTTGTATATGGGGTAAGAAAATCTTTTCCAAAAGGTAGCTAGGTGGAGGACCATTCATTCCGAGAAGATTACTTTCGATAGGATGCTAAACATAGTCTTTTCTTCAGGCTGCTCAAAGGTTATCGATTACCAAACACCCATTTACTGCCAAGATTTGGTGGACGGCGTTGGATCCTCCAGCAGGACAACGCCTTCGTGCACGTTGCAAAATCTTTCTAGGAATGTTTTTTGTATAATGGGGTTTGTATATGGGGTAAGAAAATCTTTTCCAAAAGGTAGCTAGGTGGAGGACCATTCATTCCGAGAAGATTACTTTCGATAGGATGCTAAACATAGTCTTTTCTTCAGGCTGCTCAAAGGTTATCGATTACCAAACACCCATTTACTGCCAAGATTTGGTGGACGGCGTTGGATCCTCCAGCAGGACAACGCCTTCGTGCACGTTGCAAAATCTTTCTAGGAATGTTTTTTGTATAATGGGGTTTGTATATGGGGTAAGAAAATCTTTTCCAAAAGGTAGCTAGGTGGAGGACCATTCATTCCGAGAAGATTACTTTCGATAGGATGCTAAACATAGTCTTTTCTTCAGGCTGCTCAAAGGTTATCGATTACCAAACACCCATTTACTGCCAAGATTTGGTGGACGGAGTTGGATTCTCCAGCAAGACAACGCCTTCGTGCACGTTGCAAAATCTTTCTAGGAATATTTTTTGTATAATGGGGTTTGTATAATGGGGGGTGCATGTCATGGAATAGCTTGCCTTTTCCCTTGATCTCGATCCGCAAGAAAATGTGTAGTGTGCACTCAATAAATCTGTATATGACAATGACAGATACTTATAGTCTGGCAGAATTGAAGGTCACCATCATTGAAGCAATTGATAATATTTATGCTACTGCCAGCGTTTAAAAGTCTGATAAAAGAAGTGCGGGAGCCCTAATAGCAAAAGAATTCAAAGAAAGCGCAAGAGCCCTAAAAAAGTACAGTAGCTGATCTCCTGGTTAGCTTCCATACAAACTAAGCCTTGACTACTGCATTCCGGCGATTAGTAAATAGTGTGCCACATTGCGTATTCCAAGTTGTAATGCTTCTAAAACCTTCTGCTAATCGTCGTAGGTGAATTTACTTTTTTTTAGAGTCCGCTGCAAAACGTGAAATGCTGGTTTGCTGGTACTATAACCACTGAAACAAACCCTTACGAGTCCTTCAAAATCCATGAATGTGTTGTACAATTTTCATTGATTTCTGAAGAAAACAAATAAGCAACTTTCATGCAAATTTATTTTCCTCCTTTTATTTCTTAGGATTGTTAAGCGTTGTGATTGATTAAAATATAATACAAAGAACTGTGAGTACTAAAAATTTACAGTCCATAATAAATTATGATTCTTGTAAAGTTTTCTCCTGAAGAGTTTTAAAAAATAAACAGATACGCAAGCGACTCAAAAGTAAGCCATATGTTTTTTAACAAGCAAATTTACAAAAGAAACTGGTATAAAACTTTGAATTTTTTTTTAACACAAGCCCGTTAACCTAACAGCATAAGAAATACTCAATAATATTAAAATTCAAAGTGAATGGACATTTTAATACAAATGTTGTTAATATTTAGAGAGTCTTCAACCGCGCCATTTCAGCACGTTCGGGGCAAAATTAGGAATCTATATGTTTGGGTAGGAAATCAGAAAAGCTACTTCAGAAACGTGGAAAGTCTTTGAAGCTTAGATGGTTTTCTTTGTAACATGACATGAATAGAGAAAGTCAGCCTCGAGAAGACGTATACTGAAGCATCAATCCTACCCACGCAAGACCTTACCAAGAGGAGTGGTCCAAGGGACACACCAAGGGTGGATAGGTCTGCTTTTTCCACCGTTCGGAACCCCTTCGAAAAAATTTTCTCAGTACGGTCATCACACTCACACAGACTCCAATCCTTCAAAGAAAGTCAGACTGAATAAAAAGAGAAACCCTTTAGAGTATAGATCTTTGAAATTTCAAATTAAATTGAAGTATCTACAATCACAAATTTCAGATCAAATTGACAGCAAGAAAATAGCACTTCATTAAATAAGTGTGCTGGTTTCAACTCATAAAATTACTCCCTGATTACTAATGACATTATTTAAACACGTATGAAAGGATTTCAAAATTGCAAACCAGAAATTTCCAGCTTAAGCTTTTCAAACTCAATAATCACTCCTTGTTAGACACAATTAAGTTTGTTGGAGGCATGTAATTGATTATTAAGTCCGTTTTAATTACGTATTTATTAGCTATGCTATTAATAAATAATTCTTCGGTTTACAGTTTTTCAAATAATGCATTGTTTTTTCACAAATTAAAACAGATCATAATTCTGTACAAAAATTTTATGTCCGCGTTTTGTTTAACTCATTTAATACAATCTTAAATTTAAAGCTGCAACGTTATGAGAAGATGCTCAAAATATATATGTTTACAACAAATGTCATAAAAGTTTTGCACCAAGCTGTATAGGCAAGGCTAGCAATAGAAATTTCCAATTCAGAGGGCTCTAAAATGTGTTCTATTGATCGATAAAATTTTAACTATAGTTTAATTTTATTAAATTCAAATTATGCTCGAAAATCTTAAATATCTGTGTTATAGAACATGCCTACTGGCAAAAATTCCTTAGATAAAAAGATGACATTCTGCTCGAGATTTAATTAATTCTCAACCAGTGGCGCACCCAGGATTTTAGCTTAGGGGGGGCTGGGCTTAAAATACTGCTGAACTCGATTATAGTGATCTCGATTATAGTTATAACGTCAAAATATTCGGTACTAGACAACTTGCCCATAGAACACAAGCTCACGAGCAATGTAAATCATTATAGAGTCAAATAATCATCTGCTCATTTCAGTGATGTTGTAGCCAAGTTTAATTGTGTTTCATATACTAACTGTTAGTATTTACTTAAGAATAATCATCTTTTTTCGTAAAAGGTATTTTAGAAATAATTTGAAGGCAATTTTAAAAACGAAAACAAATAAATCATTTGTGACAATTTCCAATTTTTAATGCTTTTCAATTCTAACTTTCCACCTTTAGGGGGGGCTTGAGTCCCCATAGCTCCCTCCGTGGGTGCGCCTATGTTCTCAACACATCTTGCAAAAGTTACAAAAAAAGCCGCTACTGGCTAAATTCTTCTACCAGAACCAGCAGAACTCAGTTGCAGCTCGGTAAAAGCATTCCATGAGCATGAGGAAGATATGAAGAGGTCATTTGCCCTAGGATGATACAGAAATTTGAAACGACTGGGCATCTTAGCATTCCTCCAGGCTGAGAGTGAAAGCGAATCCAATATTCTTGTCTAGTGTTGAAAATTTGGTTGCCGCGATCGTTGAAGGCATCAGCTAGTCCCCACATGGCAGGAGTGTGCAATTGTTTTCCGTTCATTCTGTATCCTGTATTCCAGTATACGAAAATCTTATGTCTGTTTTTGCATTTTTATCTCTACAAAATCAAGCTTGTGCTTTTATTGCAGGAGGGGGGGCTCAGAGGTTTCTAAAACTTTTGCACTTCAGTTCTTTGTTCAAATGGTCGTTGATGTCACTTGGTCGTGAAACCTCCTGAGGAGTGGCAAAGCACACTCATCCGCAATGGCCAAGTTAGCACGCATTATTATCGAATTAGCACAGCAGGAAAATCCCCAAACTATCCAAGAGCAAAGCTTGCAGGCTGAAAACGTGACAGTATAGTGTGGATTTGCGGCTACTTTTATCTTTGGACCGTATTTTCTTTAAAAGATAACTGCAAACGGAATGCAGACCAGTTCTGTCACAGGACAACTGTTCCATAACATGTTGAGTCAATTTGTAACCCTACAACTTCATCAGCACTTCATTCAGTCTTCAGGGCACCGTTTTTATGCAAGATGGCAGACCTCCTCGCATTGATCGCCATGTAAAGAAACTGATAAGACTACATTTTACAGATGCACGGCTGGCTGATCAGCCGTCGTTTTCCAAAAGTTTTGCTGCAGTTCCACTTTTCGTTCGCCGGATATTACTCGCTGCGACTTTTGGTATCGTTATTTCCTGAAATCTATCGTACCTACGTAGCATCTGTGACATATCTGAAGGACAGCATTATGCGCCATGTTCTTGATATTTCGGCAGACTCACTCTGGCCGGCAACCTGTGTAAAATATGGTTCTGCGGGTTATGAGCTGATATATGACGAGTGATATTATGAGTGAAATATGGTTCTGAGCACATTGCTGAACGTGAAATGAGACATACTGAACAGTTTTAATGCTATTTCTTTATATTAAACATTAAAAAGCATATTAAATGTTTCTGTGTATATAACAGCGCATAGTTTTTTAAAAAATAAATTCAAGCATTATTTTGGCTCTGTGTAGTTGAATTTTATCTCATTTGACCCCATACAACGGCACTCTAGAACTTTCTGAAGTGAGGAAACTTATTTCTTGCTAACTTTGTGCATGCACGCATATATGGAATATATAGACAGATTAAATGTTCAAATATTTATAAATTTGAGAACATTCAGCTGAATAAAAGTTTACGGCAATGGAAATATAAAAACCATAGGCTATAGCCGACTTAAATCCAACTAAACCTTTAAAAAATATGAAAGTCTTTACCTTGAATTCAATAGGATTAATCTGGTAAGCAGCTTACAGAATTTCTTTTTAGAATCGGAAAATATTTACGCTTCATTATATTTAGGCTTCAACAAATATTAGAAGTTAAATGTAAAGCAGTGGCTGCATACTGATTTATATATTTATATCCATATTCACCGTGAGTAATTTTAAAAACGTATAAGGGATAACATTTAATATTCAAAAGATACTATTTATTTTTAGTATAAAGAGCTACGTAAAGAGAACATTTAGTAATTTTTAGAAACACATAATAGATATTCAACCTTTGTTTTAACTGTTCAAAATCCTCGAAGGAGAACGAATTATTTTCAAGGTGTAGGAAATTAGTTTTCGTCAAACTGTATAATGAAGCATCCCAGTTAAATGTTAAGAACCTGGCAGTCAAATTGTGGTTCTCACAATAGCAAATTTAGGAAATTCAAATGCCATATCGTTCAAGTATTTTTTAAATTATTAATAACGACCTGCGTAGCCCTGAAGCATTAGGTATTAGAGCATAACTTGCCGAAAAAAAAATGTCCGCTAATCGAATCCCGCGGATTATTTTCACAATCAAAAATGCATTAAGTGAACAAGAATTTTAAAAACATTACTTTCATATGTATGTGCAGTTCTTCACTGCTCGTGAAACAGTTACCAATAAAAACGTTTAATTATCTAATGAAAATAATAAGCTCTTATACTGAAAAAATAATAAATATGCGACAAGTGCAGTTATCCTACGATTCAGATATTAATAATAATAATATCTGAGTTCCGCTGTTTATACCTCAATAAACAAATAAATCAGACCACAATTTTTAGTATATAAATGATACTAAAAGAATCACAAAATAACTTTGATTTCTAAAATAATAATGTAAAAAGAAAAGTACAAAAAAGAACATACTAAGTTGTATTATAGGTGTTAGGGAGCTTCCATAAATTACATAACACTCGAAGGGGGCGGGGGATAACCAAATGTGACAGTTTGTGACAGAGAGGGAAGGGTCAACACCCGTGTTATAATGAATTTTCAAAGTTTTGTGTTGCTTGTTACAGTTTTTGTATTGGTCAACACATTTCCACTGTTATAACAAATTTATTCACAAAATGTAAAAATCCAGAATAATTCCGACCGGCGCGGCACATTATAAAGCGAAGCAAATTAACAAAGACCGAACAGTGACAACTGCTGATGTTCTTCCACATGATCAAAGATACAGTGCCAACCCCCCGCATCAACATTTCAAAACGGAAGACTTCCATTATAAATACGTTTTGTTGAATTGAAATTGGGTAACGGTTTTTAAAAAAATGGTAATTAAGAATGTTACGTTACGATCTTGTGACTCAGTGCGACATATGGGAGGGAGGGAGGGTCAAATTTTACCGAAAAATGTGTTGCGTACTTTGAGAAGCTCCCTTATGGCATAAATTGCTAGAAAAAGGCGTAGACATAGTAGAGTGAAAACTGGACATGTCTATGCCATGCCCAGTGATGAAAATCATCGGAATCAAGAGTGAAGCTACGAGCTGTCCTTCCTCGCCGAAGTCATTCATGATCTCTACACTTAATCCATTCATTCCAACCACTCACTAATCTTTTCCACCCCAGTTTAAGGGGAAATGCTGAGAACTTACCCCTCTACCAATGACATGTAATTTTCTTAGACTTTCCCGATTCCTGTCACAGAAAATAACAGTTTTTCCCATCGGTATAATCTTCTACATATCCATGGGAAAAACTCATCTGACGTCCGTTGGTCAAATCCCCGACCTCCCCCTCCCCTCCAAAGCCTGCCCCTCTTCAGCCGTATAAAGGGAACGGAGTCGAGGTTACGGATTAGCAGGGAGCTGTAATTATTGTAAAAGTCTTAAATCGTGCGATTTACAGAATCTTGCATAAATTAAACATAAACTGCATCTTGCTTCTAATATAGCCTCGATTCTTTCAGACTTCAGAAATAATAGTATTTCGTACATATCATTAGTTCAGCGTTCTGACAGAAACCCCATGTAACACGGGGATAGTGAAGCAAAGTCTATTCTCTTCTGGTCAGGGCCTGTTTTTCAGCTCAAAAATCTGGCCACTTGTCCAAGGCCCACTTCCATCGGAGAGGCCCAATATATTTTTTTTTATTGCAAAATTTGAAAGTATTGAGAAATTTGTAATCTTTAAAATATTTGCATTCTTCAAAATGTGTAAGTAAATAAGTTTTTTTTAACTTATTAAAAATCTTTAAAATATTTCATAAAGTAAAATTTTATAATTTAAAAAGATTTAAAAAAACTTAATTTTTATATAGTCTTTTTGAACATATTAAATTGTTCCTTTCCTTTACCGATTTTTAACCAGTTTGTTAAGATATAGTTGTGCAGAATTTTTTGTGAGCAATGAAAATACATCTTATTCATGTACACAAAAATCTTAATATCCATTTTCTGCCATGTTATTTAAATTCAGAATTTAGAAATGCAGAGTTATAGTATCTACCGGAAACAACTTAAGGACGTAGCATATTACTTTCATCGAATTTCTCGAGAAAATTTACGATCTGAGATTGCCCAAAATTTTTCATTTGCCTAGGACTGAGCATGATGATGATTGAGCTTTGTCCCTTGTATCAGGTAGGGGAAGTTGGGGTACACTGAAACAAAATTTTCATTTTTTTTCCCCTGTTCACAAATTTGCATGTACAAAAATAAAATTAATGCACACTTTTAACCTACACTTTTCCCCATGTAAATGAATTATTATGAATCTGTAAATTAATTTTTCACATTTAATAAATTACCAAAGGTAAATTTCTGTCAGTGTTTCATTGTACCCTCTAAATACCGGGGTACAATGAAACACTTAATAACCCTTCACAAACACTCAAATAATGTGAATCAAAATTCAAATTTCAGCATGTATGTTTTATGTACATTTATAATAAACATTTATAGACATCAATATGAAATTTAAATGAAAAAATCAAATTTAATTTAACTGCTATAGCTTGAGATGAAAACATAATACTTTTATTAGAGGTTAGCCGATGGTTTTTCATTTTATATCAAATGTACTTAAATCATGAGTACCACCTGAAGGGACAGAAGGTGGTTTTTTTTTTTTTTATACAATTCGAATTTTTTCAAAAGAAAGTACATACATTTCTTTCCATTTATAATCCACTTATAATTTCCATCCAAACTAAATAATTTTTTACTAATTCCTAATTTTCAGCAATAGCTATCTCTAGTGCTATTTAGTCAATATGTCGAATTCTGTCGGCTACGACTAGGGACTTAGAGCCAACAGATGGACGAACACCAAAAGTTTGTATTTACATAAATTTAAAAATGGTTACAAAAATCTATCGTCAGTTTCTTGAGCGAAAAAAGACCAAAAATTTAAATCGTCATTGACGAACATTGCCAAAAGTCTATTGTTCACTTTCTAAACATACGAAATTAAAATTCAGTGACACAGAATTTGCCTTATAAAAATAGCCTTTTGAATTACAAATTAATATTAACTAACGTGTTTGGAATTATGTTGTTCATTTTATAAAAAAAAAATCACAGGTAAAATAAGAAAATAAATAAAAAATCGAAGATTCAGTGGTTCTCTCAAACCAGCATAGCAGTGTGGGGTCGAAAACGTTATTTTTATAAGCGGTTAATGACCACTTCACAAAAGGTATTGAAGTGTTGGTGAAATTTTCTCCCTTGCTTTGTCAAAATTTAACTATATTTTTCGCAAAAAATACCAAACTAAAATGAATCACTATTAATAGTATTTCATTGTCAGTGCTATGTAACTGCCGGAGATGAGTCATTTGTTATGATACTTCATAAGATAAGTTAGCTATTACTCCATCTTTTGTGGAGTGGTTATTAACCGGTGTATTTAAAATGAAAATAAAAGGTCTTGTGTTCATTTGTATGTGCGATTCGGATTGTTTTTTTTTTCTTTTTTATACCCTACCTCCCCTAAAAAATTTTCTGTATATTTTTGGAAACACCTTGTATATGTTAAAATAAAAACTACATTAAATATGCCATTTTTTAGACTGTTTCCGCTTTATTATATGTAGCTATTTTCTAAAATAAGGCTTGTTAGCGATCGAAATGAAGCTTTCCTATAATAAAGAAATATTTAGGAAACCCAATGACACGCGATATTAAAATTAAAGTATGTTTCTCTCTTGAATTCTCTGCAATTCTCGACGGTTCCAATTTTCTGAAGGCAAGTCATTATTTATGTTGGTCATTTTATAATAACTCTTGCGTGGATATTTTATGTATCTTTTAAAGCTAGTTATTCTCAAATTAGAAAATATATTGCGTCAGTATCAGCTAAGTTAAGTATTGAATCTCAATACTTCTCTACTTAAAATTTTTAATGTTTACCCAATAATTAAAGTACGTTATAAAATATTACAAATGTATTGGCAATAACCAAGATTATGCTATTACATTAAAAATACTCCGAAAGTAAAGGTAATTAAACGTGTATACTAACGTTATATTGCATCAAAGTGGTTTTATTAATGCGGCTACTCTCCAGTTAAATGAAGCAGTATCTTTCATACTTCTACGGATTTTCGGGAAGAATTCTTCTTTCGGGGGAGTTCTGGGTTGAATTCAGTTGAAAAAAAGTCATGTTCTACGAATCGAATAATTAAACTTTGCAGTTTGTTGCTTGTAAATACGGTAATTAGAACGCAATATATTGATCATTACATTTTCCACTGGATAGCATTATCATTAGCGGTTTTTCGTCGAATATTGGCGATATCTAATCTGGGTTTAGTTTTGTTGAACAGTGCCCATAAATGGTGGTTTTCAAAGGGTGTCGTGCCACGCTTGCCTGCTTTTTTAGTGCCTGTGCTCCCTGCACATTTTCTTTAGTACTGGTGCGCTAAAAGTTATTTAGAACAAAAGATTTATTTGCTTTTTGCCATATTTGCACTTTTTTTTTTTTCCAATCCGCTGTTTACATTAATTTCTACTAACGACACAAAAAGAAGGGGGAACTTTCTAACTTAACTAATAGAATACAATTTAGAATATACTTTTAATTAATGGATTTTCAAGTCTTTTAAAATAAATTTTGAATTCTTTTTTGTGTAGACCATCACCAAATTAAAATATTTTTGAATATTTAGTTATTAGCTTATCACATTAAAAAGTAAAACAAAATACAAAATGGAGACTTACGATAAGATTTGTGATTGTATAAATATTGCGTGTGCCATGTGCTTTTTTTTTCACAATTTAGTAAAGTGGCCGCCATTTTCAAGTTTTTTATAATAAATTTCGATTTCTTTTTTGCATAGACCATCACCAAATTAAAATATTTTTGAATGTTTAGTTTTTAGCTTATCACATTAAAAATTAAAACAAAACGCAAAAAGGAGACTTTAAGATAAGATTTATGATTGTATAAATATTGTATGTGCTATGTGCTTCTTTTTTTTTCCCGTAATTTAGTAAAGTGGCCGTGAAGACTTAAAATATCCCCTTTATTATTCCTGTTTAAGCCATGTCCATATATGGTACTCTTCCGTAAAACGAACACCAGCCAAATGTGGCGATTCTTTTTTTGTCCCACAGTCGCTGCGATTTTTTTTTTTTTTTTTTTTTTGTCGCCAAATACCTACGGCATATTTAATTCGCAATCAGCATTTTCAATGCCTTGAAAACAAACATTTTAACACAAAATACACAATTAAAAATACAAAAATAGAGACTCACCATTAAATACGACAAAATTTAATGCACATTAAATCCTCCAACCAAGAATAAATGAAACGTAATGCTATTCTAAAACTAAACCGATAATTTTCATTTATCGTTATTACTTTTTTTATCTATTTTTTTTAATTGAACTTAAACTATTTTAATCATTTTGGGCGCCCTTTCAGTTGCGTCATGTTACTGCTGTTAAAGATTGTCATATCAAAATCATTGTAATGGGATTTGACCTCTGCCCGCGGAGCGCATTTTCATACACTACTTAAAAAAATACTGCTCTGCGACTGCAGCGACCTCTGACGCCCAATCTTGGAACTATTTCTGCAAAGAGTATAATAAATTCCAGACCTGTCAATCCAATACTACTTGTTTCACATTTCTGACTCTCACTGTTTAACAACAGCTATGTATTTTTTTTTCAAATGTATTTTTTTTTGGAGTTCCTTCTGAATCACTCTGCATATTTATCTACTGTTAGAGGAGAGGATGGTATTAAGGAATAGTGGGGAAATATGGAATACCGAGTTTTTGGCTCTGTTAGTTGTTATTGCCACAAGTTAATACCATGAACAACTCAAGAAAGATTCCCGTCTTACAATTCAGTAAGAGTTGACCGCTCTCTGTTGCCGTACCACGCGCTACAGAACAAAGTATGTTTTGTGATTTTCAAGAGTTTTTGTAGATAAGTTTTCAAACATTTTAACTTACTAGTAAACACGTGACATGAACATGGATGTTACGCATAATGTACACTAAGAGAATGGTAGTTTGTTCTACTGTGGTTATTTTTTAGATGACAGTGTTTTGCCAATTAGTTTTAAAGGTTCGTTTTCCGAGATGGCGTGTCGGGTATTATGGAATACTGGGTAATATTGTAATGGATTTCATGTCATCCACTAAAGACCCGGAAAACAAAGACGCTGAATGCATCTTTTGTCACGAAAAATTCTCTAATGATCAACGACGATAAGTTTGGATTCAAAGATCCAGCTGTTCTCTGTGGGCTCACCATGACTGTACCGGAGCAAAGAAAGAAAATTATATCTACAACTTTTCTAAATCGACTCGAAGCAGAAATGACTCCAATATAATGATTTGAACTACAAAACATAAAAATTTGTTTTATAGTAACAAATAACTATATATGAAGCAATATGAATTGCTTTTCATCGGTTTAAACCATCTATTCCATATTACCCGACTATTCCATATTATACTCGTAACCATTCGTAACTTTTTTTTAAAATATTTTTTTTCTATAACAACAAAATAAATTGTGTATTTCTTTGCAATTGACATTTCATTACGATTCATTATAGCATGTACTCGTGCTGTTTTGGGGGATTTTATTTAAAAATCTATGAAGTTACAGTTAGAAATGTAAATGGTATTCCATAATCACCTCCTCTCCTCTATAACTTCAGTACCTTTTTGTACAAAGCTGATCTTCCCAAAATCGCACAAGAACTGCCACCGTACTATTCCAAATAAAATAACAAAATAATTATTTTTTAAAAGGCACTTGTTGAATTGCATACCGAAACTTCTTAACTTCACACTCCAATCGCAAAAGCTAGTTGTGATCTCACAACTGGGAAGATAATTGATAGCGGAATACCAGATCAAGGGAGCGCATCATTGACGTTCCTATTTCTCAGATGAAATCTACACGTAACTTTCAGCAGCAATAACATAAGCTCATCTTTTATCGTGGCTGACGGGAAAGACAAGCTGCGGTGCTGACATTTGGTCACACCCCTTTCGCCCTCGAAGAGTCACGCGACCCGGGGGTGTGGCCATCTTACTGTGGCTATCTCAGACCAAGATGGCCACACCTCCTAAGTCACATGACCCTGCGAGGGCAAAAGGGGCGTGACCAGATGTCAGCACCACAGCCTGTCTTTCTCGTCGGCCACGATCTTTTATAAAGTAAAATTTTCGTGCACATCATATTAGCAAATATCACTAAACTAAAAACAAACCAGTTATAAAATTCAATAAATTTAGACATACCACCACTTATAAAAGAAATACATCCGAACGAAGTCGGTTACTTTAGAAATAAAATTAAAGAAGTTGAATCATGAGCTAATTTATCACTCATCCTCCATTTGAATTTAAGCGATACGAAACATCATATCTAAGTAAAAAGTACAAAGTAATTTTTAAAATGTGGCAAACGATGAATATTTTTGAGTTTTGACACCGTCCTACGTTTTCTAATTAAGAAAAGAGCGAAATAAAGACAATCTGTCACAAAGAATTTAAAATATTGGCAGAGGTATCTTGCTCGAGAAATTATTTCTGGATTTCTTTGTTTAGAGGAAAGGATTCGCGATTATCAGAAAGGAAAGGATCCAAAATGAAAATAACTGTAACTGCATTTAATATTTCGCGAAAAAGATGCATTTGTTTCTTTACAACAGAATCTCCAAATTCTAAGACTTGAGAAATTATGGCTAATCTTTAAAAAGCGTATAATGTGATTTCTAAATTGAAAAAAGAACTATTCGCGAAAAGTATCTTTGTTTTCACTTTTCTGCGGCAGAACGGTAATAAATTTCTTAAAAGCAATTGTTTTACGAAATCGACAAATAATTTCTCCACGTCTATGAAACATTTAAGCAAATCTGAAATAAAAATGTGGCTTTCTTTCTTTCATTCCGTGCATCTTTTTACTGTTTTCATTGTTTATCATTTATGCAATCAATTAAAATTATTTGTCAACTGCAGATTTATCAAATGTTATTTTAAAATAAAGGATGTGTTTTAAATAAATGTTTTGAGCTATTTATCAAACATTACAAAATAAAGAACAAACAGCACAACTATTTATAAAACATTGGAAAAGGGTCAGAATATAAGTACACTGGATGTTTTTTTTTTATTATTTGTCTTATACTCACTGGACTTTCCCTGTTTAAAGCATTCAGCTATTTGCAAATTATCTCAATCAAATTTTTAATGCTTTGGATGATATAAATGAACATAATCCCAGAAGCGTGTGAAGTATTAACTGTTCTTCAAAAATATCTAGCTTCATTCTAATGTTTGGTATTTGCATTAATATGGATAAAAACACTGGTGCCAACTGATCAAAAATTCTTCAGGCCAGAAATGCAATAATTGATATTGAAGTTAAAAACCTGCAACATTCCTGCAACTGTGATTGAAGATTTCAATGATTTGCGCCGTAAGTTAGAAAGAATGCTTTCTACGCTAAAAGATGCGGCTGCAGAAATGAGTATAGCTCTTGAATTTAACAAATTATATAAAACTGAAGCAAAAAAGTAAAAACTTCGATGATGAACATGTTAACGATGATGAAAGTGCCACTGCCTCTTCTTAAGGTGATGAAAAAACACATTTTATATTTTATGTCTTAGACACAACAAGGAATATTCCACACAAGTATGAAGAAGCTAAAACCCTCTACAAATCTTTTGGATTCTTTGGGAATACATGGAAATGTATGAGCATGAATTTGAAGAAAAGTGTAAAGCTTTCGTAGATGAGTATAAAGGAGATGTCATGCTGAATTTACTGAAGAAATCTGACATTTAAAAGAGATACGTCCTGCAAACATTCCTGAAGTAAAATTAAAGCCCCAAGATTTGTTGAATAAGCTGTCATAATTGAACTTTACAAGTTTGTTTCCAACTACCTTAGAGCTCCACTCAAGAACTGCTTATGCTCAACAATGGGATAAGGATGATTGTCCGATTTGGTAGTAATGGCAGTTGAGTCCGATTTGGGTCGTAAAGTAAACTTTGAAGCTGTTATTCAACAGTTTGGCACAGCTAAAGTGGAAAAGCTTTATTCACAAAATAGTCTTTTTAAAGACTCAAGGTTTAATAATGGCTGCATGAATAACAATTGGCATACTTCCATTATTTATATAGGTATACTGGAGAAACATGACGTGTAGAAAAGCTGTCAACGCGTCAAATGCAACACTTCATTGGTAGTACACAAAAATGCGAAAAGGATGATATTTTCAGAGCGTGAAATGTTTCACCAAATTATTATACTCAAATTCTGTTTTAACGATAGTAAAGGCACCCGATTAAAATAATTTTCCCGTTAAATCCGAGTGGTCATAATAACCGAGTTTAGCATTCAAATCTTATTCTAGCATTAAACCTACAATTTATTTTATTGTCCTCGTTAAATCTGACTCGCAGTAGCCGAGTTCGACTTTATAATTTTTAATTCATAATTTTAATTTTGTTATCACTGAATTATTTTAGTAATAGATAATCTGAAAGATTGTTCTAAGTGATTAAAAAGGCTCTGTATAATTAAAAAGGGGGCCACCTAAAGACATTGGCCTCTGGGCCCGGCGTAGCTCTCTGCCCGCCTGTTATTGAGAAGTGTATTTAAATAGCACATTTTGCTTTGTATAACTAACGCACATCACTTAAAGATATTATCAGCAATATGATTGCTCTATTAATTCCAAGATTTAATACACACTATACGACAAGTTGCGCGACATAGTCTCATAACGGATATGCCGCTATACGAAGTCGCAGGACGCTGTATTGGGATTGGGACAGACCTAGCAACAAAGTCACTGAAAACTAAAGTGACCAAACGTCCCGATTCTCGGGGAAAGTCCACCCTTTCAGGATTTTTTCAGTTTGTCCCCCAAACTAAAAGTGCAATTTAGGACAAAATTTGAATACAAAAGGCTTTTTCGTCTTTAATTTCTTAAAAAATCAATCATGTCTCCTTCATTTTATGAATATTAACAATGCTTTAGTTGAATAAATAGAGGATTAAATGGGAAGAGCATTGTACTTATAAAATGTACCCCATTTTATTTCAGACTTGGGGTCACCAAGCTGATTTGTTACCAATTCTTCGTTCAAAAATCTGGTCACTTTACTGAACACATATCTCGACAAGTTGTAAGGCTGTACCGCAACATTCAAGTATCAAGTTTCTCATCAAAACGGGTAACATGCAACCATGTTGCGCAACATTTCGATGTCTGCAGGCAGGACCGGCAACGTAGGTCGTAGACAAAGTTAGAGGTAAGCGACTGCCTACACCGGCAAGCGTCTTTTTTTTTTTTTTTTGGCGATGGAGGTAAAAATATCGAAGCAGTTGTGGAACAGCCATAAAACTTGTTTCGAGATATCTGTTCTGCGATTTTGTTGCTAGGTGTATACGAAGGGACATATTTTGCGACATTTCACAACTAATACTAGAGCATATAAAAGATGTCGCGGCACACCCCTGCGACATGTGCGAGACATATGTTCCCTGACATTGCCACTTAGTGTGTACAAGTTATAAGGATTTGAAAAATGTTTTCAAATTTGTAGCGAATTATATTGCTTTAACTGGTATAATACTGCTAACAAAGCTGCTTGTGTTTACCTGTATATGTATGTTTATATATTGATAGGTAACATAAAAATGAACTTTTTATCGTTATTAAAGAACAATTATTTTCAAAGACGTATAATGTTTACTAAAATATATAATGAAATTAATGGATACATGGATTTAGAAAGAAAATAAGAATTTAAATATATTTGATCAATTCAAGTTGTCGGTCGTTATAGTAATCATAATATAATAAAGCATACAACAAACGAAATAGCTACTGCTTGGAAAAACTTCCTTGCATTTTGATTGGTTAACGATACTTAGTTATCGATGAAATTCGTTTTATTTCAGCTATTACTTTCTTCCTGTGGCACATGCTCGCGTCAGCATTAGCGGACTGAAAGTTAAGCAGAACTGTGTTTTTAATTTTATATCCGCAAACGCTTCTAACCTGAAGGAAACTCTGTCAGATGAGGCGTTTGACCAGAATCTAGGCTCAAGTGTCCAGAAAGTTCATCAACAGCTACCCAAGTCTTCAAAACGAAACAAAAACTTTTTTGCTTCTACAAATACGTCGAGCCAATGGCTCTTTCTCTTTTCGCCTTCAGGATGACATAACATAAACCCACTGTTTTCCTGGGACGACCACCACCAACTTTTCTAACAGTTGTACCTAGCGTTGCCAGACGTCCGGATAAAGCCGGACATAGTTAGGCTTTTTGATTGCGTGTCCGGCCAAACTGAACGGTGTCCTGCTTTTGTTAGGCTTTTTACTGGTGACTTTGGCTGATTAGTAATAAAGTACTTGAACTGATTTGGCATTCGATGTTATTTATATTTCATTAGAATTTACCAAGATTCATGGTAATAATCAAAAAAGCTTGATTTTACATACAATTTTTTTGTTGTACCTATTAATACTGAGACAAAATCCTCAATATTGTAGGTTGTCCGGCCTTTTTATCCAAATGTCCGGCCAAACTGGCTGGTCTGTCCGGCTTTTTTGGTTTGTCGACCTGGCAACCCTAGTTGTACCTATGGTTTGGAAGGCTTTCCAAGAGCGCGAAACGACAACTTTTGTTGATTCCGTATTCTTCAGCTACACTGGTGACGCAACGCCCCTTCTCCAAATTTTCCGATCTTTCTTCCACGTGGGAAGTCGTCCAGGTGATTTCTTCTAGCAATATTTCCCGAAAGAACTCACTTGCACTTGCAGCGAATGTCTTTAATTGCGTCCTGTCCATAGTCTGTGGGCCTGCCCTTCCTTTTATTGTAGTCTTGAATTGCACGCGCCGATCGAACACGTTTTGCGTACACTCACGTCGCATGTGGCGTTTTGTTCCTGGCATTTGCATTAGAGATGAGTTCGGGCTCATTTTTTGAAGCCCGAGCCCGAGGTCTTTTAATCCGAGCCCGCCCGAGCCCGAGCAATATGATTTAAGTCGGAGCCCGAGCCCGCCCGAGCCCGAAATTTCAGTTAAAGATTTAAAAAATCCAATTACTTCATTGATAGAATACAATGAATTATGCCGTTTGTGCAAATAAAAGACAAATATAGTTGCAAACTCTCAATGCACTTTCTAATTCTTTATATATCCATGTTTATCAAATAATGTCGGATCTCATGACTATCTAATCAATATAAGCCGCCATTCTGAAATATTCAAAGCGTTTCACGCACCTTCTAGGCGCCAGTGCCACTATTTTTTTTCTTTTTATAAGTACAGTCAACTGCGGTTATAGTGAACCATCGGCTATAGTGAATGCAAACCATCAGTCCCGATTCACATACAGTATCTCTATCCATCATGAAGACACTTGGGTTTTAGTGAACTTCGGATATAGCGGACGAAATTTGATGGTCCCCAGAGGTTCACTATAACCGGAGTTCACTGTACCTCATGTATAACTTTGCTCATGAATGTATAACTTTCCTCATGAATAACTTTTTAAAATCTGTTTCAAGGAGTATGTTCAATAAAGGAGAAATTTTTCATGAGCCCGAGCCCGAACGCAATTGTGAATTACAGAGCCCGAGCCCGGTTCGGGCCCGGGTTCGGGCTTTCGGGCTCGGGCTGAGCCCGTCTCATCTCTAATTTGCGTACGCACGACCTTTCTACTGAATTGCGTGTTCACTATACTCATCGCAAGAACCCCTTTTCTGCAATTTCTTGGGTATCTGATCAAAATTTACAATATTAGTTTTGCACACCAGTGATGTATGTGTGTGTACTGCCCGAGTGTACATTTTCTGAAGATATATTTTCTTTCCTGTGTATAAACTTTCATATCCACATACATAAGAATAATATAATTAATTTCAGCTTACAAAAGTCAAGTGTAAAAAAATATCACCCACTACAAAGAGGATTTCGAAATGCATTTTCCCAAAGCGCTTGCTTAATTCTCATTATAAAAAAAAAAAAAAAAAAAAAAAAAAAAAAAAAAAAAAAAGCTGGACTTATTTCTAATAAATCTTTAAAAAAAAATTAATGAATATATCTCTGATGAATCCTCCGAGTTTTTAACAGAAACATCAATATATCATCTCTAATAAAGGAAGAGTAAATTTAAGGTATAATTAAAAATGTTCCAGTGATAAGACTAAAAAATTCTCTTCATCTTATTTATTTATCCACCTCATTTACTTAAAAAAAATGAATAAATAAATAAAATAAAACTTCGTCCACTCTCCTTTATCTTAAAATCGAGATTCAGAATCCAAAATCGAAACCACCCTCAGGCTGAAAAAATTGCGAAACCGTTTCGCAAGAGTTTCAGTACGGATTCCAATTATTTTTTATTGGTGCTCCTTTAGTTTTTGAAAAAGTTTTGTACTTTCTTTTCATTTAAGTTAACTATTTTATTGTTTTTCATTCATTTTTTTAAGCTTCTTCCCGTCTGAGTACTTTTTTTAATTATTTTCTTTTATCTTTTCTTCCCCTCCCCCCTCTCTCTCTCTTTTATAAATTTCCATATTAGTGTCGAAATACTGTGAGTAACAAAGAGGGAAGGAAAAAGGTGAAGAACACGCTGTTGAGGTAAAAGCGAAATTTGTCTGAGAAATAGAATATTTTTCATTTTCTTTCACAAGAAGTTAAAAAAGAGAGATAAAAAGATAACACATTTTTGAGAAGTTTTAATCACTTAAATCTTCTGGGAGTTTTCAATCATAAATATACTAAAGCAGCTGTTCCCAATAGAGTTTGTTATGGCAAGCCTACAAGAGGGGACATTTGCCTCAGCAGGGGTACTTTTTAGGGGATTCTAACACGTATTCACTTTACATGTGGAGAAAGCAGCCCAAAACTCCAGACCGTTAGATAGTCAGGCTCTCGGGAGGTCCGAACGTGGGACCTTCACACTTCAGCCATCTACTATGTTCAGTGTCGATAAACGGCTGAAAAGTGAAGGTTACGAGATTAACTTGGCTTCAGAACGGCTTATTTGGCACCGTCTTTGGGGCACAGATCTTCGGGCACCGCCATGGTGTTCTTCACTACTAAAAGAGGAAGTTTCGCGAATCGCAGTAGCTATTTATGAAATTTTCCACGAAGTAGGAAATAATGTTTTTTTTTTTTTTTTTTTTTAGCTATCTCATATTCTTTGCAGTCGGATATTTTTCTATTTTCTTTTCCCGATTTACGAAATCCGATGAGTAAATTTATTTTATATGTTAATACTGATTTCAAAATAAAGATATTTTAAAATTACAAACGAATAGCTGTGAAGAATTACAAACAAAAATACTAGAAGAAAATTAAACGTATTAGGGGAAAATAGCTTTTCGATTAGTAACAAAGCACAAACTTTTTAATATTAGCATAATTAGGTAAACAGCAAAACAGCAAAAACTGTAAGTAAGGAAACTGTAAAAAACTGTAAGTTAGGGAACAGCAAACACTGTAAGTAAGTCACGAGCCGCTAATAAGCCGCTAAATTTAATGAAAACACACATACACATCACCAACCGTTTAATAAAAAATCAGCCGCTTAATTTGATCAAACAGCCAAGAATGGAATCAAATGAATAAAAATATGTAATAAAACTGCAGCTTACTGAAAACAGCAGTACCGCCGAATGAGAAAATTAAGAATTCTGAAAAGAGGTGTAGGGGAGAAAAGAAAACACATCTATCGCATCTGCAGTATTGGCCACCACAAAACTCTAAAAGAATCAAATAATTATCAATTAACTACTGAAAGCTGACTAAGCTTGCAAGTTCTGTTTTCTTTGTATTCATAATGAAATGAGCAACTCACAAAAACGTGTTTTAAGTTTAAACACCTAATATAGTAACTTAAATTTTTGAATTTAAATACTACTTAAAGTAATAAAATTTGTCAAGATTAATCGATTTTATATGTGCATTCTTTGAAAAGTAGAATATAATAAAAGTAAAAGTCGTTTTTAAATTCCCATTCCTTAAACACCTTCGTATCCGTTATTTAATATACAGTAAAACCCGTTTAGGACATTCCCGCTTAAGGAGTTTTCCCGCTTAAAGAGTTCTTATTTATGCGGTTCCCAATTTTTTCCTATTCTTGCAATGTTAAAATAACTCATTTAAAAAGTTTCGTTCCAAACACTTTCCCCCTTAAAAAGTTTTTTTTTTCACTTCTATGTTCACTTTCAGAGTGTGTTCGCCTTTGGGTTTGTTTTTTTTTTATTTCTTATTACTGTTTGTAGAAATCTATGTTTAGGACTAAGAACGATTGTACTGGCCAGTGAAATGCAAACAGTGGATGAAATTCGTGCGGTTACAGAAAATTAAGAAGTGAATGAAACTGAATAAGAGGTTGTGGAAATTCTTAGTTTTCCAGATGTTGTAATACGACTAGTTTTATTAAAGATGTGAAAGAAATTTAAAAAAAAAAACTAAAGATCAATTAAAGATTGCCGATAAAAACAAAAAACTAAATGGATTTTTTTTTCTGTAAAATCGATTCCAATAATGCTTAAAGCGACTATATATTTTTTAAATATTTAAAATACAATAGTTACCGTATTAGCCTGAATATAACGCGACCGCGAATTTAACACGACCTCGAAATTTTTCATCAAGATAATTAGAAAAATCCTGTATTTAGGCCTCGAATTTAGGGCGAGTCAGGTTTTTAATGGGCAAGGATCAGTCAAAATACGGATCAGTTATATTCGGGCTCTAATACGATAATTATATTGTTTTACTTCAATAACTAATTTTTTGAGTGTGTAAAACAATTTATATAAGTAATTATAAACTTCATATTATTATTATAATATTTTAATTGTGTCGAAAGATATTTCTTCAATATTTATACTAAAATAATTTTATTTGTTTTTAAAAAAAAATTAGTCTCCCGTCTAAGAAGTTTTCCCCGCTTAAGAAGTTTTTGCCCTTCATCCCCCTGGAAAACTTCTTAAGCGGGTTTTACTGTATTGAGTCAAAAATTCTTTTTTCTTTTCTCTCCTGTCTTTCTCATGTTTCCCCCTTTCTTCCTAAATCTCCCCAACATTTTTTAGGTTTTGTTAAGCCCGCTTAGTCTGACATCTCAAACTCAAAGGCGGGGAGGAGTAACATAAAGGATTTTTAGGGTTCATCTCCTACTCTTTCATGAAGAAACTGCTACTAGAATCAGACTCCATATTAGTACATACAACGTTGACACAGATTCTGACTTAAAGTAACCAACCGTCCTGCATTATACTGCCCAGTCCTGTATATCGAGGTTTTGTCCTGTATTTAGAAGCAGTTCCGTACCGTCCAGTACTTTTATCCGTTTGGTCACCGTCAGAAAATATCCGTTCTTTGTTAGAAATCACAATTTTGGAGGGCAATTTCTGTTCTTTATTTATTTTTCCAAAGAGCAGTGAAAATTAAGTACTATGTGCAAGTAAATGTCTCTGAATGGAAATGTTGTTAGTTACTGAGTCTATATTTGCATTAAAGACGAATTCAAAATTTAAAAAGACTTATTTTCATACTTTAACCCTCCCCCTCTCCCCCAACATAAGTAAGTGACCAGTATTGGATCGTAATAAAGAAGGCCAATTTATCTGACTCCAAGCTCTAGTCAGAGATGTGTGCCGTTTAAAGAAAGCTCTGTCAGCGTAACGACACTGGAACCACGATGGCGGCGGTAAAAAAAAAGAAAATAAATAATAAATAAAAATTATGCTCATTTAAAAACAGAAAAATGTTGCTGTACTTCTAACTATATTAGTCCGATTTTTACAGTGGAGTTTAATACCCAGCTGCGAATTTTGCTCTATTTGGTAAAAAATAATAAGATCCCTTTTCCCAAGTCTGTCTGTCTCTCATTTCTGGGTGGGGGGAGTTCTCACCCCCAACCCCTCTCCCCTCGGCAACGCCACTGTCGTACGCCACTTCCTTCAAGGAGAGGGTTTATGGAGATAATCCTCATGTTAAAAGGCGTGGACTTAAAAATTACAACTATATATGGACACCCGTTAAAAACTTTTCGACAAGGGGGGGAGGGGGGCAGTTGACCCCCACTTTGCGTACGCCACTGCAAGAAGCTGCAAGCGTTCCGTACCGTCATATCAAATGCCTCTGACACAATCAGCTTTGTCATATCACGAATTCTGCAGTTGAAATGAAATTTAAAAACATCGGAAATAAGTAGATAATTCTTACCTTAGTGTTACACGAAAAAATCAAAGAAGTTATTACTACTTCGGCTCAAATTAGTGTAAAACCATGTTTGGTATTCTAAAACTTAAAAATATTTAAACTACGGAGTAAACGGGTTGAACAAGCTTGTTAGCAAGTATTAAAACAAACGATGAGGAGGAAATTAAAGGCTTGGACATTCAGTTTCAAGGCCGTGCTTCAAGGACTTGGGTACACAAAGGGTGCACTGCAACCATATGAGGACAGCATTGATAGAGCTGCAAGCGACAACTTACATGTTTAATTTAGGTAAATAATTGCAGCATAATCATTTAAGAGCAATGTTTTCCAACCTTTGAAACCTGCAAAAATAATAAAAATATTTTGAGGAATGGCATCCACCATAAGCAAACGATACGTAAGTAGGAACTTATTTATTAAATCAAATAATATTATACAAATTTTAATTAGTATGGCATTTGTTACTACTGCTTATTTTTAAATAAATCTTATATTATCGCAGATTTGTATAGCAGTCTTGCCGACCGGTTGTTGGAAGACACTGATTTACAGCAGAAATTACTTTGTATGTCCACTTTCTTGCACAGTAAAATTTAAGATGCACAGTTAGTCTGGATTTTTTCCCCCCGAAAGTATCACAAAGAAAAGAAAAGAAATAACGTAAACATTCCACTACTAAAAATTTACAAAGTGGATTTCTACAGTCTTTTTAACGATTAAAATAGTCTCTTAAAACAAGCTGATTCTTTAAAATGTCATGAACTCCACATTTCGTAATACTCCATGCAGTGCCCCCCCCTCCCCAGAAAAAAAAAAAAAGAACGTAAATGAAGTCTAAAATTTTCACTTTAATGATTTCATTGCCGATATCAGAATTTGATCATGCCACAATTTGAAATCACTTCTGGTGTGAAAGTCTCCTAAATGTATAAACTAAATTTGTCTCTTGATTTAGTTTACACATTGTCTGTATTATAATTTTCAAACCAGTAAAACTTGGCATTTATTCCCTTTATTATTATTAAAAATTTCGGAAGGAATCCAAGCTGTGGAGGAAGCGCAAAATGTTTCACAAAAATATTTTATCATTACCATTTTGTTAACAAAAATTATGAGATACATCCTTGTTAGTAAGGTTATCTTTAAAGTTTATTTCTCTGATCATGTCTCCCTTATTTAAACATAAATTCATACAGTCAGTTTATACGAGGGGAAACGAAATGCATAAGCATTTCTTAAGACTAAATCAAAAGCATCATGTAATACAGTTTATCAATGCAGGTAAAATAATTATGTCAGGCCCTTGAAAATTGTCAGTACGTCTTTTCACAAGCTGTGCTAGACACAGTAATAAACGATTAAAAATAATTATCTGTTATGAAACTTTTCTAAAAAAGGAAATTTTTAAGTGTGAAAACTTTGAGTCACTCTTTGAGACATTTTTGTCACACTTCTTTCTGAAAGTTTCACAAAAGGAATATTTTTTCATTTATTAAAGTGCGTACTTATGAAGAACTATCCTGAATTTTTTCGAGAGTCTGCCGTTATTCTTTTTTTAATTTGTGTACCAAGACCACAAAGCAGGCATTTTATCTTCGAAAGACACCCTTTTGCTACAAACGCTACAAAATCCCCCTATTTCGCTTATATTCAGAATCCAAAACATATTTTTATACCGCCCCATTTCAATTTGATCCCGCACTGCCGCTCGGAAAACAAACTTCGCGTTTGCGATAGATAACATCTCGAAAAGTAGCTTTATCTAGAATCTAGAAGGGTTTTTACCAGGCGTCGGGCTGAATTGCAATCAAAGCAGCGAAGCAAAGTAATCAGCTCCATCACTGTTTTGACAACTCCTATTCCTAAAATCGGGACTTAGCATCATCGGACAACGGAAAGTGTATGTATCTGTCGTATCTGTTTGGAACATCGGCACAGCCGTACCGCTTTGAAAGAGAAGCCCTCTAATCTTGCATGTTCTACAATAGCTTTGATTTACTTTGTCCGGATTTCAACCGCAAACGTTTCACGCGGCCCACAATGGGCGATTAGGCCTATTTCGTGGGTAGCAGGTCGTAAACTTGTGCGGAACACAACAGATGGCTTATTGTGGTTCCCCAAAATTGGTAAGAGATTTTTGTGAAAAGCCCGGGGTGTGCGTATGTAGGCATCACAAAAGCGGAGGGAAAGCCGCTTTGCCGCAGAAAAGCTGAAAAGTACTTGAATGGCACTCAAGAATGTGACGTTTTGCATTCTGATTATGGATTTCACGGACATAAGAAAATCACTACAGTTGTTGACAAGTCGTTGAATTGGGTGACTTCGTCGGAAATAACATTATTCGACCGCGAATGAATGGTACACTACTTGCATGTTACCTACCAGACGAAAACAGGCTAGAAGGAGGAAAATCAGTGATAAGAAGATTAGGTTTTGTAAAAATTAATGAAAATGCCTGCAGTTTTTATATTCCAACAGGTGTTGTATCACTGATAAGAAAACAAAAAAGAGCAATTTGAGAAGCCGTGATTAGTAAAGGTTCAGGCCCGGACTGACCAGGTCGGCTGGTCGGCGATCGCCGAGGGCCCCGGCCCTAAGGGGGCCCCGGTGAGGCATTCAAAAGTGGATATGCAACTTCAAGAGTAATTTGATTATTTATTTTCCAGCAATCTTACGTAGTAACGCAGCGGAGGATCCCAGAAACCAAGCGACGCAAGGGGACCCCCGAAAAGTCAAGGCCCCCCCAAATCTCTAAAATAGTTAAATGTGATTTTTAGGTGCGTAAGCCTAATTTTCAAATATTACATATTCTAATACTCTATTCCCTCTAAATTCCTCAGTAAGAAGCAGGGCCTGATTTCAGGGAGGACATTCGGGGCAAGCGCCCGGGCCCCCAAATTGTTCTTTAAAAATTTGTAAATTGTGAAAAAGTTTTCGAAAGAGGGGGCCCTCAAAAGCTTTTGCCCAGGGCTCTCAAATCGACAAATCGGTTCCTGAAGAGGCCCCTTTTAAATCTCTAGCCGAGGGCCCCCAAGACAGCCAGTCCGGGCCTGTAAAGGTTTCACTTATTCAACTGCAAGAGCAAAAGTATGAAGCTGTTTTAGTTCCACAGAAATATTTAGCTGTTGTGTAGGACCGTTAGAGTATTCTTACAGAATATAAGATGCCATTGAATTCCCCTGTCATTCCAATCATTGAAAAAGACGCAACGGTGAAGATTCCCCCTTGGTGCCCTGCTCTGCTTCTTAATTTTTGTCTCCTGTTCAAGCGGAAAGCTAAGTTCCAGTAAAGCATTCACAGATTAATTTTGAATAGTATAAATATAAAGCATGGATCCAAGATTAAAAATGGAGAACAATAGATGACTCATTCTACTGGGAAAATCTGATCACATTATCGATTAAGGCTATTTTAATAATAGAAAAACAAATTTCGATAAAAACATAAGCGAAAAAATCAGCTGCATGAAGTTTCACTGCACTGCTTAAAGCCTTAGTTTTAAAAATTCTGTAACTTGCGAGTTTTAAATTTTCAGAAATGTTGGTGCATACTTGTGAAAACAAATTGACAAAAAAAAAAAAAAAAAAAAAAATTATAAACCTTTGACAAAATTTTTAAAGTTTTCCAAGAATCATGCAACATGACTTGCTTTTTAAAAGAAACAAACTCAAAGTATATCTAAACGAAGGAAAATTCTTTTAAAAGTGATGTCAGCAGAGGCGCTGCGGAGGTAAAGAGTTAGTTATAGCTAAGGTAGCAAAATTGATAGTAAAACGCTTGCTTACCAGCTTCAGTAGTTGCAGTTGGAAATGTTAAATCTTCTCGAGAAAATGTTATCTGTTATGTCATTAAAAGGTCATTTTTCTTTTAATACCAAAATAAATTTATTGACCGGAAAAGAAAGTACGAACGTTTACAAATCATGATCAAAACTAACCTTAACCGAAAAAAATTGAATTATGGGAAATTCCGCATGCCTCGAGTCTTCTGATGGCATGCGAAAATACATGATTAATTACACCATTATTAATTAGTTCATTGCTTAAGTTCCCGTGCAGTTTTTCCCAAATTCGATGGCTTTCAATATATTTTAAGACTTATTTTTAACAACAATGGTAAATGAATAAATACATAATTCAAGACCTAAGAAGTATATCGAGGTGCGGGAGAATCAATCAGCATAAAATCGAGCAAATCTTTATTTTAGACAACGATGTTGTATGTGAGTATTCCTAATTAGGATTATTTAAATTATGAATACGAAGAGTAGAAGGTCTTTCTTTTACAAAACAAACCTTTTTTTCCAAAGGTTTTTCTCAAAAAAAATTTTGTTAGGCATTTTTTCATGCGGTTGTTGTTACAACTTTCGTATATCTACAAACAAGTGCTTCTCGTGTAATAATAAATTTTACTGATCCATAAACGATTTTTTAAAATTATTTTTTTTACGATTTAATATTAGTAAAAATGAATATTCCGTTCTATTCTCGTTCATATTCTGTAGGTAAAGTTAATATTTCGGAAAGAACTATAACCCGAATGAGGGCTTTAATAGGTTCCGATTGTTTTATTTCTTTATTTTTCACGATGTCTGAGGGTGACACCTTCTTTTGTCTGATGTAATGCAACGGAGCTAACATATTTACGAGAAATTTCATTTCGGTTCACTTACACCAAAAGGCAAAGAAAAGTAATGAAATGTAATGTTAAAGTATTTCATTTTTTTTCTCCAAGTTTCATTTTGAGGAACTTTCTAACTAATTTAACGAGAACGTTTGGGTGAGACAACTCATGAGCGAATAGGGAAGGAGGGGAGGAAATCGTTATGGATCAGAAACAATTTTTTAAAGCTAATTTCGAAGAAAAGAACTACGACTGCTGGCGGCTGTTTACTTTCTGGATTTTTAATATGCGATATGTGCTGTTTGAAAATTTTCGTGTACTTTTTTTATACGATTTGTTCATTATTAAATACTCATTTTCTTGCAACTTATGGACAATTTGAAAAATAAGCGAATTATGTGATTGAACACTCCCCCCCTCTCTCTAAAATCCCCCAAATCTGTAAAATAAAATCAGAATATCTATAGTCGAACGCCGGGAACGAACTTCCAGGGACTAAAAAGTTGTGACTGCTATATCGGGTGGTTCTCTATATCTGAACTGTTAAGAAATGCAATTTTAAAATATCGGAACCAATAGGCGTACCCGCGTAGGGGGCTATGAATAGTGATCCGCAGAGTTCGATGCGAAAAGCTTTAAAAATTGAAAATTGTCACTAACGAATTAAAATATTTTATTTTAAAAATTGTCTACAATTTTTTGTGGGGAGGGGATTCATTAAAAGTGGGGGATGTTGGTTTTTAAATTAGTACTTACAGTTAATGTATGAAATAAAGTTAAACTTGGGCACAACATCACTGAAAAGTTGAATAATTATTTAAGACTAACATGTTATGTTGATACTGGGCTTGTGTTGGCAAGTTGTGTGGGCAAGTGCTAATGTTTTAACGTTTTAAGAGAGTTATAACTTCTATAATATATGTCACTATAACCGACTTCAGCACTATTTGTAACCCCATACCAAGTAGCGGCTCCTCCATTTGAGCACATGAACACGTGAACCCCCAGAGGAAAACTAAAAAGTAAGCGCATTAACAAATAAATTTTTTTTTAAAAATACTAAGTACACTTCTCGATTTTTGGGAATTTAAAACGTGAGTTTTAATCTCACCCACCCCCACTATTAATAAACATGCTTAGTATAGCTAACGCACTGTATCGTAGGTTACTATAGCATTATACTTCGTAACTTGCCCGTGCGGAGTCGGCCAAATGGCCTGAACCGCCCTCGAGGTAAGACGCGGAGAGAATTGCGGAGAAGTAAGGCGCTGCTGATATCACTCCGTTCGCACATTTTTAGTATGCTCTCAGGGACGTTTCCTTTGCCGTTTATCTCTTCCGGATTCTCTGAAAGTTTGTTATGTTTGGTTAGTTAATCCATATTTTTTTTCATTTTTCTTATTATTTTCTTTATTTTTATCATTTTTTCCCTACAGTATATTTCACGAACTAGTGTAAATAATTAAGTTGGGAATAAAATAAGTGTTTCGGAGCTAAAGCAATTACATTTTTAAATATTATCCTTTGAAAAGAAATTGGAATAAAAAAATCAAGACAACACTTTTGCTTAAAATTATCTTGGTGACGAAATACAGGACCTAAGATTTCTTGTTTTCTTTCAGTTTCATGCATTGTTATACCGCTTTGTTGGAAATGCAAATATATTTTAACTTGTAAGGCACGTAGTATCTGCATATTTAATTTTCGAAATTTATTTTGTGAACCTCCATTTAAATAACCCACGAGCCGCCACTGCCCCCCCCTCCCCTAAACCAAAATCCTGGATGCGCCACTGGACGGGACCAAAATTTTCGTTTGTTATATCTGTGTGTTCTTTATAGACTGGGCTCGCTATAACGGGGTTTGAGGTTAGACTGTGCCTACCTAAACTAAGCCTATAACTTAAACCAAACAACTTAAATTTGCAATGTTTTATAAAATGTGTCTCGCTTGAACAAGTTTCGTAGAGCAATGCTCAAGTTTCTCTGAATACTTCATAAAAGCTTGTGAAAGAACTATCCCAATTTAGAGTCTGACAAATTTAAAAAATATAAATAAATAAATTGTTGAAGAACAGTGTTTTGCCATTTTGCTAAAGAACATCCAACATCCTTCAATTATTTTTTTTTTAATTGTCATGAACTATTTCAATACTTTAAATTAAAAAAATAAAATACTTGTTACATTGTGTAGAAATTCTAAAAATTAAATAAAAAATAATAAATAAATTCAGGTTGCTCTTTTTAATGATAAAAGAAAAAAATAACAGCGCGATATTTCTGTTGGAAATATTCAATCTTATTCGCGTTCTAATTTTAGTATGTTAACATTTCGGGGAAGGAACAATTGAATCCAAACGGGGATTTTAAAGTGTTCCAATTGTTTTGTTACTTTTATTTTGTTAGATATCCAAAGTTCTTTTTTGTCTGTGGTTGATGAAAAACTAACAGATTTCCCTGGAACTTCTTTTCAATGACGATTTCCACCAAAAGACAAAGTAAAATAATGAAAGATAGCAAGGCTTTTCTTTTCAAAAGTAATGAAAGATCTCATTTAAGACGTTTGATTTTTCTCCCGAGTTTCATTTCGGGAGAATTTCTAACGAGTCTAATGACGAAGTTTGGGTGAGACAACTCGATGGGAAAAAATATTCATTTTGAATTACACTACAAAAAAAAAAGCAATTTTTAAAACTAATTTCGAAAAAGAGTTCACGTCTATTGTCTGGGTATTTTACTATTTTCGATGTCTGTTTTGTAATAAGAGTTCTGTTTCTGCGGTGTTTGGTTTTTGGATTTTTTTTTTTTTTTTTTTTTTTTTTTTTTTTTGAAAGATTCAATCAATATTGCAAGTCCTTTTCTAAGACTATCGTAAATAAATTTCAGGATTGTCAGTTATAATAAGTGTAACTGCTGTGACATGCTTAACTATTTTTAAAATCCTATATTAATAATAATTAAAAATTCTCACAAAAAAAGATAGAGAGCAAAATAAAACAGAAACTATCACAATGTATCGATCGATCGTTGACTGAAAAATGTTAAATCTTTAAATATGCACGCTTAAATCTATTGATTAAAACTAACACTCATTTATTGATTAAATTTCTTATCGGCCGATTTAAATCCTTTTACACCAAAAAATACTCATTCAAGACAATAATTTGTGAATGCCTCAATTCGCCCCAGCACTCCCCATCCGCTATATTCTACTTAGTTCAATTTTCACAATATTTTTGTCTATTTGAGTATTCTCTCTCTTCTCCCCCACGACCCATATCCTATTACTACCCCGTGACCATGACCAACGGTCTTGGTCAACGGATACGGTTCATAATAAAAAACGCGGGCATAGTTGTGTGTGTATTCGCTGGCGGTAGTTTTATGTTATATTCGCATACCAAATACATCTTTTTCATATTCAGATTTGTGAAATAAATTCAGCCTAGATATGGAGGAGATGCTTTAGGTAAAGATTTCGCTTTAATGACATAGTTTCTTACGATTGGATTATAAAAAGCTGTTGTAAAACAAATGAAGTTAGGATATCTCCACCCAAAGTGAGTAAGTAGTATTTTACCTTTTTCATGTCAATAAATTGGGTTGCTGCTTTCATTAAATCTCACAGCTGGTTGAACCATGATTGCATTTCTGTATTCTGACTGTACTGTGAATTCGTTTTATAACGAGAGACTATAGTGAAAATATATTCTATTTATTAAAAAATTCTTTTTTATAGTGTATTAAGATATATGTAATGTATTTGCCTTGATTTAAAATTTATTTTCTCGGGATTATAATCATAGATTACAGCTCTGATAATAAAAAATGAAGAAAACGAATCATTCAATATATTAATCAAAAACAGCCAATATTAATAAAACACCCTTTTTCTAGCTTAAAATAATATTTTTAATTGAGTACAGATATGTTAATTAAAAAAGGGCTGATTTTGCAAAAACGCTTATTCTATAGCTTAAATAATAATCATAATTGAGTACAGTTATATTAATCAAAAACGGACAGACACTCCTCATTTTTGATTATTATTTAGCCTAAATGGAGCTGTTGTATAATGCTCAAAAATTGAGAATTTTTCGCTCCATTGATTTTTGTTGATGAATGGAGCCAATTTTACTCAATCGGGAGAATGGCTGAAGTCAAAAATTGAGTAAAAATATACTCCGTTTGATTATTATTTTACTCAATAGATTTAAGCGTGTGTGTCTGTATAAATTAACATTCTCTCACCTAACAATTATTTAACCTTTTATTTTTAATGCTCTTATGTAATTTTGCATTGCTAGTATTTCGCTTTTTGGGAGAGGACAGCACAGTTTTGTAATTAAAAGTATGCATTGATAATTTTCATTGAATATAGTCATTATTATATAATTTAAATATAGTTAAAGTATTATTTAATGATTAGCTATACAATTACATTTTAATTGTAAAATTTGCTTTTAAATGCTGTAAAATATTACTTTTCTAATCAATATTTCACGATCGTTTCAGGTGATAACCTTCCTGCCGATATGGATGGTAGAGATTTTTTTCAGCTGAATAAGGATAGACCTTTTATACTGCCAAAGCCATCGTACTGCGCATATTTTTTATTTGTGCGTTATTTTACAATATTGTTATTAATTTTACAACGCTACTATGTTAATCTACAAGAAAAGTGCATTTTAATAAATGGAAGTTGGACCAGATTCCCAGTTATCTAAAAATTAAAGTAGAGTTTAAACTCCTGCTAAACATTTTTTGACGAACCGTTCAAAAATCCCCAATAGAGGGGCGCATGTTCCCCGACGGGGAAGTCACGTGCCCTCCCCGAACCCTTACTGTCGCCACCCTTGATTGCCTTATAAGTAGCTTTTCTTTTCACTTTTCACATTCAGCCCATCATATACAGAATGACAAAGAATACAGCATTTTTTTTATTTTTGACGCAATTTTCAAGACTACAAAAGCTTCACTGTAAAGGAGAGGTTTGTTGGTCGTAGGATAAAAACAGTTTATTATTATTTGAGCTGATGTGTTTTATTCTTGATTAAAAGTCATGGATTAGTTGCTATAAAAAAAAAAAAAAAGAATTGCATATGTACTTTTTCCTTGATGATTTTATATTACTTTCTTTTGGGTATCATTATGATTTTGCGTTCAACTGCTATTAATAGAGAGATTTTGATGAAGAAAGCAAACTTAACACGAAGTTTCCCATGAAATTTTGCTTAGAGATGATCGTTATATTTGTAATGTTTGGATAGAGCAAACAGCTTAAAAGATTTCACAATATTTTCTCACTTTAAACAGTAACAGTACTCTAATGTTTAAGGATGAAATTCTTAAAAATTAAGTACACAAGGTTTTGCCGAAATATTGTGCTAAAATACGCTGTATTGTTATTGCTCAGTAGAATTTCGGAGTCCAAAAGGCAGAATTTTCCACAAAAGGATTTCATTAATATCAATTTGTTAGCAAAAATCGATATTTGGGAGGTGGGGGGGGGGAGAGAAAGACCCCTAGACTCCCCTTAAATACGTCTTTGGTTACCCACCGTCACCGTCAATTACGGCAAGAGAAAACCGGAGCTATGACCGAATTATTTATGCAGTTTGACAGGAAAGAAACGCTTCTCTATCCTATTAATTAAAGAAAAACAGATTATAAAATGAAGAAATTAAATATACCATTTAAAAGCCAGGAGGAAGAATTTCATAATTAAAAAAAATTTCTTTTCACCCTTTTTAATTGTATTTTATTTTATTTATTTATTTCGCTGTTTATTTGTTTTGTTTGTAATTTCTAAATAAAAATGTAGAGAAAAATTGGTATTGCATAAATGCATAGATAGGGGGTTCGAAAGCTATTTTGCGTAGGGGGTAGAAGGGATTTGAAGCTCCGCCACTGATTCTAGCCCAACATTTTTTAGTTTGAATAAATTTCTGGCTTCATCATAAATGCAAATTTATATAGACCAAGTACATACCCTGTACTATAAGTCGGCAGTCAGCTTTTTAGAGCTGATGTCTGCATAAAAGTTACATTCTCCTTCTTAAGAATACTTTCTATCCAAGGTATTGGCACTCATTATTTGTTAATTGAGGTAATAAATTCTTTAAAGAAAAAAGAAAGCTGAGAAATACTTTTGAAATCGAAAAGCGATTGCATAACCAGACGATTCTGAGAAAAGCGGAGCTTCTGCCATCTAGTGGCTGAAAAGTAAAGCTATTTCCTTGGACAGTTTTCATCCAGAGTATACTGTTTAAATCAGTGGCGTAGGAAAGGGTTGGCTCAGTCCAGTGGGCTACTTAAATCCTCCCCCATACCCTTAAGGGAGAGGTGAGAGTAACTACAGTTCAACACGAAATGGTATCCTTTTCGGTTTCCAGAATCAATATTAACAGTGGCGCAGCAATTTTTTTTTTTTTTTTTTTGTGAAGGCTAATTTAAAAGAAAAGCTTATAATATCTATTTAAAGTGTATAATAAAGCAAAATTTTACCCTTTAGCAATGTTTTTTTTTGGGGGGGGGGAGGGTCCTTTGCCCCTGGACCCGCTACTAGATATTATTATATTGTCACAACCCCTAAATTTATTAAATTGCTATGCGCTTAGTTTAAATCAAAAGACATTTTTGTGTGTACTTTAAAGTATCGATATTATTTAGCGGTTGTGATGTAGTACTGTCTTTAAGATCCTTGTTGATACCACGAGTACTTTTCCAAATGAGGCTTTTACTTCAGATCAGAACTCAAAGGTTGGGGCTTTAATAGATTTTTCTTTTAATAATTACATTGATCTTTTTCTTTATACTTAAAAAAAAAGAAGGAAAGAGGTATGTTACTCAAATGTATTCTACTGAAATAAAACTTACAAACTCTTCCTTTTTCAAAGTTCTTAATGTATAAACGCCCACGATATATTGATTCAAAATGTAATTAACAGTTATTTTATTGGTATCTATCGTTCTTTTTAAATATGTATTTGAAGATTTTTCTTGATGAAAGTTATATTCAAATTTGTGTCTCTTGAATAATTTTAAAATCAAGAGTCTGTCATTAAAAAAATGTCATTTTCCCCCAAAATTGAAGAGTACTTTTATTATTATTAAACTTATGTATTATGTGCAAATTTTGATGCCTGATCATTCGGAGGGGGGGGGGCGAATTATATGGGCAGAAATTCATAACTATTCACCTCAAAACAAGACAAATTAACTCCGTACACTAAAGTTACACTTATTTCTTCTTTTATTCTTTAAGAGTCAATTTTTATGTTTGTGAGATGGATGGCCAGACACTTGAATTATCCGTTATTTGACGAATTTAAGGCGAAAGTGGGGAAAACTTACGCCTTCGGTAAAATACCAACGTAAAATTACATCTTATATGCTCTTTTGTTTATTTTTTCTCATTCTTTGCATTTTAGAAAACAAGCATTACACGGGATATATTCCCAGGAAGAAAAAGTTTTTTTTTTTAAAATCTCAAAATCCGATAAAGCAATATTTTGATAAAGTTTCTCATATGAGTGTGTATGTGTGGAGAGGCTGATTAATTTTCCGATAATAGGAAAAAAAAAATTAGCAAAAACTCGTTTTCAAGCCTTTTTTAAATAAATAAATAAATAAATAATAATGAATTCAGACAATGCTAACACAAGAGAACAAAACACCAATGTCATGAAGAAACGAAATGATTTTTAAAACTCTCTTTAAAAAACGTACACAGCAAGTGAAGAAAAGTATTTTGATCGTATACTTGTTTAATTTGAGGATCTAAAGATATTGAGCTGTTCTTTACAGCGTTTAGTAGCTATAAACCATATATCTAATACAAACAGTGAAATGTTAGCATAACCAGGGGCGCAGCGAAGGGGGTGGTCTTAGCTAGCCGAACCCCCCCCCCCTTAGAGGCTAGTCAGTTTCGTTGTGAGCAGGGTCTGTTTATCGATGGGAGAACTGGGGCTCGTGGGTCCACCAATTTCAATAAAGTTTCTGTACTTTTTGTACAGGAAAAGTCTTGTACCAAATTTCAAAGGGAAACACGTGTTAGAATTGAGCATACGCTTGCCAGAATCAAAATTAATCTAACAATCAGTCTGGGTAGTTTGAAAATTATGAAGTACAGTATATAAACAAGTGATAACTCTGAACAACGAAAAAAATTACATTAAACTAATGACAAATTTTCATGGGGGGGGGGGGGGGTTCAGGGCCCAATTGAGGAAAGATTAAGACATCCTTTACATTATTGTTGTTCAGAGTGTTTTTTAAATTTATGGTAACTGGTAGTTTCAGAGGCTGTGTGTGTTAAGGCAAACCTGCACGCGGGGTATCTGCCTAGGATGGGGGTGGCCTTGGTAGGAGGACTTTCTAAGGGGTTCTAACGCGTATTCACGTTACATCTGGAGAAAACCTACCAAAACTCCAGACCGTTAGATCGACAGCCGCGCGATGGGACCCGAACCCGGGACCTTCACACCTCGGCCGTCTACCATTTTCAGTGGCATAACCACTGTGCGGTAGTTTCAGAGGAACTAGCATGTTCAAACCGTAAAAACTGCTGTGTTTTTGAGACACCTGTATGTTATACTCGTAGCGGGTGTATTATATCTTAACGATTTCCCCGTTAAAAGGGCTATCTAACGCGAAAACAATTTTCAAATCGAACTGGTAGTTTGAGAGCTTAGCACATTCAAGCAAACTTCGTTATATTAATATAGATTAAAATGCAATAGCAGTTTAAATCAGCGGTTCTCAACCTTTTAAAGTCGCGTCCCCCCCCCCTCAACAAAGGCTAACTTACAGTGGTGCTCCCCCTCACATTTTCCAGCGAACATTCAGTTTTTAATCTTTAACAATGAGCATTTAGCCGAACTTTCTACAAAATAATGTAATCAGTAAAGTTTGAATGAACATTTTAAGCAAAAATGGATATATTTTTGAGTAAAAATGGGAATAAATAAGATGATTTTTTTAAAAACATGCATCACCACTTGCTCTTTGGTTTTTCTCGCCCCCCCCTGCAAACGCTCAGTGCCCCCCTTGGGGGTCGCGCCCCACAGGTTGAGAAACACTGGTTTAACCCTCTGACTGCTCAATTTGTGGACTAAAATCGCTTCAAAAATTGTGTAATTTTCTTTTTCCATATTTCAAATCTATATACATTGGAGAATTGAAATGTGCATTTTTTTCTTTCTAGGAAAGATTTTTAATATAGATTTTTATCATGAAAAACTAAGCTTCAGAAAAAGCTTCATGAGAAACTAAGCATCTTCTATTTCAGATGCTATTACATAAAAATTTATTTAAAAAATTTCAATTGAATTACAGTTAATTTCCGTTTATTACATAATATAAGAAAATGCACCACCGCCTAACGCTTTGCAGGTTTATTGAATCATGATCAGATTCATTGCCGTCCGAGGGGCAGTCCAAAAAATCCAAATCGCTACCACTATATCAAAACTAAAATCTCTTTCAGAATCTCATAAATCATCCGGAACATATTCTGTGTCAATTGCTGAACGATTTCTAGCAGCCATTTCTGATTAGACAAGGCGGCAAGCAAGTGAAGTTACAGCATTACATACCGAGTGCTACCTTCAAATGCCGCAATTGAGTGGACAACTAACGAATCTATTGGTCAAAACCTAAATTAAACGTCTAACACTGTATCTAATTTATTTCACTGGTTAAACGGTGAAAATGCGGGACGCTCTCCTCTATACAGGAAGAAAAACACCTCCCCGCGATAATCGCGGGATGAGTAAGTTTTGCTACATTTGTGTTGCCCGTGGAAATCGCGGGATAATCAGCCAGAGGGTTAAATGAAAGACTAACAATTCCTTTGTTTCTCTACAAGTCTAAAAATTCTTCATCATTTCAGTAGTCCGTGTTTAAGTAACCACTATATTTAGTTAAAATATATTACGCCTTCAACTACCTCGATCGATCATTTAAATTTATAAATAAAACTAAGTATTGAGTATCACCCCAAACAGCTTGATCGGTTAGAAATGATTTAAGTATTTCAATATTATTATATTCCTCTGTAACTCCATAATGTAAGACGAAAAAATATTTATTGCACTTCACATTCGGTTTAAAAACACCGTGGTTTAACTCTCCAAATAGGAAACATAAATCATGCGTTTCTTTTAACTGAAATTCATTTATAAATCCTAAAATGGCAACAGAAAAGTATTAAAATTTTCAAAATATGTCCCCCCCCTCCCTCATTGCGGTCACCCAATACGGCACTTTGACCCAAAAAAGCCCCATATTTTTCCCGTCAACAAGCCAAATATAATCTTATATATATATATATAAAGCGCATAGGTTTCTTTTATGAAAAATGTGCTGTTCATTAAACTGAAACTTGAAGGAGCCAAACCTCTTAGCAACATGCTATTGGTCATGATGCGAGCTACAAATATATCGGAAAACAATCTAGAATTTCTGGGGCCATTCCAGAGTATGATACAAGTTAAGGAATGCTCTAGAAAAAAAAAAATAAATAAAAATATTCCACGTTTCTTATAAACAAAATACCCTAGTAAAAATTAAAGTACAGTGAAAAACGTTAAACAAGAAAACGCTTAACATGAAAAATCGGTTAACACGATATAAGACTGCGGTTCAGACAAAATACTACGCACGGCCATACAATGTTTTTCTTTTAACACGAAACAAAAACCGCCTAACATTAAAAACTTCTCTTCAAATTTACATTGCAATGGCAAAATGAATAAAATGGAAGAAGATGTCGAACCATTTTCTAACAATTCGGTACAAAAACTTTTTTTTTTTTTTTGCGTGTGTGTGTGTGTGTGTCCGTAAAAGAAACTTTATGTTTTCTTTTATTAAGTATATATAATTATTTGAAGTCGGGCATCTAATATGGTACGTTTAACTATATAGCGTGTCCCAAAATGGTGGTAACATGCTATTAGAGATATTACCTTTACCTATTACAGATAAGTGATCAATATAAATTGGAAAAAATGCTCAAATTAAGGCGGGAAAAAAAGATTAACTTACGATAAAATTCCCCTCGTAAAATTTGAACATCGCCTCATTGGTGTATGGATTGCATTTTACAACTAACTGGAAATTTTTTGTACGGGGGTCGTATGCAAATTAAAAGTAATTATTTTTTTAATGAATTTTTTTTAAAGTAGTCTTTTTTGCCTACCTTATTTTGAATATTTGTTTTTAATTTACATTGCCTACTTACCTGCAACAGATAAAGAATGAAAGCGTGTTACCTTCTTTTTTTGGGGACACCCTGTATGTATTGTACAGTAGGGTGAATCGAAAAAACCCTTTTTTCGAAACTCGCTTTACCCTTAGTGTTATTTTTTGGGCAAATTGGGTTAATAAAAAGTGTGCCAAATTTCAACTCTAATAGCTATAGTCTCTAATAGCTGCGTCTTATCGGCTATTGATAATACATTTCTTACGTTATTTACGTTAAGACTTGACGTAGACACAAAATATTAATACTAAAGGAATGAAATGTCTAAAAAGTGTCACAGAATTTTTTTTTCACTTTTTTTCAAACTTTAGGCTCATTGCGGCAACGGCACATTAATTGATGGAGCTGAAAATTTACATACTTATTAATTAGTCAATTAACGTAAATTTTAGGGACAATGAATTTTTTTAATTGTATTTTTTTAGAGTTTTTTCAAGAATTTGCTTTTTTTTCCCCTTCAAAATTTAGGTCCAATGTGGCAACTAAAGATCCAAACCAATCGAGTTGAAATCTGACACACTTTGTACTGAGTCAATTTGGCCCAAACATAACACTCAGGGTAAGCGAATTTCGAAAAAAGGTTTTTTTCGATATACCCTACTGTATAAGCTTGCACTATAAACAAGGCGAACGTATTGGAACTGAATTTGATACATAGACTGCACATGAGATTCGCTCCAGGAATCTAGAAAAAAAAAATTAAAAAATATTCACCAAGCTTTCCGCGTAAAAACATTCAGTTTAACAAAATAAACGATCAACATGGAATATATACCCTGTATACAGGATGTCCCAAAAAGGAGGTAAAACGCTTTGATTCTTTATCTATTAGAGATAAGTAGGCAATGTAAATTGAAAAAAGTTCAAAATAAGGCAGGAAAAAAGACTACGTTAAGAAAAAATTCCTTTCGTTTATTTTCAGAAAGTAACAATTTTTAAATTTGTATACGACCCCACGTACAAAAAAAAAATCCCAAAATTTTCAAATAGTAAAATGTGCCTCACACACTAATAAGGGGATGTACAAAATTGAGAATTATATCCAAAAAAGTTTCGGAGATGTGAAGATAAATATATGCTGACTTAAACCAGCTTTTCAATGACTCTCAAAGGGAGAAAAAAATCACGTCAAATGATCGCGTTTCAGGGGACATACATAAATTACGAAGAAAAATATTTTTATTTTCACTTTAGCAATAAACTTTTACGTTCAGATTCACGTATAGTTCCTCATCATCAGTCCCTCATCATTGTTTAAAGATATCACTGAAACGTTGTATGATGAAAGGCTGAAATTTTGTACATCACCTCATAAGTGTACGGAGCACATTTTAGTAATCGGGAATTTTTTGCGGGGTCGTATACAGATTTAAAAAGTGCAATTTTTTGAAAATTAACGAGAGGAATTTTTTGTAACATAGTCTTTTTTCCTATCTTATTTTGAACATTTTTTTCAATTTAAATCTCCCATTTTTGTAATATATAAAGTGTGCTAAGACCCTTTCGGGTCACCCTGTAAACTGTATAGTCGTCTTTGTAAACCAGGTGTTTCGCCATCTTAATGAATCTCAGTCAGAGAAGTTACGCGTCACTTACTCATAAATACCATACCAATTTTTGTCTATTCTACGAACATTATTAAACCATTCGTGCTTTAGCAATTGTGTGGAAGCGCGTATAACGCATCCTCAAATAAATACATCACACAATGTAATATTCACATATTTTCACCGGCAGTGGCTGTTTTTAAAGTGTTCTTTTCCGATTGGAAAAAATTAACGAATATATATTTTTTTTACCATTGTTTTAAAAGCGGAACAAAATGGGACTCCGTATTTAGTATAATTTTTAAACGGATAGAACTCATAGCTGTTTGGATGTCACGGTGTAAAGAAATTAAGGCAATAATTGTGAAAAATTGATTACTTTGAAACAAAAAGTCAAATATTCAAAACCTGAAATAATGAGATTGGTGCAATATAACTATCCACACATTGTATCAATCTCCCATCAATCAGGCTTGGCTATTGATCTATATTTATTCCGTTAATTATTAGTATTTTTCTTAACATAGACCAGCTGGGGGATTTCGATGGGTTTATAACTAACTTTCCTATTTATATGCATGTCGTTGTTCATGTATTTCATTCTGGTGGCCCAGTGGATAAGACATTGAGCTTTGGTAGATTGTTAAAATAACCAGGTCTAGGTTTCTGGACTCTCGCGCGCCTGTCGATCTGACAGTCGAGGCTTTTGGGCGGTTTTCTCCAGATGTAACGTAATAAGAGTTAGAACTCTAAAAAGTTCTCCAGCAAAGCATCCCTCCCGATTAGGCAGATAGCCCTCGTTGACCACAGAATGAGTGGGTCGAGTGCCAACTACCGTGTTTACTCGCGTAATAGTCGCATTCCCGTTTTGAAACAGAACAAATAACTCAAGAGTTACAATATTATTTAGTAAATTTGCAACCCATAACAGTCGCACCTAGACTTTCACCAGGAAAAATTGGGGGGGGGGGGGGGGGAAGTGCGACTATTATGCGAGTAAACGCGGTAGCCCCAGTCATTCATTCACTTTGTCCAGATTGTTTCTGCAACGTTTTTAATAGTATCCAACTGCCACTGAACCATTGAATACACCAACTTCCACATTGTTCTAGCAGTAACCCTTCACGCAGTTTATTTACTAACGCCAAATGAAAACAGGATACAAAAGAAATACAAGAAAAGAGATAAATCAATTTTATAGTTCTGTCCAATCGAAGAGCATCGAGTACACTATAAACATTTTAGAAAAGCCCATTTTTGTTTAAGAAACACACTTCGCTGCAATCGTTGCCTTAAAAGATTAACTACATGCAAAGCAAAATAATACAACCTATGTAGTTTCGCAGTCAAGTGAAACGTAACTTCACAGCAGACCGCTTTCTAGGGATTTGTTTTTTTTTTTTCCTTTTAAAGAAACCAGCGCTAGTATGGGGTCGTCACAGCCCTCTTGTTATATCTTCACTCTCTCGTTCTTTCGACAAGTTTGCACCATTGTCTCTACTTCCGACCCAGATCACGGTTCATTTGTAAAATTTTGTAGTAAATGAGAATTCAAAGGGAAAGCTAGCTTTCTCTCTCTCTGTGTGTGTATGCTTTGGGAAAGGGAGGGGGGGGTAGTTCATGAACAGTTTCCAAAATAAAAAGCAAGATGGTCGCCGTTCAAAAATAAGTTCTGGAACCAACGCCAGCTTTGTGACAGTGCCCTGGTGTAACTTGACTGAAAAAAAAAAAAAAAACGGGTGTACATTTGTATATTGTGCATAGTCCTTTAACCCTTTGAGGCGCAACCCTTTCCCCAATGCTAAAAAAAGGGCAGCCGTTGCCATCGCTCGACTTAACTACCAGCAAGATGGCGGACGATCGAAACGTTCATCGCGTCAAAAAAAGGGTCTCTAGACCTGTGGCACGCAGGGCCCGATCATCACAATATTGGGCCCAGGGCAAACACAAATTTTGGGGCCTTTGCACCGGACCATAAATATTTTACGGGAAATTGCACGAAAACAGTATTACGCATGTAAGTTATTTTAGATACGTATAGCTACTTAAATATACTGTTTGTTTAAACACTAAATATAAATACAGTGCGCACCAGTTATAACGGACCAAGGATATAACGTACTATCGGTTATAACGTACCTAGAAGCTATAGGTCCCGATTAAAGTCCTATATTTATAATGTTATTTAACTTTGCATAAAACGTACTTAACAAAAGTACATACTACGGCTATAACGTACTTTTTATACAAAAGCCAAATATAAAATTTTGCTTTTCTTAAGAATTTTATTTCCTTGTTCTCGGAAATTTCAGTACCTTCAAAAACGCTCATTGTCAGTTTTCAGATTCTCTAGCGAGATGAATAGTGTATGAATGAAGGGAGCGATCTTATTTTTTTCGCCTGCTAGGTAGGGTTAAGAACAAGACCCTGTTTTTTATTTGTCATTCATCCATGTAAATGCCTCCTGAAAAGCCCTATCTGTTATGATTCTGATAATAGTGAAGAAGAAACCGAGGAGACTATACCACGCATATCCGACGCATTCAATGCTGCAAAAACATTATCACGATTTTTTGAATGCCGCAGTGATGATGCTGAGACTCTACAAAGGTCTATTATGGATATCCAAAACAGTATTCTTAAAGTAGCATCTCCCCATTTAAAGCAAAAGAAAACAGATTATTTATCTCAATAAAAATTGTAAGTAATAAAGAATTTTCGACATATTTTTCGATAAAAAAATTTTTAAGAATATAAATTTTTTAACAAATAAAATTTTTTTATCAAACATAAATTTGTTGAAAAATACATTTTTGGGCCCTTGAAATTGGTGGGCCCAGGGCAAATGCCCCGGTTGCCCTGCCGATAAACGGGCCCTGGTGGCACGCGATGAACGTTTCGATCGTCCGCCATCTTGCGGGTAGTAAAGTCGAGCGATGGCAACGGCTGCCCTTTTTTCAGCATTGGACAATCTATCCGGCTGTTCTCGCATTCTTCCATTTTTCGGCAGATGTCAGTGCTGTTAAAAATATTCGTGACCATTTTTTTACGGGAAAAGACGTGCTAAAAATTAAAGGATTCTCGTAGAGCTATGTCACCCGCAAATATTTTTATAGAAATCAAATCTATTCTTCGTGACTGGCAACAGTCAAAACGTCAGAGTTTGGTGTCCTCACGGCGTAATTTTTAACGGATGTTCGTAAAATGTAAATAAGATAAGAAACTCGGAAAAGATTCAGACTGTCTCCTCACAGGCTGTATGGTACACAATTTTACTAACTGTGAAATTTAAAAGTCAATATTCTGTTGAAAATCTTGCGGTATTTTGGGATATTCTCCACCTTTGGCCCGTTCTGCTGATCGATTTCTATGCTTAAAATTATTTTTCTGGAAGTTTCATTAACCATATTGGTTTACTGTTAATAAAAGGGTATAGTACATTTTGTGAAGAAGCAGTATTGATTTTTTTTTTTTTTGCCTCTTTTTTAAAATGTTCAAGAAACGTACGACGAATATAGCTTGTTTTTTAAAAACAGCTGTAAAAATACTTTTAATTTCTCACATTCTCAAGCAATTCAAGACAATTTTGTCCATATACAGGATGCTCCAAAAGAATTCTGGCAAAATTTTGAAGGATGGTAGAGGAAAAAAAGACAATTTGAATTAACATATAATTCAAGGTCAAAAACGTGATTTCATGTTACAGAAAATAAACATTTTTAGAAAAGGTGAAATATTAGTAAAACTTTTCCCATAACTACTTTTCTCGAAGTATATTGATTTACAATCTGTGAGTGCTGATTACAAGTTTACTTCTTTCTGAATGGTAAAAACCTAGATAAGATATTTGACTAAAAAAATTCAGCATCTTTTTAAAGTGATTATTAACTGGGGTGCTATTTCAAAAAAAGTTTCCAACATGCATTGCAATGTTTTAACGAGCCTTTCGTTCCCTTCTACCACTGTTTAAAACTTTGCCCCATATTTCTGGAAACAGTATAACACGAGTAAAACAGAACGTCTGTCAGATTTCCTTAACATTAATTCTATAGTATGTGCCATCAAAATTTGTGACTTCACTTTGATTCTAGTTGTGTAACATGTCTTAAAACTAAATTTAAAGAAAACTTTTGTCTCCCATTGTACAAGAGCAACTTGAGAGTTTATTTTATTTATTTATTTATTTATTTATTGTTAATTTTCACTCATCAGAGTAGAAATGAATATATAATGTCCTCCAAATGGCTGAAACCAATGTTTAAGCAAATATTATAGTGTTTAAAATATAAATGTTACACAATTTTGTTTTTAAAAAGTCGCACACACCGTAATTCCGGAGTTGGACGGCACTGGTGCTTTTTTTTTTATGAATTTTTAAAGTTTTCACTAACTTTTTACGCACTTTTTATATAAATAACTCGGAAAATTTAATAAGCCGCATATATAAGCATATACTATGCTTACCTCAAACTTTAACTTTTAAACCTACATAAGCCAAAAGGTTAATTCGCACAAAATTATGGAACATCCGTTAAAAGTAATAATACAAAATTTTTTTTAAATGCTGATCTTATAATTTTATTAACTTAAAATCATGCTTGGCTTGCTAAATGACAGGATCTTTCTAATTTTTGTTCAGATTTTCAATTTTAGCATCAACGTACTCATTCTAGTACAAACGAGGCAAGCAAAAGATTGCGTTTAACCCAATTTGTGCTTTCATATAAATATTTTTAAACATTTAAAAAGCTCTGCACCCTTTGAAAAAAATGTTTTAGTATATTACTTTTGAATATAAAGTAATTACTAAAGCTTTAGTAACCGAGTATATACCCTAAATAATTCGATTTCATTTAAATCAAATAAAATGTATGATCGTACATCGAAAGGCATAATATCCTACACTGAGAGATGAAATTTATACCACATTAAATCAGCCATTTAATAGACTCGTAGGAATTCATCTTGAATAAAATGACTATCCAAATTTTGACCTACTTTAAAACGAATTCACCCAGAGTTAAATGAGAACTTTAAGGCTCATCAGGTTACATTCAAATGAATCACTCTTACGTGTGAACGTCATTGATAGTACAAAGTTAAACAGATTTTTAAAGGAAACTTGGGAAAGATAAGAGCAGAAACTTGCTGAAGATGGGAATAGATTGTTGCGAGTAAATTAATTCATGTGATAAAAGATGAAATTTTCTTCCTATTTTTTTTTCTTTTTGATGAAAATAAAAGTCACGTATACAATATGCTTGTGTGTGTAATACATGAATGAAGAGTGTGTAATAGTTTTAAATGTTAAATCGTTATAAAAAGGATTAACGTAACGTACATTATAAATGTTCTTTTTATAATAGCGCAACTTTTGAAAACTTAGAGAAATCCAGTTTCCTCAGAGGCACAAAATAAATAAATAAATAAAAATTAGAAATTTTTTTCACAGGCTGTACAACGCACTTTTATTTTTTAAAATGCTCCCCCTATAAGAACAATGAAATATTCATGAAAAATTCTTAAACACAGTATTCTGCAATATGAATACTTGCGGTGTGTCCTTTAATTTCATGATGAGATTTCTGTGCTCTCAAAGTTGAATAAGAAATGTAGGTTTATTTCTAAAGTGTATAGTCCTGTTCATGAAGGAATCTTTAAAAAAGCTTTTTATCTAACACAGAGTATTTTGTTTTTTAAACTGTTCGAATGCTATCCCATTTTCAAGCATCTGCGAACCCAAAACAGCCGTCTGAAAAGTATGTCTGTCTGTCGTTCTGTCAAAGATGCTTTGCTGTTGTTGTTGGCGCATGACGTAAAAATGACTGAAAGAAGTGAAATGATTTTTGGTAATATGATAGATGGTCACTCAGCTCAAAACTATAAGTGTCGAATATTTTCAAAATTTTGAATACAATTTGAGATTTCGCGAAAGTATACATAAATTATTGCTTGGGTATCACGTAAAAACAGTTAGGGATGGATGCGAGACAAAAAATAGACCATCACATCACTAAAAACATCTCAAACGAATGAAATTAAATATTACGGAAGGTGGTCACTTAAACCATAGTCGTCCAAATTTTTGAATAGATTATATTTTGAATAGTTTTCGCAAAATTTCATAGTCTACTCAATACTATCTATGCACTAAAGATCTACTCACGTATTTTTAAAAATACATTTTTTTAAACTCAAATAAAAGTTAGGAATTAAATGTTTTTAAAGCACAAATGCATTAGTAAAAAATTTTAATGGTTAAAAAATATATTCATATCGAAAAATGTTTAACCCGCTACCCATCTAAAATTTCCGCAGAAAATAAATTAGTAAAATTATTAAGGGGGGGGGGGGGACACATGGCAAAAAGCAGAGGGAGCACGACCCACCCTCTTTCCTCTACATAAACTATATAAATTGATTCCTGGATGTTTTCGTGGGTAAATTCGAAATAACATTTTTCTTTGCTATAAATTCTACGTTATGCTTTTTTGAAAATAAAATTTATTTCGAAGTCAGAAATTTAACCGATTCTTCAATGCTAATGTTAACGCTGGTGCCGGAAGAAATAATCTGCGACCTAATATTGCAATGTGCTTTCAAGTTATTTTGGTGTACTTTACCATATTTAAAAGCTAGTAAAGAGCCCAGTTAATACAAATGTATACATAGCTTAAGGGTGTATGCCGAAGAAAAAAAAACTGTTTTTAGTCTAGGTACACAAATTGAAATAAACTAATTGCACTATGGTCTCCAAAAAATTCCAGATGGTTCTTCATAAAGCTGCTTTACCCACTGCAATAAGCGAAAACGCTGTGGCTTTTGAGAAATTTTCAGAAAAAATTCTTAGACATGGATCTGAGCTGCAAGATTTTTCGAAGAGTGACACGCTTTGCGAAAATTTCCAATTTTTCTAAAAGTTTTGAAACTGATACAGATTGATCGTTTATTTCAGTATGTATAGTACAGCTTGTAAAGAGATAGTTGCAAAATTTTGAAGTGCCTGGCATAATTAGTTTATTTGTACATATGTACCAAAATCACATGATTTTTTTCGAACAACACAGGTTTTATCGTTACTCTTTTGATTTTACAATTGTTAGGGATAGACATTCACACCTTGTTTTACTTCATTGATCTGCTTTGCAGTAATTTCTCATGTTCATTTTTTTTTTCAAAAAAAAAAATTTAGTTTTTTTCATTTCCACGAAATACCTCAAGGTTTGTTCCCACTGACAAAATTTTCACTCCAAGGTATCAGATCACATGTTTCAAAAGTATGCCATCGTTCCACTACCCTAGCACAATCCTGCGGCGAACATAACTTTTTGCCAATGAATCCTCTTTTGAGATTATTTCCCGGCCGCAAAGCCTTCCGCGAGATTTATCCTGATGTAAGGGGGGTGGGAGGTGGGGTGGGGACTCACGAAACGCCGAGGGTGAATATACAGTTAATTTACGGTAGGCTGACGCATGTTATAGGGTCTTCTATCTCTCGATTTAGAGCCTGGGCATTTATTTTTATGTCACTGGATTTCCGCAATAAATGATGAAAATCCCCTTGTCTGAATCCCAGCAGAGTCCTACAATCCCGATGCAAATTGTGTCCCCCTGTTGGTCAGCAGCTTATGACCAACCAGTCATTTTTTGCAGCGCTTATCCCTGCTCTAGGTCTACACTTGTGGTTGGAGATGTAAAAGGGGGGACACAAGACGATATCCGATTTTTCAGGTTTCAATATTGAGGATTAAGGATTATTATTTAATCCTTTAACGTGAAGTGTTCCCTCTCTGGGAACACCAAACTCTGAAGTTTTGACTGTTGCCAGTGACGAAGAATAGATTTGATTTCTATAAAAATAGTTGTGGGTGACATAGCTCCACGAGAATCCTTTAAAACGGAATCCTTCCCCTACGGAAATCCTTTCCGTAAAAAATGGTCACGATTATTTTTAACGGCACTGACATCTGCTTCAAAATGGAAGAATGCGAGAATAGCTGGATAGATTGCCCAATGCTGAAAAAGGGCAGCCGTTGCCATCGCTCGACTTAACTACCAGCAAGAGGGCGGACGATCGAAACGTTCATCGCGTGTCACCGATCGAGAGACCCTTTTTTGACGCAGCTGGCTGTGCGGCACAGCCAGCTGCGTCAAAAAAGGGTCTCTACATCTGTGACACGCGATGAACGTTTCGATCGTCCGCCCTCTTGCTGGTAGTTAAGTCGAGCGATGGCAACGGCTGCCAATTGGATGGTTATAAGAAAATTATAGGTTTGAAGATTTATTACTATATATTCAAGCGAAATTTCAACCTCAGTATTACAACGCAGGGCGATTCAAAACTCTGTGCCAGAAATGTATAGGGTGATAGAATATAGATCAAGACGATTTAGAACCACATAGCAATGTGGAGTCGGAAACTTCGTTTTCATTTACCTGTTAATCGCTTTGGAAGAAGTGTTGAAGGAACAGTGAAGCTTCCGACCACCGTATGGAACTCTATTGAGATGGAGCTTATGGAACTCGATTGAGAATTTAGACAAACACTCCAACAATAATCTATTTTTAGCACAACGGTGCCACCGGTCTGAAGAGGTGAATAAACAATTAAGAATAGTGCATACGGGGAAAAGCGAAAATACAGATTTAAAAGCCGAAAAGGCAGAAAAATGAAAACAGAAGTGATTTAGAATACATGATTTTGGATAGATTACATTAAACAAAGCCATTAAATGATTATTAAATTAGGTGATCTCCATCACACTGGTACACGAAGACAACGTTTCCGACCCCACATTCCTGTGCGATTCTGAATCGTCTTGGTCTATTCTATCAGCCTTTACATTTCTGACAAAGCTTTGAATCACCCTGTATACTATTTTCGCTATAGTTAATTACTACCTATTTTGTTCTAAATTCGACACATAAATGATAAATCTAAATCCGTCAAAAAGATTTATATTTTTTTTTATTTAATGAATTTAATACGATTAAATTTATAGTTCCGATCAATCTTGCTTGTGATGTAGATCACTTATTTAATATTCATTTTAATTTGTTTTTTAGTGGGTTTTTTAATCTGTTTAAAATCAAAAATTTTAATTTTTAGTTTCTGTTCTCATTTCTTTCTTTTATTCGACTTTTAAAATTTTGTATTTCTGTTCGTCATGCAATAGCATTTTTCATTCCGTATGAATTTGGAGACGAAGCAGCGACATGAGTTCTAAAAATAGATCTTATTTCGGTAGTAATTTTAAAGCGTTTTTTCTTCCCTTTCATTCCCCCCTCCACAATTATCTTTCATTTTGGCATATTTTATTCCAGTTATTTTTGATGCCATACATCTGCTTTCAAAATTACCCAATTGCTGCCTTTTTTCTTCAACCTCGCTGGACTAAATTATTGTAAATCTGTAATTGGCTCTTGTTTTAAACGCCAAGTCTATATTATAGCTAAAGAGAAAGTTTCTTGGCTTGTGAATTTTCTGTTACTTCACTTCTATTTGACTGTTCTAATTGTACTTATTTGTCAAGCCAGACCGCGATATTAAATATGTTTCTCTTAAATAGTTTCATTAAATAGTTTCTTCAGCACAGATCTGCTTATAATAATTGAGCAAAAACTGGAGTTTAAGAAAATAAATTATTTTTCTGTATTTCATTAAAAAATCAGTAGCAATATTTAACAAGTCAGTACTAATATTTTATCGATTAAAAGTAAATTATAAAAACACATTTTAAAGACTTCTAAAGCATGGTTTAGCTTCTTTTTACATAAGATATGCAAATCATCTGTCGTAACTATATTGTTCACAAAATGCGACAGTTGTTGGTGTCAATAAAAATCCGTTAATTCTGGTTGAGCTAGCAATCTTATAAATAAATTGATGTTAATAAACATTGAAAACTTGTTAGTCTTTAAAATTTGATGACTTTTATAACATCCTCATCTAAATTCGTCATAAATGCATTCCAAAAACAAAATAAAAATCACCATCTCCAACACATCCAACACAGCAAGTATATTTTCAAATATCTGTAAACCTTCGATTGGCGACACTTTGGCATTTTTTTCTTTCACCTATAAACTTTCGATTTTGAGGGAAAACTTATTTCACAGTTCAAAATTGTAATTTTCTGTAACATGCGTCTCTAATTATTACAAAAACTATCAAGAGAAGTTCATAATTCTGTTAAACTAAAATTTTATTGGGACATTTTTTTTTTAATTTTCCTATGGAGGTTTGAAGTCTATTACCATTGTTAAAAGCATCTTTCCTTAAAGCCAAAATTAAACAACATAACGCATATATGTGAAATTAGGGTTTAGGTTTAATAATTGGTGTGACTATTCAGAGGTATAAAAAGAAGCGTATAACCATCTGTCTTGCTCTTACTTTATGGTTTAAGAGCATGTTAGGTGAATGCCGTTTTCCCTTATTTCGGAACACATTTGAAGTTTAATTTAATTTGAATATTAGGTTTATGTTGTTAATTTAGTTTCATAAGCAAGGACTCTGGGGCAGTATGCCCTTCTTTAGACCTTTTTTTAATAAAATAATTTGTGACAGCTTTTAACCTTGATAGAAAGCAAGTTATCAATAAACTTTAATATATTTTCTAATTACGCAAGCAGGGTAAATTACTGTCAGAAGTTTCAGCAATTTTATTTTAAAAAAGTTGTCATTCAGAATTTGGAAATATTACTGTAATACATTATCTTTAATTGAAATTTGTTACCAAAAATTTTTCTGCTGGAATAACTGGATAGACGACAGTAGAGACTGTGTTCTTTCTTTAAAAAAAAAAAAAAAAAAAAAAAAAAGTTTTTACTCTCCTTCTGGGGAAAAAATTAAGAGTTTGGTGTAAAAAAAAAAAAAAAAGTAACTTCATCCTACGGTAGTCTGGAGTTAATTATACTATTTTGCAGTTTAAAAAAAATAGCTTTCATTTGCTTCCGATGGATACAACTCCAATCGTTACTTCTTGTCTTGTGTCGTTACTCAAGAAATGAAGGTACTTGACCGCCCAAGGTATTCCCTTATCTTAGGCAGATACCCCTCGTGCAGGTTTATCTTAATACGCACAATACCAATAGCTGCACATTTTGGGCATCTCTTATGTTAACCGATCTCTCTGCAACACCAAGAAAAAAAAAATTCTACCACGTTTTTAAAAGTTTCATAATCAAAATATTGATTGAATACAATAAAATGATGATTTGTTTACTATTTGGGTCAACGTATGGCAGTAGCATGCTTAAAATATTGACCAATTACAACAAGAAACACATAATGTGTTCTTGCAAGTTCCGTTTGTCAAAAGTAACGATCGAAACAACGCTATTTGGAAGCCAGATTAAATAATTTGCAAGTATCTCAACTCATTTATAAGCCTTTAAAATAATTTTTTCAACGTTTTAAAGTATTTTTGAAACTTTTTGTGCATTTTCTCTGTTGTAGATATGCATATAAACCACGATATCCAAATCGCGTATTGATCGAAACATCGATTTCTTTAACCCATTTATGCCTAGTGTCCCTTTTTTGGGACGGCATTTTGGCTATTAGTCGAAAACGTTATTTATTTTTCCTAGCCTTTTTTCATGAGTATTGAGCCTCAACTCTACAAAATATTTTAGCATGACCAAGCAGGATGTTGATATTTCGATTTGTATGCATAATGATTTTAAAAGAAATCATTCCTTGTTCAAGAAGTTGACATCAGAAATTTATCTATTATTTCTGTTATCAGTAAAAATCGGAGAAAGTCGCAAAAATATCCAGGCACAAATGGGTTAATGTTTAATTTATTGTCACAGAGTTCCCAGTGTCCTAAAATTTTAAGAATATCATTAATTACAATCTTGTTTCTCCAAATTCCCCGTTTTTATTCGTAAAATAGAGTGTACTTAGCTGAAATAATGATTAACATCATTGATAAGCATGTCAAACACATGCGTACGGTCGAAACAAAATGGTGGCAGCTTCGATCCTTACGAATTTTCGGACATGATTATTTAAGATTTATAAGAAGTAGTAAAAAGTCATTAGCTTTATAAATTGATACTCAATGTTTGTAAGCGTTTTATTTTATAAGGAATGTCTCTTTTTCCTCAGAAAATGTACGTAAGAAAATTATTTGACGCACTCAAATTGCGTAAGGATCGAAACACTAATAAATTTGTCAACAAGACTTTATAATTTTTATTTAGAATTCATAAAGGTAAAACCCAAAAATTTTTGAAGTTTTTTTTAATTAAATCAAAGCAGTTATTTTTTTTAATTAAGTGCATTAACAAATGCTATATATTTTGTAGTGTTTCATTATTTAAAACTTTATTTTTAATTTAGATAACCATGTAAATTTCTTTTAAATAGCAATAAATTTGTTTCTATTTATTTTTCACTCTAAATTTATATCTTAATTGTTTATAAGAAACTAAGTTCGATACTTAAGCTAATGAGTTAATGTGAGATTAAAAATATTGTTTAAATGCATATAATATGTATAATTGAAATTAAATATGTTGCTTATGATATTTTTTAAGATATGACTCACGAAAACCAACTTATCAAAAGACATAAGACTTAACAAAAAGAAAGACTAAGACTTCTAAAAAAAAAAAAGAAAAGAAAAGAAAATATTAAGCATTTGATTAACAAAATGCAATTATATAGAACCTATTTAATGTATTTTTAGCCCGTAGCATTTTTTTAATGCACATATCTTAAAAATCCAATGTTCAAAATCAGTAACCAAAAGATCAGCAGTGTCTAAAATCTGTAACCTACTGAGCAAAAATGTCAAAAATATGTAACCTACAGATCTGATCATTAAATGTTTTAATTAGTAATTTTCCAGAACACTTGCTGTCTTTTTATGTTTTTATACTCTATTCTAGGCTTTTAACTATAATGTAAAAAAAAAAATAGTGAAATTCCAAAATTTGGAAAAATGATTATAGTTAACATTTGGTGACCCACCTTTTCAGAATCTCCCAGAACCGAATTTTTTCCAGGCAAATGCAGAACTTTTTTTCGACTGTTCTCTTCTTCTACTCCGATAACTCTGTTTTCTTGCTATTTGAATAAATAAATAAATAAAACAGAATAATTGAGAAATATTTAAATCGTGTCTATTATTTGTTTTTCTCCGTCTAACATTTACCTTTTTTTAAGCAAGTATGTCTTTTAAACTTGATTATATTCTATTTTTTAAATTTTGTTATTTATACTGAGAAGAACAGGTAGATTTCCAATGAATTTCTATTTTCATTATATTGTTTTCATGAAAATTAACACATGTATGAATTATAATAACCATTTAATAATTTTATGTAGCTACTTACAAAGCCAATTCATTATTTAGTTTGTTTTCCCCCCCTCTCACTTCTAGCAATAATGTATAATTTATTTAAAACTTTAGTTTCAATATCTCTTAAGTCCATCGAATTCACGTACATGTAATAACTACAGCTTTATTGTAACGCGAAGATAGTAATTCATGAAAATATTCTTCTTTAAAACATCAGGTGCTTATTTAAACAAGTTAGATTTTTGTTTTTAAAATTCAGTTTGAATCAATATGAAGAAGCAACGGATATTTCTTAAGAATATAACATTCCGTAATAAATAGAAAGCTATTATATTCATTAATAACAAATTTCATGTTTATTCATATCACTTATTTGAAGAAAACAATTAAAAGCTCCCTCTAAAATATTTTCAAAAGGGAGCAGATACGAATACCGATGATTTTTACTACTCATTAAAACAGATACAAGAATACTCATCTTTATTTTCTTATATATATCTGACACATCTCTAACATAAACACATTTGTATACAAATTATTCAGTCCTCGGTAGGTCACCCCACCTCTCCTTTCACCCAATGTTAAATCCGCCACTGCATCCAAGGAAGATCAATATAAAAAAAAATTTAAGATAATCATCTTGATAGTCTCTTCATGATAAAAAAAATTTCCTGGAAAAAAAATTGTTCGGGGAATCATCCATCCAGTAAGATACTGAAAAACACTGCATAATCTCTTTTTTACCCCGGATTTTATCATGTCTTATACATCGAACTTGCATAGTACATATTCCAATTTTTTTCTTTCTTGAATCTTTGACGTAATTCGACTCCTTCAAAAACTGTACAATAGTTGCATCATTAAAAAAAAAAGAGCAATAAGCTTTTACGCCTTTGACATGTTTTGTGTATTTTGAAAACAGAATGAAATATCACACTTTATATTGTATAGATATATCATACGTACATACATTTGTGTGTGTGCATTTAATTCAACAAGAATCTGATCTGGGCTTTCCTTTCAACAATAGCACAAGATGGATACTCCCATAGCTCTTGGTTCATTTCTTCCGTGAAACATGTCTTCCGTGAGATTCGTGTACCGTGAAACCAGAGGACAGATTCGAATTGATGTCTCCGAGGGTGTTTATGAATAAGCTGGGAGCATTTTTGGAAAAAGTAACCCAGCCGATTTTGTCTGGACGCGATGATAGGTTTTTTTTTTTGAAGGTCTCATTGGCGCCATAGATTTCCTTGTATTTGTTGTTTTTCAGAAGCTACTGGAAGGATATATATCGATGTTTTCTTTTACTTTGTGATGTGTATGTGTCGTTGTCTTGCGTCGACTTTCTCTTGATCCTGAATTGCCGCCGCATTTTCCTCTACATTTAACAAAGAAATATCGTAAGTTCTCTTCCATGTTATGTTTGTAAAAAATGTGCATAGTATTGTTGTGTTCACGAACAAAGAAAAATATATTTAAGAATACCGTTCTCTTTAAATAAATGGTTTAATTCGATATAATATATATATATATGTATGTATGTCATACAAACCCCAATATTAGGCCCTTAAAATAATTCTTTACTCACATAAATTCCAATTAATCTTTTCTAGCATCTGGTAACGGCCTTATTACACGAAGGAATTTTCGTGCGATTTGGTTGCTGCAACCAGTCGCAGAAACCTCTTTCCTGGAAATTTCCCTCGGTTACCTAGCCCAGACAGCACAGCAAACTTGCATCAAACTTGCAGCAAGCTTGATTTATCAAGTCAATAAGCTTGAATTAAGCATGAAAATTCCAAGCGTGTAAGCTTGATGCAAGCTTGAATCAAGTGTTCTAGTTTACACTTGCCCAGCTTTCATTAAGCTTGACATTTCAAGCTTAATTTCAAGCTTAAAAAATTTTCCAAAAAAAATATTTTCTAAATACACGGGGCGCCCGCGCCCCACATACTTTATTTTTCCGCGCATTTTCCCCCTCTATGCTGAAATTTTAAGTTATTTTAATCTGTTTCCATCGAATGTCCGTGGCTAGAATAGAATCCGGGACCTTTGGGTTCGTAGCCGAGCGCTTTATCCATTCAGCCACCGGAGCCTTGTGCAGCTATGACTAAAGTTTGAAGTGACTTACCACGCTGTTTTCTCGCCAGATTGATAAGTGGGCGATGTGTTATTTGTTTCTTTTATTTTTCCATGGGATGCATCAAAATTAAAATAATGTTATGTGTGATATAGAGACTCTACTAATAGGGAAATAAACATAATATAAACTTAAGAGCAGCACATGTTTTAAAACTTTCGCAACACTCATGAGCAATACTGCCGCTGGCCAAAATCGAAACAAACGACTGATTTTGAAATCAATTTCGTAGTATAATTGTATTTTATTTTGAAGAATTTCCTTATTTGGAAATATAGAATGGGTTTACTTACTTAACACAAATTTTGTGTTAAGTAATCTGAAATCAAAGAAACAGATAGTTAAACGTTACTTCGAAATGCTATATCACAGTTGCTAACTTAACATGTATGGAATACAAACACTTTAGTCATTTTTGTAAATATTTCTTATAATAACAAATAATTGAAAAAAAATTTTTAACGCTAAAAATTCTCTTTACAAATGTAATTAGTTATTTTCCTACATATTGGTATGCTATATCGATATAGAGCATTTCGAAGAATTAAAAATAAGTTTAAATTAATTTATACAAATGTAAATTTGAATTATTTTCATTGTTCATACTTTATAATTCAAAAAATTATTTAACTTCTGAATTTTTTTTTATCCTTTGTAATTTTATTTTAAAACTACAAAAGTGTAAGATTTTTGGGCCCTAAAATCTGTAGGCCCTGGGCAGTTGCCCCGTTTGCCTTGCCGGTAATATGGCACTGGTAATAAAATAAAACAAATCTTTTACGAACTTTCAGCAAATTTGAGGACGCTAGACAATTAATGTCCATTCTCTTTCACAGATGGCGTCATCAATGCTCCTTTAAAAAGAAAAAATCAAGCGAGTAGCAATTGCCAAGCTTAAATCAAGCTTTATTTAAGCTTGACAATTCAACTTGACTCCTGCAAGCTTGCTGCCAGCTTAGAATGAGTTGAACTGTCAAGCTTGCATTAATGCGTCAAATTCAAAGAAATGTCAAGCTTGATTAAGCCTCCCACACAGCTTATGTGCTGTCTGGGAGGGAACAGTCAACTCCAAATTTTTCCTTCAGAGGCGAAAATATTGCAGGTTGCTGGAATTCCAGCCAATCGTAGTGCTTCCTATTTCGACGTCACAACACAAGATGGCGGAAGAGTCAGCGTCAGTCATACCGCTCGTAGTGAAAGGGATCAGCGTGTGCGAAAAAAAATGTCCGTGAAATGGAATATCGACATGGAAACTGATTTGATTGACGAAAATAAAAATAAATAACAATCCGATCCGAAGATAGACACGAGGTATTAACAACCAACGATATGCTATTTATAACTACATGCTCTAGCTACCGCCAATTCGGCGAATCTCAGGCGTTTGTGAACACAGCAGAGTTTGTTTACTATATGGAAACCCTGCGTTCTGGGCTCACTGACTTGCGGGAATGAATTGCAGCAACTGGTTGCTGCAACCAAAATTGCTCTAAATTTTGACCGTGTAATAAGGCCTTAACTTAATTTGATTACGGTACATGGAGCAAACACTGTTTTCAACCTCGGGAGGTTTCGAAAAATCCTCCTCCAAATTAACAAATCAGAATACTGTTCTACAATTCTAAACCAGCTAAAGATTAAGAGACAGGATTATCTCATAGTGGCGAAGAGGAATCGTCGAACTAACCACAGCAATCACTGGAACTTGGAGCGCAAATCGCTCTTTCTCGCACTTTAACGTCTACTACCAGTCGTGTAAACCATACCTAATTATATTTAATATTCTTTTGTATACAGGGTGTATCTGAAAGGCTTCAACAAACTTAGAGGGATGATAGTACCTGATCAAGACGAACAAAAAATACAATGGAACATGGGGTCGCAAATGACGTTTAAAGGGTGAAAATCGAGAAAATGCGTCCGGAAATGGACAAACTCAGACAAGAAAGAAACACTCCAGAAAATTATTTATTGCACATAATAGGTACAACACAGCTCGTGAAGTCCAGAGAAAACAAAACAATTGTTCAAAATGTCGGCCGCGGACATTATTATGCAGAGTAAGTACATCGATGGAGGAACGATTGGCGGATACGCTCGGAGATTCCGGGAGCTTCTCGGATTTCTGTGGCAGCGGTCACAATACGCGCTACTACTTCCTCTGGCGTTTCTACTGGCGTCTCATAAATGAGGGATTTCCTCTGTCCCCAGAAGAAGAAATCCAAAGGGTTCAGGTCCGGCGAGTGTGGATGCCAAGCAACCGGGCCATTTTGCCGGATAAACTCCATCACGGTGGTACGCACGTCCACAGAAAAATGAGGCGAAGCACCATCGTGCACGTACCAGATTTGTTGCTGCATTAGAGAATACATCAGAGTCTCAAAAATTTTTCTAAGTCCCCTTATTTGAAAAATATGTTAAAGTCTGAAAAAATTGCAAGTCCCCTTATTTGAAAAAAAAAAAAAAAAGGAAAAAAAAATCTTATCAACCCTTCCAACATCCGGTCAACTTCCTCTCTCAACATCCGGTCTCAACACAGGAAACACACTTGTGCGGCGTACCTCAAAATTAACATGGTACCGCATGGGGGTGAACTCTCATTTATCTACTACTTGCGCCTCGGGCGTCTCAGGAGCTAAATCCGCCCCTGCTTTCAAGGATGTTTTATTGATGCTAATATGTTCCAGGTTCTCTCCAAATCAAACAGCGCCTACTACCGCTTTGTAGGCTAAATCTGGATTCACTGGTAAAGGGAACAACCTTCCACTGATTAGCTGTCTAATGTACATGTTAATGAACCCACTTCAAGCGTTCCCTTCAGTGGTATGACGTGAGAGGAAAGCAAATGGTTGGTCGCCTCGCGCACGGACCACCTTCGTGAAGCGTTCTATGGTTGACGTTGACACTAATCTTCCAGCGCATTCAGCAAGGGAGGATCCGAGTTGATTCGGAGTTACAGTTCTATACCTTCGTACGCATCAAATATCGTTCATTGGCACTGATTGTAACAGTTGGCCGCCCATGAATGAACCTCCTGGATGATGAATCTGTAGTTATAAATTGTTGCCGAAGTTTATGAACCGCAGAAGGATTGACATTTAGCCATCTGTCCACTTCTTTTTTGACTTGCCTTGCCTCTAATCTCCCAACAGCTCTCCATCGCAGTTCTTCTGGCAATTGATGCCTGGATGCCATTGTTACGAATCGACTATCCTCGATTTCTTACTTTATAGTCACACCAAAAATTACACACTTGATCCGAAACACGTAATTTTATGCTCCTAAAAATTATTTATTCTGTTTGCAATGCCACTGATTTGAATATTGCAGCTTTACTCAGCAACCTTTATTCGCCCATATATTCCAATTTCCATTATTATTATTAACTGTCTATTTCTTAGTTAATTTTGATAAGGGAAGAATTTAGAATTGTTTTATCGGAATAGCTCTTCATACGGATTGGCTTGTTTTTGAGCGAGTTATCGCTTTTTCTGTGATTTTTCTCCTTAATTTTTGGAAATCGTGTTCTTCCAACGGTACTTTTGCCGTGTCATCGCTGCCCCATGATGGATCACGTGGTGTGATCGCTTCTTCCGAGCACAATGTTTAGCAATGACGTCATATATAGCGATTTCACTCAAAACTTTACTCTTGTAAAGCCCAACTCCAGTTTCCATAGGGGTTAACATAGGGTTAATGTAAGTGTGCAGAATGCACTCATTCACGGCGTTCGCGAATATTGTACAAAAAGTAACTCAACAGGGTTCCATCGCAGAGCCGAAATAATTTTCATCCCTCTTTGATATAAATTTACTGACTTATTTCTTAAATTTTGTAGGTGAGCTGTCCTTGTAAGGTATTAACTGTCTGTTTCTTTGTTAAATTTGATAAGAGAAGAATTTAGAATTATTATTTTATGGGAATCACTCTTCAAAATTGGTTTTATTGTAAAAACAGGTAACGATCGGTGAAATGAGATTAGTTTAATCAAAAAGCTTTATCACTGTATAATAACTTCCACTCTTAGTGGTAAATAATGAACTAAAAATTAATGTAAATAAAATTTCTTACAATTTTTTAAAATCATATAAGTCCCATTTTATGCTGATCTTAAATGTAATTTTAGTGAGACAATTTTAAAATAAAATTAGATATTTCCCATTAAGAAAGCATAACGCAAAATTTGCGTTCGAAACGAAATAGCCTCGAAAAATTCAAGATCGGGTGAACATCGATGAAGATTTAAAATAATTTTTAAAAAATAAATAACAGATAGGCGTAATGAAAGTTAACCAAATATAGATTTATAATACCATTCAAAACGCGTCATAGTTTACCAAATTTTAAAGCTAGCTTTCTAAAAATATGTTATTCATATTAATTGAAATTAAATACCTAGGACTAAAAGTATCCTTAAAACCTATAAATTGTAAATGGTACTAGAATTTTAAAAATCATAATTCCTAAATTTTTCGATATTCACATATCAAGGACTATGCAAATTATATGTTGAACATAAGCATGTTGTTAAACTTGCGATTTCATGAATCATTGAAAACTTAATCCGTTTTAACAACAGTTCAATAATTAGCAGTAGTTGTTAGTTACAGCAATCGTTTTCGCTAATAAGAATTTCAGTAGTTTACCTCATTAGTATATCAAAATCCTAAAATCCGAATGCCAATTGAATACTTTAGTAAAACTTGTCTCCTAAAAGTAGTTAAGTAGCGACTACATTTCTAAAGTAGTTCAGTGGCGGATTTCCCATTAGGCGCAAAAGGCCTCCCAAATCTAAGGGGCGTCAAAATTCGGTTCTCAAAAAGAAAAAATATATACATACATTTCTGTTCAAAAGACAGGAATTTTGTTCATAGCTCCAGTATTGCTCCTAGAGTAGAAAGCGCTCTTGAACAATCTTTTCTTTGGTTCCCTTACTTTCCTTCGTCACAGCATTGGGTCATAATCAAAATGCATACTTTAATAGCTAATACTTTTAGCTGATAAGTAATTAATGCTTTAATTCCTTATTACAGTGCAAAAAATCCAGGAACGCTCCTTGGAAATAATGGGAAAGGTTGGATTCACAAATACCATACAGAAAGTAAACATTCCCACCTGAAAACTTCACTGTTTCCTTTGACCCGTCCCTTAACCAAATATTGCTCTTTCGATTACCTTAAAAAAACACGCAATTCACTTAAAAATTATCAGAACTGTAAAAAAATCCCGAAATGTTCCTTGAAAATAATAGGCAGTTGAAGTGCCCCAGATTCAAAGGAAAGTTAATGTAAATACCAAGAACTTTACTAAACAATACATAATTTAGTGGAGCTTTCCGGAGTTGTTCCGGTACTTTCATGTAACGTTCCTCGGAATTCTACGGCACCCCCACTGCTCATTATATCCAAATAAAGTTCTTGGATTTTTTTTTTACAGCATTGTTTTAATTTGTTCCCTATATTTCGGCTCTATGCCCATTTCCTACCTGGAATGAATGATAGCGGCGCAGTCGCTGGTATTGCAGCAGGACATTCAATCACACCTGCTTTAAATACTTTTTCCTCCTGCTACCAAAAAGTGTATAGGCTGATAAGAATATTTCTCATGTTTTAAAAGAAAAAACCTGAACCGCTTGATTCTCCAGCTTCTGATTAAAAAAGTTGTCAAAAGTTACATATTTTGTATTTTTCAAACATTCTTCATTTAAATCAGAGCTTCCCAACATTTTAACGTCACGGCCCCCCAACAAAGGATAACTTACGGTGGCACCCCCCCCATCCCAATCCTCACATTTTTCAGCATACATTTTTAAACAACGAAGATTTAGGGTGAGATTCAAGTGAAACGCGCGATCGAGTTCGAATCGAACGTTTTTCAGTCCACTGTTCGAACGTTTTGGCAGAATGCTTTCAATGGTTATTCTAGCTGAAACGAAATACACGGTCGCACTTTCAGGGTTGCTGAGATGAAACTTTATCGCCGAAGAGTGAAGATGTCACTTCCGGTTACGTACGAAGACTTTATGAACCAATAAAGAAACTACATTTTCCTCTAGTGAACATTGCTTTTAACGGCATCTGTGAAATTCTGCTTGTTTGTTTACAAGTTTGCACGTGTCAAGTGGCCTCGCCATGGCACAGTGGTTATGTCACTGGAAATGATAGACGGGCGATTGTGATTGTGTGAGATTATGGCAACGCTACACTAGGGCGATCTGCCAGAGGGGGGTGCCTTGGTAGGAGGACTTTCTACGGGGCTCTAACGCGTATTCACGTTACATCTGGAGAAAACCTACCAAAACTCCAGACCGTTAGATGGATAGCCGCGCGATGGGACCCGAACCCGGGACCTTCACACTTCGGCCATCTACCATTTTCAGTGGAATAACCACTGTGCCATGGTGAGGCGATAGACGGGCGAAGTGTGAAGGTCCCGGGTTCGGGTCCCGTCGCGCGTCCGTCGACCTAGCCGTTCGGGGTTTTCCGTGGTTTTCTCCGAAACTTAGGGTAAATACGGGTTAGGGCCCCTTAGAACCCAGACAGCTCAGCAAACTTGCATCAAACTTGATTTATCAAGTAAATAAACTTGAATTAAGCTTGAAAATTTCAAGCGTGTAAACTTAATGCAAGCTTGAATCAAGCGTTCTAGTTTACACTTGCCCAGCTTGCATTAAGCTTGACATAGCAAGCTTGAATCAAGCTTGACATAGCAAGCTTAATTTCAAGCTTAAAAAATTTTCCTAAAAAAATTTTTTTAAATACACGGGGCGCCCCACATACTTATTTTTCCGCGCATTTTCCCCCCTCTATGCTGAAATTTTAAGTTATTTTAATCTGTTCCATCAAACGTCGGCGGCTGGGTTCGATCCCGGGAACTTTAGGCTGGAAGGCCCGCGTGCTAACCGTTCGGCTATTATGCCTCAGGCAGCTGTGACTAAAGTTTGAAGTGACTGTTGTCACGCCAGATCGATAAGTATGGGCGATGCTGATAAGTTTCTTTTATTTTTCCATGGGATGAATGAAAATTTAAATAATGTTATGTGTGATTTATAGACTCTACTAATAGGGAAATAAGCATAATATAAACTTAAAAGCAGGACACGGTTTAAAACTTTCAATATCGCAACACTCATCGTTGAGCAATACTGCTGGCCAAAATCGAGACAAATGACTGATTTGGAAATCAATTTCGTAGTATAATTGTATTTTATTTTGAAGAATTTCCACATTTGGAAATATAGAATCTTTTTTTTTTTTTAATTCTATGGTCAAGTACATTTATGACTGATTAATTAGTTTGTGGAGGCCGTATTACGCCTCATTCTACCACCCATAAAGTGAAGTATATTAACTAACTAAATTGTGTTAATTATATTAAAATTTATTTTTAGGGCTAATTAATTAGTTAATGGAATTTCTAATGTTAATTAGATGTAAATAAACCTAAAACTCCCCTCGTGTTATAATAAAATAAAACACAACTTTTACGAACTTTTCTTTATTGAGCAAATTTGAGAAACGCTAAGACAATTAATATCCATTCTCTTTCACAGATGGCGCCATCAACGCTCGCTTTCGAAAGAAAAAAATCAAGCGAGCATCAATTGTCAAGCTTAAATCAAGCTGTATTTAAGCTTGACAATTCAACTTGACTCCTGCAAGCTTGCTGCCAGCTTAAAATGAGTTGAACTGTCAAGCTTGTATTAAATACGTCAAATTCAAAGAAATGTCAAGCTTGATTTAATCTTATGTGCTGTCTGGGAAAGACCCCCGCGGAGGGCATCCCCCTTGTGTTGTCTTACTGACGAGGATTTATAAGGGGGCTTCGAGCCAAGCACACATATCCGATTTACGTGTTCACAATAACGTGTGAAGTGTGTGTATTTTTTTTTTGTTCCGTTACTAGTTATAACTCTTTGGGAATTTATTAGTAAGTAATGTTCCTATCTTTTTAAAAACAGTTTTAATATGTATTAGTTTATATTTATTCACTTATTCAGTTTACGCAATTATTTTGAAAGATATTAATATTTGTATAAGATTATGGCGCTATCAAACAATGAGTGTTTTTTTTTTAAAGTTTACACACACATATATACATATATGTGTGTGTGCGCGTGTGTGTGTAATAAAAATAATTTAACTAAAGGTAAAAATAGAGCAGCTGAAGTTCAATCGAATATCTCAAAAACGTTCGAAACAAACCTATCGCGCTGTCATGTGATTAAAACACGATTGGCTTGTTTCAGTTGAATAAGAAACATTGATATCTTTCGAAGTTTCCCCTGTTCGACGCGGAAAACGTTTGAATTCTGTTTCAGTTGAATCTTGACGTCCCGAGTCGAATTTTCTAGAAAATAATGCTATTAGTAAAGTTTGAATAACATTTTACGCGAAAATAGATATATTTCTGAGTAAAAATTAGAATAATTAAGACGATTTTTAAAAACATGCATCACTACATGCTCTTTGGGTTTTTTTTCGCGTCCCCTTAGGGTTGCGCGCCCCACCGGTTGCGAAACGCTGATTTTAATGATTTAGGAAAAGACTCTCTGTATTCACACTGAAACTTTCAAATATACTTAGAATGCATCATTTTCCGGATGCCACGATGTAAAGAAAGTGAAAGCAATAATTTATCGTCTTTCGAAAAATCTCTAAAAATTAAAAATATAAGCACGATAAGAGATAACCGAGCTATCCATACCATACCATAAGCTAAGAGGTAACCGATGCTATCTTTTTTAGAATCGGAAGAACTTTGCAATGATAAAAAATAGTCGACCAGAAATTAAGCAGATACGAGCTCATAACTGTGAGATAACAATTTTTTTGGAAAAAAAAATCAGGTATTGAAAAATTAAGAACAGCAGTATTCAGTGTTACCGGAATTAGACATGCTTGCAAAGTTTATGCTCGATTGATTGATAGAAAGTGAGTTAAAGCCCTTGCCTGTGACGGCCGAACTTAGTTCGGGCAATGAAAATGCGTTAATTTTTAAATGCCTGGACTGATTTTAATGTTAATCAAATAATGGAGATTTTTTTTCCAGTTTTGGCACGCTTTCCTCAAATATAATCCATAGGCAAAGGATTAAAATTCATAAATAAATTTTGAGCTAGAATAACATGTACCAGTTAATTACAAACTTGAAAAAGTAAATGATGCCTAAATTAGTTTTCTGTTTTCAACTGTTGTGTTGTTGTTGTTGTCGTGTCCATGATAGACGACGCTATCCATGGAAAGAGGGGCGCCATTGCCCCCGAGGGGTGTGACTTGTACTTGTTGGTCCCTAATTTTGAACCGATTCCAGATGAGGGACCAACCACCACCTGAAATCAGCACCCCCAGAGGTGTCGTTTAGCAACTTGGAGGACATTGGAGCCACGACGGATTTTACGGGCACCAGCTCCCGTTAGCGTACACGGTTCCACCGCGGACGAGCCGAGAGGGAGATGACCCTCCCAAGCCCGATGCTGCTTCACTTGCCGTTTTCTTATGGGAACAGAGTTTAGCGCCCAGACCACTGCGGGGTTCTGTTTTCAACTAAAACATACTTATAGTAAATTTATTATACATAAAGCATGTATTTTACAGTCGCAGATGAAAAGGCTAAGCATTAATAAGTAATGTAGGGCAGAAGCGTAGAGCATATACATTTTCAATATAAAGTGGAATTTATTTTTAACTCAAAGTTTTTTGTATTTTAACTACATAAAATGATGATTTTTTCTTATTCTCTTCTAGTTTGTTTTCTCATTCTATTCGAAATATAAAATATGTATTTTTATCATTTTTTTTTAAATTCATACCTAATTACTCATTACTATTAGTTCAAAACTTATTGCTAGTTTTTGAATAAACACAATAATTAGACTAAACAGAAAGTTTGCCTTCACTATAATACTGCTTACAGTTTTGCTGTTTCAAGTGGAAAATTTATGGATATATTTAAATATTTATAAATATATTTTTTTCAGGAATGTTAAAATTTTTGTTCATATTATTCAAGTAAAAAATTCTTCAAAACTTTGTGACACAACTCAACATCATGTTTCACTAAACTCAGTCATATTTCTTATCAAGTTTCCCCTGTTTGACCCTCAAAAATCCCTGTTAAGTACCCAAAATTTTCATCACTAAAACAAGACTCAAATATCAGTGGTCCACAAAAACTGATTCGGTACATTCAAATAATAATGCCAACATGAAATTGCATTTGCTTGCTGAGTTATACTTAGCGATGGGCTAATGTTTATTTAGCGTTAATCATGAAAAGTTAAACGTAGTACAAAAATAATGAAGTTTCATGAGGTAGAAGATTTTTAAGATGTATAAATATAAATTAATTTTATTTTATATTTATGCACATTAAAATCTATATATATCAAATAATTTTATTTTAAACATAAATTAACGCTTATATTTTAGACATAATTTACTTACAATTAGAGAATACAGAAGAAACCAGATATATTTGTTATTGTTTAGACCGTATCAATAAGTAAATTCCCAGAATTCCAAAACATAAATTGAATCTTTAGAATGAAATTAATTCAAACTAATGTTCAACTGCTGTTCAATATACCCCCCCCCCTCTTATTATTAGCAAATAGCAGTGAAATTTATTATAATTTACAATGCTATTTTATTATTCATAGATTACTATATTATTAAAAATACAAATAAGTAGTAAATTTAAAATAAAGTGATTAAGTAAAACATTATTCACTTTTAAAAAACGTGCTCATAGAGCGCGCAATGTAAAGGTGCATGGGTTAATGATTTTTTAACATTGTTTTAAGAAAGGGGCCCTCAAAATTGAGTTGCACCTCGGGCCTTTCAAGAACTAAATCCGCCACTGAAAGTAGTCGTAGTTACCTAGATTTTTCGAAAAGTAGTTCTCTTTATTTTATTTTTTTTAAAGATGTTTATCCCAACAACGGATCACATCTTAATAAAAGAAAAAAATATATACAAATGTATATTCTTAAACGAATAAAACTACTTTCGTTGATTTAGCGGAATTTTGAAACCAAATGAGTAATTATTTTAAATAATGCAAAACAATTTATTTATCACACAAGTAACTAAGAAAAATACAGTGCTTACGGCTTCCTCTTCTCCTAACGTTTGTAGTTGATCCTCTGACACTGTGCTGCCATCTAGAATTTAAAATGAACAACTTTCCCTAAAAAGATAGTCAGAAAGAAATTTGCTGATTTTATTGCTAGTTAGACACTGACGCAGGGCAAGGACTGGGCCGCTGAAACGGCCCGGCCCCCTAACATCAGTTATGTAGGATATTAGTTTAGCTGGGGGGGGGGGGGGGGTGCACAAATATAGCTGAACTCTGATAGAATGAACTCTCTTATACATAGGCGTAGAGTTATATGGGCCCGTGGGGCTCGAGCCCCCCAATAAATTGTGAATAGGGGATGAGCCCACCCAATAATTTACCACTAAATACAGAAAACTCATTTATACTAACATATAAAAAAAAGTATTTTACACATTTACAAACGTTTAAAAAAACCTTTACTTGTACCTTTAAAAATTTTCTTTTGATTTCAATCATGATTTAGTATCCATTGTGACGCCAGGTAACACACAATGTTACTATAAGCTGCCCTCCTCTGGCTCCAAGCTCTGTTAATTAAAATCAGATTATGCAATGTAAAGTATGAAATGAAGAAAAGTTCAGATGTGCCTAAAATGCACTATCTCATCGAAAATGTTTGTTTTTTTTCCTCCTTTGGATTTTTTGCTTTGCTTCTATTTTTAACTTATAACATGGTAGGAAGATACTAACATGAATACTTACCTTACATAGGTGTAGAATTCTATGGACCCATAGAGCTCGAGCGACTCCAATAATTTACACTTATATATAGTAAGTCATAGCTGCCAACTACTACGGAATATAATTAACCACTAACCAGTTTTTGTAAACAGTATATTTTTTAATTATTTTTTTCAAAATAGTAACCAGCTCGCGCGTGCAGCTCAAAAATTTTGCTATACGAGTATTTTAACCGAAAAATCATGTAGAAAAAGTTGTTGATTATATTCCGTAGTAGTTGGCAGCTATGAGTAAGTTATATGTACGTGAATCAGTGGCGTAGCCAGAAATTTTTCATGGGGGGGTACGACTTCTGCAACTCACGTATATGTATACGGGTGTATGATAAGGGAGTGAAGAATATACATTTTGTGGGCAAAAAATTCCTCATGGGGTGGGGGGTATGATCCCCCTAACACCCCCCTTTGGGTACGCCACTGACGTGAATATATGTGGTTGTGGGGCCCGGCCCCCCCAATAATTTTGAAAACTTTACGCTTATGCTCTTATAAAGTTAAGATATTATCTGTACGTTCAATCACACACCCAGTGCAGAAGCTCGCTTACAACGACACTCGCTTACAGCGTTCTAAATTATCTGTTCCCTTAAATGACTTTAAAATTAAATTCAGTTGCATATGGCATTATCAGAGAAAATTTATTAAGACCCAGTGTTTTTTACTAAAGCTTTCTTTTAAGACAACTTTAAAAATACTTTAATTCAATAATTCAGAGACAAAGTCTCTTAAGACTGACGGAAATTTCATTTTGATTTTTAACCTATGGAAGGAGAGTGTTCAGACTCTTTAGTGTTTAGTCTTCTCCGTGGATGCGCCTATGCCTGACATACCTTGATCATGAGAGTGAAACAAAATAATACCGAGTTTCCAATATAACATTTTTTTTTTATTATTTAGTTGACCACCAAACAATGAAACTATACTGAAAACTTAAACGAACAATACATACATAACATTTTTAATTCGTTCTATGAAGTTCAATTCAGTTAATAAAAGAATGAAACACAATAGGGTAAAGGCACCAACTGTTGGCACTACCCCGATTATTGACAGTCGTTCCTTGAAAGTTGGAAGGCCCACTTTCAAATTCAAAATTGGCATTCTCTTACAGTCAAAGGTCAACTAATCAGCCACAAATCCCCGCCGTGATAGTCTAGAAATGATAATTTAAAATTTCCCTATGCGCAAATGAAAGCTTTGAACATTCTTTCGTCTCGTTTTACTAATATAACTAATGATACATAATGTTTCAACTAAACTTTAAAAACAATGTGAATATAGAGTTACCGTGAATTAATTTCATTTTTTCACAGGAATATGGGGGTGCTGTTACTTTCTTTTTTTTTTTTTAAACACATTTTCTTACTCTGACAGTTGTTTTTAAGACAATTTTGAGACATTATATGTCTGGTAATACCTAAGTGTACATGAAGGTGCTTAGAGAGTAATGTTTAAAATTTTTAGAATCGTCAGTCTTTGTCAATTCTCTATTGAAAGGAAGTAAACCAAGTCGTATAATTAAGTCTTTTTGTGAAAAATTCTGCCTTCTGAACCGTTTCGACGTTAACCGAAATTTTTATTTTCTGGATGCGTTCCCGATTAGCGGCCCGAAGACAGGATTTTCGGGCCGCCTTTACAAAAAGTGTATTTTTGACCACCTGTGGGGTGAAGTGGGTTCAGCGTTAACACAGCCTCACCATGGCACAGTGGTTATGTCACTGAAAACGGTAGACAGCCCAAGTGTGAATGTCCCGGGTTAGGGTCCCATCACGCGGTTGTCGATCTAACGGTCTGGAGTTTTGGTAGGTTTTCTCCAGATGTAACGTGAACACGCGTTAGAACACATTAGAAAGGTCTTCCTACCAAGGCACCCCTCATCCTTGGTAGATCGCCTTAGTGTAGCGTTGTCTTAATCAAACAAATCACAAATCAGTGTTAACACAGCCTATTGGTCCAGGTAGTGATGATCACGAACGAATGAAATTTATCGATTAAATTCATTCGAATCAATGGATTTCGAAAAATTCATTCGAACGCCCATCACATAGCATTCGAATAGCACCGGTGAAACGATTAATTGTGAATACAACTCGAATAGTGAAACGAGTAATCGTGATCAATCGTTAATACTATTCGAATTGTGAAAATGGTTAATCGCGACTGCAGTTCGAATTGTGAAAACGGTTAATCGCGAATACAATTCGAATTGTGAAATCGCGATTAATCGCTTCACTGTTCGAATAGTAAAATTGCGATTAACCGTGAATACCATTCGTTCAACAGTTTTTGTAGGCGATTTTAATGTAGATTTCAGTTCCAAAGGAGTTTTTTATGGAACAGGGAAAACAAACAGTACAGTCATGCATTATGATACACAGTGCTGGATTTAGAGGTGTGGCGACCCTGGGGCAACAAAGGAGTGGTAGCCCCTAATTATTTCCCAAAGAAGTTAAAAAAAATTTCGACGACTAGTGTGGCAAAGTGGGTTCTCCGTTAACTCAGAGCCTAGAGATCCAGGCTCTAGATTACCGTACTACTCCGTAACATGATACATTATATATATATTGTATATTTTTTTCGATGTGGATGAATTCATTTTTACTTCCTTGTACGGAGTATAAGGAAGTAATGTAATCCCGAAAAATTTCGGGAGCCAAATTTTGCCGAAAAAAACGATTTTGACTACCTCTAAATTTACTTTTAACAATTTTTTCGATGCATCTCATCGTACGCTAGCATGCACGTTCATATAAATGCGTCTGAAACCCATTTTAACCAACCACGAGTCTATTTTGACCAGTTTTTCCATGCCTGCTGTACGTACGTACGTATGTAACTCGCATGTCTCAAAAACTATTGGTCGTAGAATGTTGAAACTTTATATTTAGGATTGTTGTAGCATGTAGTTGTGCACCTGCCCTTTTGGTCTCATTCGACTGGATAGTTTACCTACAGGACCACCCAAAAGATTCGAAATACATTAAGCGCTAAGGGCCGATCTTCATTAAACTCGCATAGTTCAAAAACTATTAGATGTAGAATGTTGAAACTTTATAGTTAAATTGTTGTAACATCTAGTTGTGCACCTCTCCTTTCTGTCCTATTCGACTGGATAGTTTATCTGCAGGGCCGCCCAAAAGATTCTAAATACATTACGCTCTATGGGCCGAAATTCATTAAAGCGTATTTTAGAGGTATTAAGCTATTTCAAACGTCTCATAAGTGATATATGCTGTTAAGAGTTACAAAATGAATTTCTCCATTAAGAGAAGTGTCTTTATCATTTATAGTTCTGCTACAGGAACACTCAAAAGATTTCCAATACATTGCGGTCAATGGCAATTTTAGGGGCATTCATCCATTTCAAGTACAATACCGTCCTACCATATAAGTTAGGTTATTAGTCTCAAATTCACTAAAGGTGCTCCACCAAGACCCTCAAAGTGCTTCAATAGAGAAAAAAATTCAGAAACCCTGAACTAATTGTTTTAAAGAGTATTACCCTGTAGGATTAAAGATCTGTAATAAACATTCTTAAAATATAAAAGTTCTTAAAATACTTAAAACATACAGTAAAAATTTCTGTTTGATTGCTCTACTATCTCCAGAGTCACTGAACAGATATTAATGAAATCTGATTTGAACGTAGTTGATAGAATTCAAGTCACTCTATATACAAAAGAAAATGTCCTGACTGACTGAATGAGCAGTGGCAGATCATGAATTTCTTTGGAGGGAGGGGCTAAATTTTGAAAAAAAGGCTAATTTCATCCAAACAACATGTTCAATAAAGCCAAATTTTAATCTACTAAACCAGTGTAAAAAAATATTGGGAGGGGCTAAGTAAAAAAAAATATATATCATTTTACCTACAGGGTATAATAAAGCAGAATGTTACCCTTAACAATCTCTCTTTTATTTATATTATTTTTTTCTTTTTTGGGGGGGGGAGGCGTGCTGAAGACCCTGGATCCACTACTGTGAATGAGTGGTTCATCAACGCTCAGCCAAATCTATTACATACAAACATATTTTAGAAGGCTATTTCTTTTGTGCCAAAGACGTAATTTAAGAAGTAATTTTTAAAAATTCACCCCAAACGGAGGTGGCGTGCGAAACGTTCTTTTCACATTTCGCTTCATATTTCCTTGGAAAATAGAGATAGTAAAAAAATTATTGCTTTAAAATGTAACGAAAACAGATAACTAAAAATTAGGGTCAGGATTTTTTAGAATTCACACGCAAACAGGGATATGGAGCTAAAACGTTCTTTTCATATCTCCAAAGAAAACGAAGACGGTCACATTATAAAGAATGAATTTTATGGCTAACACAATTAACTAAAAATGATTTTTAGTGTATTTTAGAATTCGCACCCAAACAGGGGTGGGAGGACAAAACTGTCATTAACATTATTTTCAGGTTTCCCTTCATTTCTCTAAGGAAATAGAGTTAGTTACATTTTAAAGCAAGAATTTTATGGCTAACACAAGTACCTAAACATTGTTTACATTTTAGAAATACACCATAACCAGACTTCATTTACCATCCGTCGTATGCCTCTACTCCCCCACTAAAACTTCTGCAGTATGATCGCTTTTGTTTTAGGGAATATTTCTCTGACTAAAATTTTTTTTTTATAAGTACACTTTCTGAATTTTTGAAATATCAATGTCTGCACTGATGGACAATACTAACTGTATAAGTACAGTTTCGTTTACTCTATTTCATACTTACAGTAGCAAAAGGAAGTTATATATTATCTCCAAAATACCTGATCAGGCCAGGACTGGCTCTTTTGAGGGCCCTCGGCCAGAGATTGAAAAGGGGAATTTACAGGGGATAGAATAATAAAATATGTAATGTTTAAAAATCAGTCTTGAGCGCCTAAAAGCCACATTTAACTATTTTAAAGTTGTTGGGGCCCCTGACGATGCCCCCTCGAGCAGCGCGATTTCAGGGGTCCGCCACTGAGTAAAGACGCAGATATATTAAGATTATAAGATGGGGAAATAAACAATCAAATTACTCTCATATATATTAAATTACTCCAATTATAAAATATATCCGTTTTGGGGGGTCCTCTCCAGGCGTCCCCTTGAGCCGAAGGCCCTCGGGAATCGCCGACCATCCGACCTGGCCAGTCCGAGCTCGTACCTAATTAAAAATTAGAAATTAAAAGTTATTGGGCCTTGAATTTTTGTGATTCCTTGGCCCCTGAATTCTTGTGGGACCGGTTCTCATTGACAAGAGAGCCCTTTTTGAAAAATTTTAGGTTGGTTCGACCCTTACCCCCGGTACGCCACTGTCTTTGTTTACGGCACTGCTCTTGTCTTATATAAAAAGAAATGAATTATTCGTTAAAATTATTTTTAACATCGAAACCTTTTCAGTTCCCTTAATACTTTATTTGAAAAGAAAGGTGCCAATAACTGAATAAAGTGCCAATAACTTTATACCCAATGTAGTTTATCTTCCTGAAATCCAAATTGTGACACATCAATTATTTGTATTAGGTGTAATTTATATCATATTTGTGAAATAACTGTTGATTAAGCCCTTTATGACTCGGCGGGACTTTAAAAATTCCAGATGTAAATCGGCCAAATTATATCAAAAGAAAAAAAAAGAAATCGTGTAAAAAATATACTATGCATTCTTCCAAACTCCCTCGAATCATGCTTTCGCTACGCCACTATCTACACATATATAGTATATATACACAAGGTCGCACCCAGGGGGATCCAGACCCTTCCCGAAATTTCGATTTTTACTAGCAAAATATAATAATAAAGTCCTCTTTGAAACACTCTGCTTTTCCCAACGAACGCCCACCCCCCCTCGATCGAAAAATTTTCCCGGGATTGTATACAATGCACATATACATGGTCATCGAAAAAGAATGGGCACATTTCACACGTAATGAAATACTTAACATAAACAAACAATTCTTTCATTGTAAAGTACAAAATTTTACCTTAATAAGCTTTAGTATGAACACCGTCGGTTGCTCTGTTTATATCAAGTCGATAATCAATCTCTAACAGGTATTACATGATATGTCCGGCGTCACTGTGTCAACAACATCGTCAACCAGCCCACGTTTTGAGACTTGACTTGAAAAAGAGAGTTTATCGAGATCTATGGCTCTTTGGCCGTTATCTCAGTTATTCCTAATTGCAAGTACATTTATTTCAAAGTACCAATTTACAACAAAATATTTGGACGAACACGAACAGTCAGGGAATTAAGTGGGAGTCGAACCCAAGACAGTATACTTAGGCGATTGTCACGCAGGAGGACAGGCTCTTCACCTCCAAGACACAGGTCCCCCCATCCGCCCCCGGCAATGTGCCAAGTCCCGTATCTTTACTATGTAAACAATGTTCGTAAACATTATAAATCGTGCCACTAGCTTTCGTGCAAAAACGGGAACAGGTATGATCAGTAGTCTGTTTCTTTTGAGTTTAAGAGAATGACTTCAGTTTATTCAGTTTCGGTGCCGGGGTGATGTGTGCGTTTACCAGAATGTCCTCGGAGGAGTTTTTCAACTAACTGCACTTGACTTTAAGAACGATGGTCAACCGGTAAAGGTTTAAAAACTAAGAGTTCAAGAAAACCTAAAACTAACTAGTTGTACTGGTTGGGCATTTAGGAACACGCCCAATGTTCACAGCACGCTTGTCTATTTTATGTAGAAAGCTCTTTTCTACTTAATTTTAGTTTTAATTTTAATTTATTAAGTTTTCTTTCTCAGTTTCTTCAATCTTTCTCTTCTTTGGTCTTTCTTCTTGTTGTATGTCACTGTACAATTTTTGTGTTCTGGAACACAGTCAGCCATTTGTGCTATACGTCTAGATATTCGTTTATTGTGTTGTGTGTTATTAGAGGTATATGCAGTCTTCGTGCTTTAGCAAACAACTCAAGAACAAATGTAGAAATTCAAAGGTGGGAAAAATCCAGTTTATTCCAGGGTATAAACTGGGGGTTTCGGGAAGGAAAAATCCTGGAAGTTTTCAAAACTATTTATCTATTCCAGTACGGATTCCACCAAGGCCGAGTGTGTAAGACACTAAAACAGGTAGATGGACGAAGTGTGAAGGTACCACTCAGCTGTCGATCTAACGGTTCGGCGTTTTGGTCGGTTTTCTCCAGATCTAACGTAAATACGCGTTAGAGCCCCTCAAAAAGTCCTGCGACCAAAGCACCTCTCCCCCCCCCCCCTTAGGCAGATGCCCCTCGTGTAAGCTTGCCAAAAAACACTAAACACTATTCCAGTACAATCTAAAACGGCATATTTCGGCACAGCGTTGGGCACTTACAAATCTTAAAACAAAAATTTCAACAAATAAATCTACTACTTTAATTCGTACAGCTTTTAGTATCTCAAAATATAGGTATAAATCGAATACAAAAATGCAGATTTTAAGACTTGTTTACTGTAATAGTATTTCAAAAAGGAAACCGCAATTAAACAAATATAGTGGTAAACTAGTGCAATTAAATTTTAAGTACCTTTTAACAGATAAAACAAAATAGATTTTGTGATTTGGAAATTCAATAGAAAAGCTCAAATCCAGTAAACAATGGATGAAAAGTAACAGAATGCAATTTTACACACTAATAAAAAAGAGCTCAAAATATACAATTTTAAGCATTTAAATTATTCTAAACTAGATTTCTCAGACAAAATGTAACCGAATGCAGTTTGATGCTCTAATGCAAGAGCTCAAAGCGTGCAATTTTAATTATTTTAAACAAAACGGAATTTTCCATCAGATATCTTAATTACTATGTCCTTTTACAATTAAATTTAGTTACAGGCACTGCATGCAAGAACCTCTGTCACTCACCTTATTTTATTTTTAATTACACTGGTTTTCTTTTCCTCGTATCCATGTAGCTACCACAATTCTCACGCGGCTGTCAGATTACATTAAAATTCATTATAATTTATATAAGTGTATCAAACTGTCATGTGCTACTTGTGGCTATTATACTTCATTTATTAACCCTAGATTCAAGCAGGAAAATGACTGGTTTTATTTAAATTCGAAATTTCCAATATTCCCCGAAATTCCCTGTTTTTTCCGGCTTATAAGAACTAGTTTTTGTGTGTGAAGTAAATTATGTAACTATAGTAATACATCTAATACTTCTTTCAAGTTGCTGTTGTTATTGTGAACACGTATATCGGATTTGTGTGCTTGGCTCGAAACCCGCTTATAAATCCTCGTCAGTAGGACAACACAAGGGGATGTCCTCCGTGGGGGTCTTTCTAAGGGGTCCTAACCCGTATTTATGCTAAGTTTCGGAGAAAACCAAGGAAAACTCCGAACGGTTAGGTCGACGGACGAGCGATGGGACCCGAACCCGGGACCTTCACGCTTCGCCCGTCTACCATTTCCAGTGACATAACCACTGTGCCATGATGAGGCACCGGTCAACTTGTGTGTTTTGCAAAAAAGAATAGAGCTAATAAGTTATTGCCATATTAAATCATAAAATTTTACTTACTCTCGAATACTATTTTGAGTGGGTATTTATACAAAGTCAATTTTCGTATGTTGATTCCATGAATAAATCGTTAGATTTTATCCGAAACACACTCAAATTAATGGAAACCTTACTGTGAGTGTAAATTATTTCATTTTGGATTATTTATAAAATAAGCATTGCAGAAGGCAGAAGTATCTATCACTTGCAAGACAATCACGGGAAATTCGTTTTGCGTTCGATTACTTTTATTTTATTTTTTAATAATGAAACGTTTCCTCTGCATGCATTTAGCCATTCATATATGAAGAAATAGCTTGTGAAAACAAAGTATTCACAATTCAAACAACGGGAGAAAATCTCCTTTAAAACCGAATGGATCTTTCAAGTTTTCGAAGCAGAACAAAACAATAACATCACTGAAGGCTTTTATAGTACCACTTCACTGTACCCTGCATCAGAAATGTCAGTTTTCAGAATAGTAAAACTTTTATCTGTTGTATCAAGTCTATCTGTTCATGCATCTGCAGATGCCCAATGGATCACCTTAAAATGAAAAGTAAAACCCGAGTCTCTCGGGCACTTGACAAATCTATTTTACAGCCGGGAGTGGGAAAAGTTTCTCGTCGGCTGATGAGTTAAAACCAAAAACTTGTCAAAAAGAAAGAGGCCTATTAGTGCCAATTTTCGCCTCTTTTTTCTTCTTTCGTGTTTCGATCGTAGGAAAAGCCAAAGCTGTTTCCAAGAGAAAATTCATCCATCATTTAAGGAACACGCGGTTCTCAAATAAACAACAAAAGCAGACATTTCTTTAAGAAAAATCAAAGAATTGGAGCTTGGAATAAAGGCTAGTATGAAATAACTGTAATTTCCTTGATTCTCTCGAATAAATAAATCTCTTGAAAGAGGGCGTTTTGCTTCATGCAGTACTTATTTTCTTAAATGGCTATTATCACTTTTACATGGGTTAATATTGATCTCCTTTCTAGTGTAATTTCTTGATTATATGCAGATGCCTGTAGTGATGAATCAATTTCTGAGATTTTAATAAACATTAGATAACTTTTACTGAAAAAGATTTATTGAAATGGTAAAATAAATAAAATACATTATTTGTGAAACAAGGCATGAAATTCGGTTTATGGATTACGTAGTTTTAAGCTGGACCGTAACATCCGAATTTGGAGGCCTAAACACAAGAGAGATGCAAGAGAGGGGCTAATGCGGTCCATTGGCCCCCACAATGGTGGTATCCATTGGACCACTCTCATACAAGTTATCAACACTGCTTTCAAAACTTATGTAATTTTTGCCAAACTTTAAAAAGAGTAACATGTTTTAACTCTTCCATAAAATTCTTAATCCCTTTAACGAGCAGTATCTCGCCATAAGGTCACAAAATACCGTGTACCCTAATGGGAGCTGGAGCACGTAAAATCTGTCATGGCTCCATTGTCCTCCATGTTTAAACGATAACTCTGGGGTAAGGTAACCAAATGTCCCCACTTTCCGGGGACAGTCCCCAATTTCAGGACATTTTTCAAATTATCCCCAAAATGTAAAACATGAATTAGGGACAATTTTTAATTATTGCATTGTTTTTTAATTAAATTTCTGTTAACTATTTCATTAATTATAAATGTTCCTGGTTTTGTTTCAAAATCGGTGACATGTCCCCGATTCTATGTTCAAAAATCTGTTCACCTTACTCTGGGGGTGCTAGCATCTGGAATTGGTTCAAAATTATGAGACCCCGATGTAAGTTAATCTTCCTCCCACTGGGACTCATTTAAATGGAAGCCACTCCCTTCGCCCATAGCCGTCCTTATGGAGGATCTGGCACCGCGTTTGTCAAAAGGACATTAGTAAGCCTTCTTCGATCAGGTGGACCAAATAATAAACTCAATTTTTAATTTCAAATAATACGTATTAATATTTTTATTTTACATCAGGCATGGGCAACCTTTGAAACGTTGCGAGCCAAACTTCAGGATGTTAGCGAAGTCGAGGTGGGCCGTATAATTGGGATTTATGAGGGATTTTGAATGGTTGATATGGGCTTTATACAGAGTTTTGATATGTTCTGCGGGCTGGATCAAAAGCCGTGGAGGGCCACATCCGGCCCGTGGGCCGGCGGTTGCCCATATGTGTTTTACATGGGAAAAAAAAAAAAAAAAACTTATACAATGTACTGCCTAATTGCTACAAAAATACCTATAGATAAAATATTAAAATAATTGTTACAATCTAACATCGGTAACATTCTTATGAAAATGACTTTTTATAAAAGTTCTTTTGATTGATGCATTCGATAGCCTTGAACGTTTTACTTTTCTTCTTTTGTACAGAATTCCTGAGAATGACGGGTCCTATAATCCAAAGTTCGTTAAATAGATTTTAATCATTCATTAATCATGAAATTAATACATTTATGTGTTCTCACTCGTTTTAGCATACCTCTACGACTTTCAAAAGAATGGAGAATTTGGAGACACGCGGCATACATGTTGTTATAAACTTCTGGGATGATCTGCTCTTCTTGGGTTCAATTTCGTCCAAAATTCGTATTCTACGAGTCAAATAATTATTTTTTTAATTTTGTTGAATGTAAATCGGTGAACTAGAAAGACCGCCTGGGTGGTGTTGTGGCTAACGACCATTCTATCATACATTCGGGTTAGATTCCAAGCTAGGGCGTTAACATGCCCGTCCCTTCATAAGTGGTAAAGTTGGCCGAGATAGGGACCTTTAATTTTCTCATAGGATAACATTATAACTGGTGGTTTCCCGCCAAACATTGGCAATATCGCTCACTTGAATTCACGCTTTAGAGATTACTTTTGGCTCCAAATATAGTGATATTTCGCCATAAAGACTCAGGCTTGGTGATACATGCGCGATTTTATTACCGGTGCCTATGTCTGCTTGACCTCATAGCATTTTTTTTTAATCTATTTTCGGGAATGGCAGAGAATTTAGTAGACAGATTTTAGGAGAATTTCCGAGAAAACTCGTCAAAAGGAAATAAACAAGTGCAGGTACCGAATCAATTTTGAATTCTTGCTAGCACTGAACGTTACTGAGATATCTACTATTATAAGCGACAGTCTTTCGCATGTTCTATTATAATGGGAGAGTTCACATATTCAAGGAATGAAATCACAAAAAAGTGCTCTATCTTTAAAAAAATTTTATAGAAATATTAAAGGCATTAAACTGATTTTTTGTGGAGTGATTGTATAAGATACTGTTTTGTATAATAAAATATATAGTTTATTTACTAATTAAACCACATACACAGCACTACACAACACAAAGTTCCACGTTGTCAAAATTACTGTAATGCACTCCACCCAGGATAACAAAAGTTTTAATACTTTTCTGCAAATTTCCAATTTCATTAAAGAAAATACTTCTAACAATAATTTATACTTTAAATAATTTTTATTAAGATTTAAAAATGCAAGAACAATAAATTGTTTTTATTAGAAAAAACAGAATTCTCACACTCTTTGTGGCCTTTTTTGTTCATAAACATTTTTCTATTGATTTTTATGACTATAGTTCATTTTATGCATATACAAATACTCTGAAAAGTTCTGAAGATTTTATAGTATTATATTGAAGTGTTCCAAAGATATGTTGCACGGAATGCCAAAATTTACTGTTTTGAGATATAAGCATTTAAAAATAAAATTTGGAATTTGTTTTTACTGTATCTCATGAAATAAATGCTGTATGATTAAAATTTGGTATAAAATTGTTCACAATAAAATAAGCTATACTTTTAAGATTTAAAAAATACAGATTTGTTGGCCGAATTAAATAAACCCTCTCCTTAAAAGCTATTGGGGGAATTCTCTGTCATTGTATATGCGGGCAGGCAGTTCAGGGTTCTGTTCATGTACTCCACCAAGTTTTAAACTTGTGGAAGGATGCTATTGTATGTGAATTACTGTATTTGAGGGAGCCGCCCTGTTTATTTTAGGACAAACCTACAGAAGGGGCATATGCCTATGGGGGATTGCCTTGGTCAGAGTAGCGAAGTCGTAGTAGACAGCTGATTTGTTTGTTATGACAAGCCTACAAGAAGGGTATTTGCCTAGGCAGATGGTGGTGCCTTGGGCAGTGGACTTTTTAAGGTGTTCTAATGCATATTCGCATTACGGCTGGACCAAAACTTGACCCTTTAGATAGGCAACCATGATGGTGGCTCAAATGTGGTCTTTCATACTTCAGCCATCTACCATGTTCAGTGTCTTGTGTGCTTGTCCATGGTGGGGCCAGTAGTCACCCTGACTGACTGAAAAACTGAGCCAAATCGACTGTGGTAATTTAAGTTACTGTTTGTAAACTGTACATGGTAGATTGTTCATCAATTTTCTAGAAGCAAATTTCAAGTTTGTGTTCAGTCCTAAGAATTCAATTGGTCTCTGGAACTTTCTACAAGCTGAGCTTTCAAGTGTAAAATCCAAAAATTCTGTACAGTATAGTTGCTTGAACTTATCAAGCACATAGACCTGACAACAAAGCAGAGTTTCTGCAGCAATGTTAACAAACATGTATGAATAAACAGTGTAGTTTATAGCTAGAGCTTATGCCACAAGGGGGGCAAACCTTAATTTTAGTGCTTCTTTTAGTATGGTGCCCATAAAAACTAACTTGTTACGATCTTTTTGGGAACTATAATTTTAATGATATTATGACTTGATATAGCTTTAATTAAAAAAAAAAATAAAGGAAACACATTTTTATTACTTGAAATGCAGTAAAAAACAAAAGTGATTTATAACACTGATTGATATTATAATAAAAAAATATGAACAAAAAGTTCTAAACATGATTTTATCAAGACTGGTGTATTCTAAAGTAGCTTTCCAATCTGTAAAGTACATTTGAGATATGTTTCACTGTGCGCCTAAAGAGAGACTAAATTTCATGAGTGTGTATGGGAGAGAGTTCTCCTTTGACTTCATTCCCTTAATGTTTGGTGTAATCTTGAACTTTCCTATAAATAAAAGTTTGAAGCTGTAACTGAAATTCACAATCAATTTTAGGGATCCTAACAGAATGGCCCTATGCAGACCCTACTCCTCTTCTTTAGTCTGTTACTACAAAAAAGGGCACAGCTGTAATGAATTTTAAACTGAAAGAAGAAAAATAAAATGCCCTTAAGCCAGCACATATGCTCCTTGGCCACTAAAAATACTTGTTTATATACAGCAATATTTTCATTGATACTGTTTACTATCAAAAACATTTGTTAATACGAGTGACAACTTAGAAGTTTAAATAAACCAAATATGAAAATCAGTTTATACTTATTTACTTATTTATCAAAAGATCTTTTTTTTTTAATTATCAAGGGAAAATATAACTTCAGAATACAAAAACATACTTTAGTAGTGTAATCAACTGTGTAGAAAAATAACATCATACATAACAGCTGCTGTTTATTATCAATATATATTTGTTCCTCTCATAATTTTCCGACTAAAATTACAAGTATTATCTGTCAATATGAATGCTCTTAACATTTTGAAGTAAATATTTTGGTATTCATATTTTTATAATACAAACAGTGATTTATACAAAAGTTATGATGAATAAATACCATATGAGAATTAATACAAACAAATATTTAATGAAAAATTCTAAAACTGTTTCTGAAAATAATTTAAATCACAGAACAAAAGTGATAAGTTACATGGAAGCCTTATTTACACATTTACACAAACAGTTAAAAAGGAAGAACCATTAAAAAAATAAAAAAATTTACAATAGCTTAAAAATATTTATTAGTTTAATTAAAAGTGTAAACTGAGTAAGAATCAACAAAAATATATTAAATATGAGGTCTTTTTTTTCTTTTCTTTTTAACGTTAATTTTTTAACAATATGTAAGGAAAATTTATACTGTTATTTGAATCAATCACATAAATGGGGGAAGGGGGGGGGGTTAAAGACTGTCCAAGTTTTATGAATGTACTACTGTATATTTTTTTAATGGAGGTCATTTTATCCTTCAATTAATTTAAAAAGAGATTTTACATCAACTTAAAGTACGCTTATTCTTTCACTGAACTCTGAAATCACATACTTTTGGTAATATTTGTACAATTTTAATAAAAAGAGATGCTATTTTACATGCGTATAGTTCACATTTCTTTCTGCAAATGATACTTCAATTAAATCACAGAGAGAATCATAAACAAATGTTTCTTTAAAACTTATAAATCTGAAATATTCCTTTAAACTGACTTTAATTTGTTTAAAAAATTAAATAGACCATTTAAAAATGCATTTCTACTATCAAATGATGATTCGTTACTTCCCAAAATATAAAGAGTAAATTCAACAGAAATGTTGTTCTAGCTACTTTCTTCTTTCTTTTTATCATTCTTTTCTTCCCTAGTGTTTCTAAGTTAGTAGCTCTCTGCTAATAACATAGAGTATTAACATTATTTAAATCATTTTATTCAGTTTGAATATTTTTCATTTCATGAAGTATGCATGTTTTGAAGATTAAACATAGAATTTATATTTATTAGCCAATGCAATACCAAAATATGCCTTAGAACATTTCATGAAATTCTTTGTTTTATACATTATCAGAAGTCAACATAATTTACCACAGTGGTCCCAAGCCCGAAAGCAGAAAGTGGGTAAAAGTGCGACGTACGTCGCAAAACAATCACAGTCTTTGCAGAACATTTCTTCTTTTAAAAGAAAGAATATATAAAATGATATGTTCTGCAGAGTAATTAAAGCGATGTGCCCTTTATGCCATGTCTTCTTTCTCCACTTTTTGCACAACTTTTATACCTATTATGCATTTTATCGTGGTCTGTTAGACTTGAACAAAATGCCTGCAGAACACTGGATATAATTCTGCTCCTGGGGTCCCAAGTATTTTGTACAAATGAAAACTTGATTTTATGAAAAAATGTGAATATTGTGACAAAACTATGTTTCCAGTTTTTAAAAAGTATATGCTTATCATATGCTTTGCTATTAAGTGGTAACAAGCTCAAGTATGATGACAGCCTACATATAATTTAATTTTAATGACAAATATGTATACAGTTACCCAGTAAAATTTTTTAAAGGAAACAAATTTTACTTTAAATCAGATTTTCAGTAATTAGATGTCAGAAAAATAAATAAATAAATAAAAATTGCAGTTGTTACTATAACTCCTTTCATTCAACATATTGTTATCTGGGGAAGGGGGTAGGGGTTGAAGGATATTTCTTATCTGCAGCTGGCAATGTAATGGTACAGGACATGCAATATTTTTTTCTGTGATCAGATTCCTTTGAAAATTAGTTCAATATGAGTAAATAATATTCTTTAAAAGCACATTATTTATTTAAAGGTTTTTTTTATAAATTATTACCAAGTATGACCATCACACACACATTAAAAAATAATGTTAGCTTACACTTGAAATTTTTAAAAATGTTTGATTAAATATGGTCAATAAAACACACCTTAAATTCTGTTAAAAACATCATTAAAAGCAACCAGAACTTTTAGCCAGCTTTTCCGGCCAACTTCAAGCTGTCATCTGATAATCTTCATTTCTCAAGCAAAAGTTCTCTCCCCCCCTCGTTTAACAGTGCATGTGCCATATCATTAACACTGCACTTTGAAGTCATTAACTTTCACAATGATAGCAACAATTCTCATTTCTTAAGTCTGCTAATTTTTCAACATTACTAAAATCAATTGATAATGGGGTGTTTGTGGTTAAACATAATAAAGATATAGAATGTTTTCCCATATTTAATATTGTTAAAGCACTCTTATGTGTTCATTAATCCTTTGCTATGTGAATTATGGCTATTATAAAATTTGAAGATTATGAAAGTTTAGGATACTGTTAATGATATGGTGTATGTGCTGTTAGACAAGGGGTAGAGAGCTTTTACATGAGACGAAGATCAACAGAACTACAAGATTACTGAAAGTTCTAATAGCTTTTAAGGATATTTTTAATGAATTTAAGGTGTGTTTTATTGAATATAACTATGGAAATACTTCTGTATTATTTTATTGGTGTTAGATGTAATTTTTATGCATTAAAAATTATCTTTTGTACTTAGCGGTGTATAGTTTTAAATTTCCAAATTAACTAGGTTGATTTCTCTCTTCAAAAACCCAGCTCTTTAATTATAAATAACTCATATTGAAATTTGTTGATGCCTGTCTCTCATTTTTAGATATAAATTTTTTAGTTTTTAAATTTATTATAATTATCAGAATTTTCCAGAAAAAATATACTTTTTTAAGATAGAAAATAATTTATTTAAAAAATACTAATATTTGTTTTTTAACCTTATTTTCATCTATATATTTACATTAAGGAAATTCTCTAGCAATTTATAAATAAACTATTTTAAGATGTTTTACATGCAATAATCACATGAAATCATTAGTTAAAAAATAAATTAAAAAATAAAATTATTTCATACAGTTCACAAACTAACTGAACTATTCATTCAATTATCCAATTTCAACATTTGATTTCCTCAAGAATGCTGAAATTGTAATAGTTATTAAAATAACAATAATAATAATTCTTTAACACATCTTAGCTTTGACAGTAAACATAATTGCAGTAAATTAAAACTAGAATAAGAAAACTGGCAATTTCAACAGCTGTAGCAGAAAACACACAAATTGTCAACAACATTATAATTCAATGTTAGAGAAAATAGAGTCAATTATCTGCATCTTAAACTTTTCAGACACATTAAAATTATACGAGATTCAGGCTAATCAAAAACGTTAAGTATCCATATGAATATATTATTTGAAACAGCATAAACAGTGTATAGTAAACTCTTTGGGCATCTTGAAAAAAGGCAAATAATGCAAAGTTGTTTTCACCATATTGCAGTTTTCACAAATAAAAAAATTAAAAAGTACAAGCAATTAGGAAAAGCAAAAGCTTTTGTAATTGCTTATACATTTTAAAGTTGAAATAATTTATTTCATGTATGCTAGTTAAATAAAAATGACAATATATATATGTGATAATAGGATTTGATGATTGGAGTTTTACAGCTCAAAATGATCAGGGAAAAAAAAAAGATTCTCACAAAGTTTCATTGAACATCAGTCTCACATTTCATGTAAACTATATTCACATCACTAAACAGACACCACCACCAGAGGCCTTGCCATCTGTGGGCTCTAAATTCTATAGGAACTGGACAGATTCTTAGAATATCAACACTGGAATAGCTTGGTAGGCTTTTTGGGTTTTCTTACTGTGAGCTTTAGCTTCACCTAGAGTGCCTTCTCTTCTACTCCTGAAGAGAAGGCACTCTAGGTGAGTCTCTATGTCACCTAAGTTAATTTTTCTGAGGTGGGCTTAAACTTTTAAAGGTAGGTTAATCCCACTTTAGTCCCTACACAGTGTTACAGTAATGGATATGAATTATTAAAATATTGAGGGTGATTTTCACTTCAAAGAACTGCTACAGGCCCCAAGCTTCTTAACTATGACACTCCCCCTACAGATAAAGTAAAAGCATTATAAGGCATTTTTTTAAGTCAAAGGCCCATGTGATGGGTGCAGTCACATGAAGCAGCAACACAGCTGCTTTAATAATTTTCACTTTAAAGGTGAAGATGTTAAATATATTTTTTTAAAAGTTTGTTACAAAAAAACATCATTTTATTCCTTTAACATTCATATAATCAGTATCAATAGTTGAAGATTTTGGACCACCGCAAATAATAATGGAGACATCTTGAAGTTTGTAGAATACATTTTAAATTTGATGTTTTGCCTGAGCACTCACGATGAGTATTCTCAAGAAACGAAAGTTCATTACATCAGTAAAAGTATACAGAATGAATTTATCTGTTTACTCTCAGCTATAATAAATTAAAATATCCTTAATAAACTTAAGAAATCAACTTATTATTCAATTATTCTTAACAGCACATCCACTTTCCATCATTCAGAGCAAATGATATGAAGATTTGTGTATTTAGAGGCTGACGAAGAATAGAAAATTAAAGAACACCTCCTTGGATTCATAGTAGTAACAGATATAACTGTTGAGGGATTGCGAGATTGTTAAGTGAACTAGTAAAGAAATCCCTGGAAAATATGTGTGATCAGGAGTATGATAATGGTTCTAATATGAAGGGTAAACATTTTGGGTGTCCAAAAAAGAATCATTAATTCAATTCACAATTTTCCCCCCATCTTATAAAGAAGCCACTCCCTAAATCTAGTTATAAATTAAACCACTTTATCATGTTCAATCACTGGGAATTTTTTTAGCAATGTACAAGATATTTATAATTTTTCCTCAACTTCCACACATAGTGAGAGCATTTTGACAATACGTGTAACAACTTTAAAAGTTAAACTTTTAAGTGATACTTATCAGGAAAGCAGAATGAATGCACACTGACCTCTGTGATACAATATAAAAGAAGTAAATTGCAAATGTATGAGGTAAAAATGACTAAAATCAATCTTGGAAAAAACACTGCTTTTGGCATTGGAAAGAAACTTAAGACTTCAAGTTCTTGTGCAACTTGGTTGCATGGTATGAGAAATAATTTAAATTAACAGAGATGTCTATTTAAGCTTACAGTCAGTTGTAAGAGAGAGAAACAAATGTGATTTAAATGCAAATGATTTAGATGAGATATTACTTTCAGCACTGATGTGAACATAGAAGAGCTGCCCTGAAAATACTTATTTCTAAATAAGTTTTCTAAATTTCATAAGTTTATGGATTTTGTTTACCTTTCTGTATCACTGAGGAGAGAAGATTTTCAAAATTAAACTTAATAAAAGACAGAGATTGACCATTTCCCAAGAGTGTCTTAAAAACTTTGGCTACAGAAAATGAAATGCTCAGTCATTCATACAAACACAATCTTAAGAGAATTTGGGAAGCAAAAAGTCAGAAAATATCTTGTTATTTATGTTATGGCTTTTTTTCAAGGGTCATGAACAAGGGATAGTCAGAAATCTTTTTGAGTTTTATTTTTAATAATAAGTAAATCATTTTATATTCAGTTACTGAATTGCTAAATAAATACTATCCTGTAATCTAAATATAATACTTGATTTTACTGTATTAAATAATTTATAAATGATTAAGTACCACTGATTTTTTTCATACCTAGCTGAAATATTATAAAATTCAATGGATGTACTTAATATCACAGTATATTGTTACAACTGATCAATTGTCAAGAAGCAGAAATAAGGGGATTTCAAGCAAAATGTCTTAAAAAGTCTCCAAAAAAGATATTTACATTAATTTTAATTTTTTCTCAGGCTAGGTGATAGCTAAGTATGAAAATTTTAAGAAGTTTACAACAAAATTCGATCCTCTTCCCCGGTTCTTATGATATACAATACTAATAAAACTAAATAAAGTTTAACTTCATATTGGGCTTTTTACAAGATGATGGTGGTGTGTGTATGTGTGGTGGTGGGATTGGATCTCACCCCATCAACAGGTGTTGATGGGGTGAGAGCAAATCATTATCTTGCATCTGTGATAAATTTCCCTTAGATCACCCTGAGAACAGCACCACTACATGTAAAAAATATGTATACATCTACTGCTTTTTTCAATTGACATTTATGCTAAGTAGGGTTTACAAATATGTAGAAATAATGAGGTAACACAGTGATTGCTTATCAGAATAAAACTGACAGAGTCTGTTATATTCAGATTTGTTAAACTTACTACTCAGTACATACAGAGACGTGCAAAAGAGGGTTTGTACAAGAAAACTTAATCAGTTATTCAGTACATTAGTATGCTTTTTTCCCTCCATGGTATTATAAGGAATGTATCAAGTGCACAAAAAGATAATTCAGTGTATTTATTCTATTTTTGCATGATCATTGTTTTGTAGGTAAAGCAACTAAAATAATCTTTATCATGAACCTTACCATTTATAAGAATTAGATATGCATTCTCATCTTTCAAGTATTTTATCTTGGTCAAATTTTAGAATTAAACTATATCACATTTTAATGAAAATAAAAATCTGTTAATAATCTTATTTAAAACTGACAGAGAACAATACTTTAAATAAATCATTTTTTCTGCTGTAAATTAGTTAAATCTAAATGGATACAGCCTAACAACTAAGACAGAATATGCTTCTTTTTTACTTTAAACCAAATGTAGCAAACTGTAGCTTCTATTAGTGTTAAATAAAATTATGCACAAAAATTCAGATTATAATAATAAATTATCAAGAAATAAGTAAATTAGTAGATTAAAGATGAGGCGACAGGAAGTGCACTTTTTATTTTAGTATGGCTATAATGAATGTTTTTTGTTTGCACGTGTTAAACATATTTAGTCTTCCAATCTTCTAAATAACCAGCTGGCGGTGATGCCAATGTTCTGATAAAAAACAAGTTTATTGAATTATTTATAGATACCATAAAATCCAAACTATAAGCCCCCTTCTGTGAGGGAGGATGGGACTTATAATTGGGGAAAAGATCTTATAATTGCCCCCTCATCCACCTCCTGACGATGACGTAACAGCTACCGTTCGTGGTGACATCATAATTCGTAGCACTGTTCGTCGCCGGGAATGCATTTTGTCCCCTTTCCAAAGGAATGGGGTGGAGGTAGGGGGGCTTATAATCAGGATTTTACAATATTAAAAATTGAACTTTGATTAATTTTCCTAGTCCTGAATTATATAATTTGTTTTAATTAGCACAATTAAAGAATAAAAAATAAGTTTTGATAGACAGTAAATATGGTATACATAATTATCAAAAGTGTAATATAGAAATATATAATCTCATAATAAGGTTTCTGCTAACTGGCATAAAATTCAAGAAACCTCTCAAACTGACTGAAGTGAATATTGAGGGATTTAATCATACGAATGCAAAATATTAAGAGTACTTGAATTACGGTTTTTTCTGTACAGAACAAAATACTTTGCTATACTGAAATAATATTGCATTATCTTAATAATTTTTTTAATTGTGTAAAAAAATTAAACCAATTATGCATTTATTTGAAACGATAACCCTGTGTATAAAGGATGTTTTTTCAGCTCTCAAATAATTACACCATTAAACTAAAATATGAATAATAAAATTAAATGCAGAAACTGCTATTGCTTTGGAATATTTTATGTTGAATACTCACTTTAACATTTTAAGTTTTATCTAGTTTTTAACATCATTTTCTATGAAACTTAGTAAGTATCAATTATGAAATACTACAGATAAGGTAAATTATTTTTTAAGGCTACATATTTTATTTGAAAAATAAAAGTTAATTTTTAATGGAGTATCTCTGCTAACACAGGGCGTCCACTACTTTTACAAAGGTTAAGTTTATGAATTTTTAATGATTTTTGATTTAAAACATTTAGTGATTTTCATTAAAAAAGGAAGACAAAAAATATATAAGCTTTTTATCTTTATTTAAATTTTTGAAAATAAACATGTAATGTTCGTTGCTTCTCAAAAGCAGAGCTACCATAAACAAGGCAATACTACTTTGAAAAAGGTGATATGCTGAGATGGGTATTTGCTAAAATTCTATTATAAGCACATTGAAAATGAATTGCTTCACAAGACACTTTCTATTTTATTTATTTATTTATCTATGCTTTTAAGAAAAAAATGATGGCAGACCATTTTCACTAAATTCAATATTCTTTCCCAAGAAATGCAGAAAAAGAGCATACCTTCATCTTCACTCACCCTTAATTTAATAAAGTCGAAATAAACTGACATACGCATAAATGCATGGAAGGTTCTCACAAATGGAAACGGACAGTATAGTTACGCACCAAATTTTACAGATATGAAATTATATTATATTTAAAGAAGAGAGGGAGGATAATAAAAAAAGCAGACTTTCAGTGTTAACTTTTTTTCATAATTTAAAGTTATCGATTAAAGAGTAAAGTCTGTCATTAATTTTGTGACTTTTTTATTGTATCTTAAAATAATTATGTAGTAGACATCTTGTACTATATTTTCAGGTTACATATAACATAGTATTAAGGCATAATAGTAGATAAGAATAATCATAAAATATGCATACCCCCTCCCTCAAACATACTTGTTTCTTAATTACAATTTTATCTGTACTAAAAGTAAGAAAATTTTACTTCTCTTTATACAATCATTAAAAAATAGTGCATAAAAATTCTCATTTAAATTACTGCATACCAAATTTAATAATGGAACACATTTTCAATAAAATGCACATACGGAAAAGACATACTCTAGAAAGTCATTATAAAACTAAAATTGGGAAAATAGTGACTTCTGGTAAACTGCAAAAATTGTTATACTGCATCCAAGTCATCCCCAAAATTACAAAATGTCTACACTAAACATCTTAAATGCCTAAGCTTAGAAAATTCAGCTTATTATGTAACTTTTAAATATAAATGTTCTGTAAAAAAATAATATTTGACTGCATGGATAAAGCACACATATGAATTTTTAAGAAATTTGACACTTATCACAAATATTGCTATCATAAAAATAAAATAAAAATTTCTGCAGAGAAACAAAACAAATGCATTCAAGTTTACTGAATAAGTTTTATAAATTTATTTTCAAACAATTCATTAAAAATATAGATGAATGCATGTCATTAACACTTGTAAAATAATAATTTTATGAGAAAATGTATATATATGTAAATGTATATATATGCATGCGCACATATTTAATGTGTACATGAATTTTTAATATGCATCAGAAAGCAGATCTTGGATGCAGTGTCATAAAAGTTTACATCATATAGAACTACTCATATAAAAATAATTTATCTTCTTAAGATATATTTTTCTCATTAAAAGGATGAAATGATGCCAACAGGATGATTCAGTAATAAAGTAGGGCAACATAATTGTTGGCTTCAAGTCCTTATAAACTCATTAATGATCAAAGAGGCTTGAGAACAAACAGCAACAATCCATTATAGTTTTCACACAAATGCACAATACTCAAATTAATCTTCTCCTTCAGACTCTGAAAAAGAAAAAGTATGTATACAGTATTATTCTAAAAAATTAAATTTATAAAGGACTAGTTAGTTCACATGCTCTAGCATTTTAAAACGCTCATTATAAATTCGAAATATAATTTTTTTTAATGAGAATAATTACAAAGCATTTACATTATTTTCGTAATATCTTAATAAAATGAGTTTCTGAGAGTTATGACTTTACATCTCTTACATGATTTAAGTCTATAATTCAGTAAGTAAAGATTTTTATACTTTTCCAAAAAAATAAGGTAATTGTCAACTGAAGATTTTTTCATGCTACATTATTATAGAAATATAAAAGTCAAACATTGGTACAACAGCCCCTGTGTGGGGCCAAGGCCTGAGCTGCCCAACCGTGCCTTTGCAACCATGGGCTCTGGGGTGCAGATGCATATGCATTGGCCAGATGGTCAGCCTGACACGAAGCCCCCAGTGTTTGACCCCAAGCAAGCTTGGTCCTCATTTTATCGACCCACTCACGGGATGGAAATCTGAGTCCACTTTGCCCAGCCTGGGATTCAAACCCCAGACCTGTGAGATGACAGCGCAGTGTGCTAACCATTACAACACTGGGCTTACATTGTAGAAATATACATGAATTAATTTTTCAAGTAGACTTTCTAAAAAAAGGTATTTAAAATCTTTTACATACATACGAGATGTATGTATAAATGTATTCTCAGTTCATGGTGCCAGATGTCATCATGAGAGGAAATCTCTACAAGTGTTCATTCTACCTTTCCTAGTCTAATGCCCATTTTCCTCCAGACCCATTTTTTTAATAGCTATTTTTAAATCATCCATCAAAGTTTTTCTTGGCCTTCCTTGCAGTGGCAGCTTGTGATTTGTTTTAATGGTGCCCCCCCCCCAAAAAAAAGTGCTATAGTAAGGGCCCAAGAATCCGATGAGCAACTTAAAGAACTTTTATCCAACCCTAATACCGATTTTAAGTTACAGAAACTACCTATTACAAATTCTGATTGTTTTCCATATTGGTATACTTCTACAGCTACCATTCGCCCTTATATTCCGGAAGACTTTCGAATACAAGCATTTAATACAATGCATTGTCTTGCTCATCCTCGTATTAAAGCAACAGCGAAACTGATCATGGATTGCTTTATATGGCCTGTCATAGAGGTCTGGAGCACACGGAAATTCGTGGCGCCGGTGTTATGACCTCAGAAACCCAGTGGCGGCTACGAGCCGCGGAAAATTTTTTGAAAACGAGCATAATGAAAATGGGTGTATGCGTACACACACACACACACACACACACACACACACATACATATGCGTAAATTGGGGCTAAAATGAGATTTTTTAAGACTACAATGAATACTAGAATTTTTATGAATACTAGTCTTGAGTAAGATGTGCGATTATGGCCAATTAGCTACACGTGGGCTCTAGGCCGAGAGGTGGGATGTAGACAACATGATTGTGTTTGGGCTCGGACGGGCTCACTTATGTTTGTTTTAATTTGTACAAATAGCAAAATTTATGATATTCTATCAATGAAATAATTAACTTTTATTTACCTATTAGCTGAATTTTTGGGCTCGGGCTCAGACTTAAATATCGCTTGGGCGGGCTCGAATTTAAAAAAATGAGCCAGAACTCATTTCTAGTAGGAGCCCTCCATGGGGGGTCTTTCTAAGGGGTCCTATTCTGTATCTACTCCAAGTTTTAGAGGAAACCACAGAAAACTACAAATGGTTAGGTCGGTGGACGCGACCTGGTTTTGAACCAGGCACCTTGTCTCCCATTTCAGAGCGCTTTGAGCTCGGCCTCTGGTAGAGCTCCAGAGTATGAGCTTGCCGTTTTGGTACACTTTAAAAATTATTTACTGCAGAATTGAAACAATAATTTTATTAAAATCGGATAGGTTTATATTGTTTAAATAGCACATTCAAGATACATTTAGTTATAAATATACATCAATATACAGTTGATACATTATTTCATTTAAGCATTTTTTTTTCTTCTAAACCTTCTCATGAACCATTCCAAACCTATATGTTCTTTTGAGGTATGATGCAATGTTTAAACAGTTTTTAAAGCAATCAAATTAAGCTGTTGACTCAAAAATTTAAATTGTATCTTTACAAGTAATTAGCGTTAAGAAGTATCCAGAAAAAAATAAGCAGTTGAAAGTTTACTACAATTTTTAAAATAGTTTTGAAGCCGATTGTATGCCACGGTGTAAAATCAGCGCTATTCGCTGGCACGCCAGCCTAGACCTCAGCAGTGACGGCATGGGAGAAATGTCTGGCGGAGGCATAGCGCAGCAGCACAGACCTCTAGCCAGGCATAAGAAAGCAAGTCATGCAGTTAGCGTGAACCTGTATCCCTTGTCAGAAAGCTAAAGTTTCTCAGCATGTACATTCTCCTTTCGGTTTAACGCTCCAAGTCAGCGTTTTTCGACCATAAATATTGATCTGATTGGACCTTTACCATCTTTGCACAGTATGACATATTGCTTAATGTGTATAGATAAGTATACTTGATGGCCAGAGGCTTTTCCACTTCTGGATATAAAAGCTGGAACAGTTGTAAATGGATTTTACAGTGGCTGGATTGTACAGTTTGGAATACCTGAGTGCATGAAAACTGACCGAGGTACACAGTTTAGGAGTGAGGTACTGCATTCCCTAACAAAGAATTTTGGAATAAAATCATCCCATACCATGGCATATCACCCTCAGTCAAATGGGATTATTGAGCGATGGCATAGGGTACTAAAACAGTCCATTATGTGTC